>JARHVA010000238.1:305000-582500 GCA_037957365.1 Torreya grandis
TTTACCTAGGCTTAGAAACTTTTACAACACTCTAGAATGTTGCCTGCTCCAATGGTGACCTCTGAAAGACATGATGATTGTGACAAAATAATGAGTATTTCCACTTGTAAAATGGACATAATTTTTTTATGTGATTCTCCAACTCTTTATTACCTTGTGCACAAAATTTAAAGTCTTGAAACCACTTGTAGCTCCTAGAATCCTTAATCTCCTTTAAAATTGACCCCCTGTACATGGATTGTCTACATTTTTTACTATGTTTTCATATTTGAATTTTTTTTCATGGTTTTTGTATGATTTCAAAGTTAAATTCACCATTAATTATCACCATATTCATTTCAAGAGTTTGAAAGAATACTCTACCCCTATTTCTAGCATGATTATACCTCCAAATAAGGCATTCCAAGCTTAAATGAATGTGTTTACACTGTTATAGGTGGGAATTGGTTAGGTTTGAAAAATATTTATAGATAAATCCATATTTAATAGGTGTTTTTAGATCATTCAGGGGAAAATACATCTCTTCACACATCTCCTTCATGGTAATTTGACTAGTTTCAAACTTTTTAGGCCTTGAACTAGGTATATTCCATATAATGGCTTGTAGGGTTTATGAGGTAAGGTGAAAGAAGGTTTAAAAGTTCTTGGAGTAATTTTAATCTTGATTAGATCACTTCATCATATTTTCATAATGATTCACAAACACTTTATGAAAATTTTTAGGTTAGACCATTAGCCTTTATCTCTTCCTTGATGCTTGAAGGTCCTTTAATCTCTATATGGTTGTAGGTGGTGATCAATGAGGGATATGATTTTCGAAGTGTCTTTGATCTCAATATTTATGTCCTTAATTTCACTCAAATTAACTTTCTCTAAGCCTTATACTGTCAACAACATCACTCCTATTATTTACCAAGCTAGGCCTTTATACTTGAAAACCCTAGAAACTTGAATATAGGCTTATTATCCCAAGGAGGTTGTAGGTGATCACTACGAGAACCAAAAATAATGATATTTGGGTATTTTAGTTCAGATATTAAAATAACCCCTCTGTCAAGGTGTTCTCCAAACATAAAACCTATCCAAAAATCTCTAAACCTTGAAACCTTCCTCCATAGCTTGACTATGTTTTCTTTCCTATTCCCTGTATGGACTAGAAATAGGGTTGAAAGTGTTTGGAGGGTGTGAAAAAAAATATAACCTCAAAAATTATCATATGATACTATGATATTTAATACTTGATCAATAACCCCATGGGAAGGCCTAAATTCCCTTAAAGGTCTTTATGGAGCATCATCATGCACCTGGCTTTATGTATCTCTCTTAGGTTGACTGTAGGTGTTTATATAGGCTATAGGTGACTAATTATTTGTGATAGGCTCTCTGAAAATCTATCATGCCTTCTTCCTTCTTTGTCCCACTAGATTTCCAATTCCAAGCCTTTGGTGATCAAACTAGCCTTTTTTACTTCAAAAATCCACCTTACCTAGCAAGTAGGCCTTATCTGACTATGACACAAACCTGAAGCATGATTTTTTAGGGATTATAGGTGCACTTGTGGCTTACTATCCCTATTTTCATAATAATAACACATTCCTTGAAATTTCCCATGGCAAACTTCATAAAATTCTCCCCATGGCAGTGCCCAAGTCCTTAATCTCTTTGCTAGGTCTTTTTTGTCAAGAACCCTATTTGATTGTAAGTCTAGTTCCTCAAAGGAGGCCTACAGGGTTTTGTAGAGATTGGGGTTCAAGGTCTCGAGAATGCTTGGAGATATTTGAGAAAACATAAAGTGTCAATGATGAGAAAAAGTCCCTCATTCAATTTAAATGATCTCCAAAACTCAACCATCTCTCTTGAAAGCCTCAAACCTTGGAAACCTCCTTTTATCTTTGTGACCTCTTTATTGGTTTTAGCTTTCCTTGATTTGACTATAGGTGTGAATGTATGAAGTGCCATCTCACTTGGTATTTTGACCCCCTACATCGCCATGACTTTAATAAACCTTCATTTGAGAAATAGGACTCCATCATGAATTATATTTTGTTCTTAACCTTTCTACCAACTTGAAGAAGCTTATGATTAATGAATATCCTTTGTATGGACTGTATCTATACTTGTCCTTGAAACATGATTAAATATACAGCTTAAAACCTTCATGGTGTGATTTACCTTGCTTTGGAACTCCTATTGAGTTTCACTCTATCTTCAAACAACTTTAGACTTTCCTTGAAATATGTTTGATCTCTTCTCAGTCTATTAGGGTTGTATGTGGATATTACCATGCTACTTGTATGGAAAGAATGGTACTAGACCTTTAGAAGGTCTAAAAACATGAACATAAGTCCTCCTCCTTGGAGAAAGGCATACCTTATTTATGTAAGAAGAAATAATCAAAACCTTTAAGAGGTAACTTGAAGTCAAACCTTCCTTTGTAATTTATGAAAAGCCATTGTCTATACTGTTGGCTGTAGGTTACCTTCATGAAGTACAAACCATAAAAAGTTACTTTGGTGTTTTAAAGCCATGATGACTCTTGCATACCCTTAATGACCCTATGGAAGATATCAAACTCTTTAATGTCATCTCAAGAATGAAATCTCATTAAATTTTTTTTGTATAATCCCTTCAAAGCTTGTAGATGTCCACCATCGTGGCTCTAGGTTCCTTTTATTACCATGTGTATGGATTAGGATTTATATTTTTCTACCAAGAATATATACTTGATTTAGTTTATATTAATCTTCTTGATTTTGCCTAATGAAGGTCATTGTATGGTATATAAGACCTCACTATCACTTTAGCTTGATGTATATGATGATCTCATTGTACATATTGAGTTTAAGGTATAGGCCTTAAGAACCTTGATAAACACAAAAAATCATGACTTGATCCTTACAATGTAGTTTCAACCAACTCAAACCCCCTTCTTAAGGCCAACGTCTTCTAGGACTTTCTAAGGACCTAGTTCATCCTCCTAACTGTAACTAACTATTGATGGTTTTTGAAGCTCTCCTCTTGTGATGGTTTTATGTTACTACTATAGATGATCATTTCCATGAAATGATATGATCTTGATTGGCTTACAATCTCTTTTTTCATGCTTTAACGATTCCTTGTCAAAACTTAGCTCTTTGATGATGGAACTAAGAGATGGAGATGAGTGAGGCTAAGTGGAGAGGAAACATGATGAAAAAAAGATGTATGAGGATGTAAAAAACACAAACATGGTGAAAGACACAAGGATGTGATAGTGGTTGATAGTGATATTGGGATGAAAGGGATAGTGGTGGGAAGGAGCATGGTGGAGCTTGACAAAGGCCAAGATGATGGGATATATGAAAACATGGGTAAAAAACATCACACCTCATGAACTTATAGGCCATTATATGAGTGTAAGAGATTGAATTTGAAACATGGTTTTCTCTAAAAACCTTAAAATTTGCAAAAATTCCTTAATTTATGCTAAACAAGCCCTTTGGAGATACCTTTAGATCATGGAGATGAGCATTATTGTACATAAAACAAGAATAATATATAATAATTTAGCTTTAAAATCATGAAAATTTTATGGAAACCCCTGCAAACATAATTTTTTTGAAAATTTGAGGTTGCCTTCCTCTTCAAGGACCATACAATTCACCTTTGAAGCTCATACTACACTGCAGATTGATTGGCTGAGTTTGTGACCTTTGTTTCACCTTGAATTATATTATTAACACATTAATTAGGCCATGTAAAGGTATAATAAGTTCCAAATATTCTATAACAAGTTGATTTTCCATGAAACTCTGCCCAGATAAGGAGAAAATGGAGAAAACCATTTGCTTTTTTGGTTACAGGGCAGCAAAAATTAGCCTGTCTTCAACTGAATAGTTCATGAGACTGGAGAAACCAATTGAATACATATTTATACCATCAATAATACCTATTAGTCTAATTTCATCACCTCAAAATTTAGAGTTTTACCCTTCCTCATCAATTCGTACCCCTCTCAAACCTGCAAGCAGATCTCTTTGTGCCAACAAGCAAAGTACCAAAAGAGGACTAGTTTTGGGCATGTATGGCCATTAATAGACATTAAACTCTTGTGTAAGCTTTATAATTAATTTAAAATTATATCCCCACCCCATAATATATAGAATCCATATGGAATCTATAATTCTTTTGTAAAATGAAGGAAAATAAGCTCTTTTTGCCCTTTTAAAAGATAGATTTCACTTGACACCCCTTGGAATGGAATATTTGAGAAGTACCACGTGTTATAACATGAATTTTTTTTTAACCCTTTCTATGCTTTAAAATTGCAAATTTGGCATGTGTGGTCTATTTTGGGGCCTTTTAGGCTTAGGAAACTCATTAAAACACCTTTTCATGATTTAAAACTTTAGAAATAGGCTATTTTCATGTTTTTGGATATTAATAAATATTAATTGGATAATTTAATGACATTTTAAAACCCAAATTTGTCACTTTTTCTCAAAAATTACATTTTTATGCCATAATTGACCAGTTTGACCAGCTGCAAACGGGTAATGACCAGTTTCTTAAAAGTTTTGAGTTATAGGGGTAGTAATTTGACCTTGATAGGTCAAATTAATAACACTTAAAGAGGAAATATTAATATTCCATATCAAATACTTTACTTAAGAAACATTTTTTTCTTGATAAGAATGAAGAATGGGGATATCTACATATGTATTGATTTTAAATTTTTAAACTTTTAAACAAAGCTTCCCTCAAGGATCACTATCATTTACCTTTGATTAACCAAGTATTTAATATTGTGGTAGGATCATAGATGTTTTAACTATTAGATGGATTCTCAGGTCACAATTAGGTGTGGGTTAATGATGCATACCAACATAAGATAACCTTTATGATTAAATGGGGTATACTCACATATCAAAGAAAACATTTTGGATTATCTAATGCAGGGTTTTACTTCCAAAGTGCTATGGATATGGGTTTTAAATATTTACTAAATGATATTATTTTTTGTCTACTTAGATAACATATTTGTGTTTTGAAAATAGTAGTTAGACTAGTTAATGCACATAGAGAGGTTCTTTGAGAGATGTAAAGACTTTGGAATTTATATGAACCCGAAGAAAATAATGTTTAGTGCATAGAGACAAAATACTTAGACACATAGTTTAAAGGAATGGATAGTCTATTTATCCATAAAGAGTGGAATCAATCTTGTAGTTATCACTACAACATCACAAGAAATACCTTCAATCCTTTCTAGGGAAAAAAATTGTGAGAAATTTCATTTTGATTTTTTTAGCTAATCCATATGGATAAAAAAGACAATGCATTCATCAGACAATAAACAAAATACCTAGTTTGAAAATTAGAATAACTTTAAGTGAGGAGTTCTAGACTTGGTGAAGAAACAACTAATTCATCTAGGTGACAGTTACGTAACTTCCAGGGTGGTTGTGTAACCATCAATTTCTATAGGAAATGATTATGAAACTATGATTTTGCATCAACCAATAGTTTCATTGATGAAAATTATATAGGTATAACACAAATAGACAAAGTGTCTCATTAAATTCTTAGATATTTGAATATCTTTTAGTGTAGAAAACCACATTTTAAAGCATGATAAAAATGATGGCACAAACATAGAAATACATCAATAAATAGATTGCTTTTTGTTTGTAGGGAAGATTTGAGAAAGGAAAAAAATGAGGAAATCTTAGTGACCATGATATTTTTATGTTTTAATTTTAATATATTTCATTGTAATCTATCTTTGGCCATAATAAGACAAAAAGTAGAGTAATTGCCTCTTTTGTTAGTTTTTCCTTCCACATTGTTGGGTTTTTTTAATCCAATTTTTGTGTCATTTATTTACATGATTATGTGTTCTATTTAAGTTTCATTACATTCATATTTTATTTCTAAATTACTATTTACTCTTCCAATAATAAATAAAACTAATTATAGTTCATTAAATGAATTGAACTATCATTTTGAGTTAAATTTAATGTTGAACAACATTGTATGATTTTTGGGCCCCTAACCCATTAAGTAAAGTATTTGTACCAACATGAAATACACCTAGGGATGAGAAGATAATTTTATAAAGAGTTTAAGCCTTTGGTTTTTTTGAGTAGCTAGCTAGAGGATATAATGCAAACTTTGGACCAATTGGTAGGTGGCTAACCATCTTCTAGATTTTTAGGGCATCATCAAAGATTTGAAGAGATATGGTAGGTATAGTATGGATTTTATAGATTCATGGAGTTGGTGATAATGATGATGGTGTTCCAGCTTAACACTCAACTTGCAAACCTCCACCCTAGAAAAGTATGCTCCTGAAGGCTTATATAAGGAGCTTAAGCCAGAAAAGGAGAGGGAGATGAAGGAATGTAGTGAAGTAATGGTGAAATTAATTTACTATATAAACATAATTCCATCCACCATTAAGGCTTTAAAATGGAATGGATGCCACTCTGGCTCTAGTTTTATATTCCCAAGCTCATCTGTGAGCCTCTGGGTTGTTGACATTATATTTTGAATATACTCTAGTTATGGAATTTTAACAAATGACAATAGTATTGCATTAAAATGTTTTGTGTGTTCAATTTTCATATTCTATGGCAAATAATTATGATGTCATACATTTTATTAAATTATGTTAAATAGTGTTCATGCATTTTATTGGTACACATCTTTAATGGAGCCCTTGTAATTAATCATGATGTCATCATCATTTTTCATAAATGATGAGTATAGATCCTACACTAGTAACTTAAGTCTTGTTTGAATTACATCTATTTAGTATGAGTAAATTGAGTAAAATTAATCTTATGATCCTTTAAGTACCTATTTGACCCTAAGCATAATCCAAGAAAGGCCTTCACCCATGGATCTACCCTAAATTTATTTGAATTTATAAAGTCTCCTAATCGAAGCCTTGCATCATGGCATAACTAGCCTAATGCAAGCCTTAGTTCCTTTTTAGTTATACTTTGAGTAAGTGCATAAGGCCTATGACTTATATGGATTAATTTCAATGTAGTTGAGTGATTAAATGTTGATTGCAAAGGGAATATCCCATGCTTGTGCCTGGTTGTAGTAAACCAAGACCTTAAACTTTTTCATAATAGTTTGGTTCTATTTCCAAGACCCATATTGAATTTTATTGCTATGATGATATGACAAAATGACGTACCAACTTTATCTCAAAAACATCAAGCATTGGATGCAATAGGTGAAGATAGATTTATACAGAAGCATCCAACCTGTAAATGGCAAAAGCTAAGAAAATGGGTTTAAGACAACCTATATGATGCTTTGTACTAGGTTTTTTTTTCTATGAGTTACCTAAGCATGTGTACAAGTGGTTAGCTTTATATTCAATCCAAAAAATAAGAAGCTATGGATAGTGTTATGAGTGGACAAAGGAGTGCCTAGAGAGGCTTAAGAACCTAGATGTTACTTGGACTAGAGTCATGGATAAATGATGGCAAGGAGCCCTAAATAACTACATACTTGAGCTCATAATCTCAAAATATTCATACTCTAAGGAAGTGGAGTACTAATTTTTACATAACCCTAAAAGCACATTCATGAAGGAGTTCTGTGCAGAGCTCAAAATGTTAATGGTTGATTATGGTTTTGAAACTTTGGGAATGGAAGGCTAAAATCCTTTTGTGTATGAGTTATTCAAAGGGGGAGAAGAGGATGTGTAGGTGAGGCATAATGGAATGGATGAGAAAATTAACACCCAAGAGCTCAGAAGAGTGACCTACAATAAGAGATGACATCAACTGATGGAGGATCTAAAACCTAAAAGTGTTAAGAGGACTTGTAGTGAATGGGAATGTCATGGGGAAGAATCTCTTGAAATACAATAGTACAAAGATGAGAGTTATAATGAAGCAATGAATCAAGCTCAACACTTGATAGGGGTGTAATTCATTAGGTTCGTACAAGATTTGGTGATTATATATAAGCTTGATACACCTACCCCCTTTGAACCTTTAGTGCATGCTCATGTTCTATATCCCCCATTTGAAGAAAGTATATAAATACTCATTGACCCTGATAACACCTTAGATCTTAGACATTTTATAGATTTAGATTGTAACTTTATGATTGAACATAATATTCTATACAAGGAGGTGAGTGTAATTACCTCTAAACCATTGGGTGCTAACTCACCATAATAGAATTTGAATGTGAGTATACCAATTCAACTGATGTCAGTAATGCAAGGTGAACAAAAACATGCAAAAAGTGGTCTAACACCATAAGAAAGTAATACAACACCAATTACATCAATTTTACCAGTACTAATGATAAGACCAACACTTACCTCCATGGCTGGAGGCATTATAGGACCACTGCTAAGATAGCCACTAAGGAACAAGCACATTAAGTATCATTTATCCCCTTGTAACAAATGTACTATGAAATGGATATGCACCTACCAGAGTATCATGGCATGGAAAATGTTGTATAACATGTGCTAAAGTGTGAACTATAGTGACATGCATGAGGCATAACCTAGTTAGAGTGTAAGGCTAATAAGTTTGTAACCACTTTACTTGATCGTGCCCACATTTGATACATAAATTTTTATCCCAATTAGGCCATGGTTGACTATGATACCTTGAAGGAATTTGACATCCCAAAGTTTGAACAACAAAGCATTGCCTCACTAAAAAAAATTACCCAAGGACTCTCAGAGAGTGTGTGTTTATATGATGCAAGGTTTAAAACTCTCCTATCAAATCTCCCATGTGATATTTACCCTTCCTATCATGCATAGTGGTTCATTGGGGGGTTGCTCATGCCATTGATAAGAGCACTCTCCATGAATACTTTTACTGATCCTTGAGAATCACTTGAATCTATGCTTAGAGCTAAGGTATTCAAAAGTGTAAACACCAAGATCAACCCATTTATGGAAGTGAAAATTGCATCTATGACATCCCATCTCCAAAATCTTACTGTTATCTCTTTTTATGATGCTCAAACTAGATTATGGTGTACCGATTGTGAAGTAAAAGGCCATAATAAAACTAACTACCATAGGAGGAATGTGCAAACCTTGTTTATAAGATATGAAATCAATCAAGAAGTGCATGACATTCAAAACTATCTTTTATTGTAATATGCCAATGAATTCAACAAAATGATATATTGTTAGTTGTGCGATGCCTACACCCATACCACTATTGATTACTAGGTGATTGATAAAATGTGTGAATACATGGAAAGAAGTGCAAAGAAAGCTATAACAATAGTTAGATGGTAAAAAACCAAGTCAATGATGGCTATGGATAATACAACATAGGATTTGGGATGCAACAAGGCACCAAAGGGTGAGGTGAAGGATGCGGTAGTGTAAGGTTCCCACCATGCTCATGTTATAAGTGTGGCTCAATGGAGCATTATCATCACAAATACCATACACATCTTATGTGTGGGTATTTTTGAGGGCCCATAAGGTCAAAAAATTCCATGACATGTATAAAAAGTTGATCTAAGTTAGGCCTAAAATAGACAAGGGCATAAGAATGATTAGGCAAAAGTAGAAAATAGAAAAATATATCCCAAAGGTGTAACCTACACACATAAAGGTAGTCAAAGTATAGGCAACCACTCAAGTGGATTCATCACTCAACCACCAATTATGATAGTACCTAAGTTATGCCTATAATATGGGGATAAGGGTCAAAATAAGCACATAATGCAACCTAAACCAAAAGGTATGCCATACCTGACCTAGTGCACCAGAAAGACATATTATAATAGGCTATGAGTGTAATATAAAACCTGTAAGGGGAGCTCTAATTATCATGAGATATAGTAGTGCAGGTTGTCACCTCTCAAAATAAGTAGGATAGCTAAGAAGCTAAAGTATATGAATTAATTGAGATCATGTGAATCTTGAAAATAAAAGGAATGTTTCCCCTATTGAATAACTTGCTCCTAGAGCATTCAGGTCAAATCAAGTTGAGGTCACTATGCCACAAATGGAAAGGGTGTGATAAGTTTGACATACACAAAATGTTGAATATGACCAGAAACTCTTGGTAGATGCCATTATTGATAGATAGTCTATTTTTGATGTTATTATAGACACAGGCGTCAAGGTCAACATCTTGACCAAGAATGCTTGGGATAAAATGGGTAAACTATCCTTGAGACCTTCTCTTCATGTACTTTTTATGGCTAATAAAACTTAGGGATAGCCTATCAAATTTTTGAAAATCATAATTATAGATATCATGGGCACCAAATTTTTCACTGACTTTGAATTAATAGAGTTATCAGAGTATGACAATTACCCTATGCTTCTAAGAAGGTCATGGTGTTATGCAAATAATACACATATGCACTTCAAAAGGTGCTACATGACCTTTGAAAATGGAAAGGAGAGGGTAGTTACACCTCTCTCAAATGACCAAGGACCCCCTATGTCTAGAGAATGGACATTTAGGATAAGATTAACCATATTATAACATCACAGTGTAAGGATTTGAGATTCTAGACATAAATGATCAAGGAATCCTCTCTTGGGAAGATGGATAATTAGCTTCAGACACCACCAATGTTATTTTTCACTGATGGGTCGAGAAAGAATATGAGACCACTGGTTGATAATATTGCTTGGTGTGCACAAATATGCTAAAAATAATAAAGATAGGTTAGATACAGATTGATTGCACTTTTAAAATATGGGTCCCTTATGCCAAGAAAAGGGTAAAAATAGTGTTTTACCTCAGTAAGGGAAAACTTGTTGTGTTCCTAATATATGAAGGGAGTAATCCTATGGAGGACTACATCCATGAAATTGAGTCATGCATCCCAAAAGAGGTGGATATAATGGGCACACTAGTGTACACATTGAAGAGAACTATCTCTCATTGTTGGGTAGCACAAAATCCTAGCTTGCCAACTTGGTAGGATGTAAAGGTAACTATTTATACTAGGTTTAGAAAAAGTAATGAGGACCTAGACATTTTAGCCTAGTGACTCTGACCCTATCACACATGTACATATTTATAAAGAAACATGGGTTATTTATGGTGAAAATGTCCCAAGAAATCTATGGGTGCATGCCTTCTATAGGACCTTAAAGACTTAGGTGCAAGCATGGTATGTAGTCAATGAGATGTGTCACTAAATAACATATTGGGATTCCATAAAGGAGTATCTTGTTCATACCTTCTCCTTTTCTTCAAAAAATCTTGAATTGATTGAGCCATTATAGGTATTTCAAAGGTCAATGTTTGAAGACACTACTATAATAGAGGAATACCTAAAGGACATGTTCAGAGAAAATGGTTAGCACTCCCAACCTTATTTGAAGAGAAATATCTGAAAGTGGCTCTAGTGATGAAGATGATGACACATAGAAGGTGTGAAACTAGAATAATTTAATAGGGAAAAGGAATTCAGTACACCAAGTTGAGGATAACACCCCAAAATAAGAACACCTTAACCATCTTTGGGTAGAAACAATCGAGGGTAGAAGACAAGTTGAGAATTCACACTAGGATAATAATGAACCCTATTAGGCACCATTAAAAACTACCAAGGTAGATATCAATTCAAAAGGGGAACCTAAAATTTCCACTCTAGGTGCCTATTGGTTTAATTCTAAACTGGTATGATTATTGATCTCTTGAAATAATTATAAGACCTTTCTTGTGGAACTATAAAGAAATGAGAGGCACACATGCATCACTTAAGAAGGTGATCATCAAACTAGTCGATGGTGCAAGACCCATAAATAATCTACCTTATAAGGTCAACCCAGATATTCATTCCAAGGTCAAGACTGATATTGATGGAATGCTAGCCAAAAGAGTCATCTACCCATTTTAAGAATTTGAATGGGTTAAACCCATATTCATCATAATCAAAAAGGATGGGTACATCCAAATTTGTGTTTAATATAGACCATTGAATGTCACCTATATAACCAACCCCTTCCTGAATCCATTTATTGATGAAGTGTTAGTTGATGTTGAAGGTTATGAGATATACACATTTACTGATGGCTTTTCAAGATACCATCAAGTCCAAATCGAGGAAGACAATCCTAAAACCACCTTTGTGATTAAATGGGGTTGTTTTGCATATAATGTGATGCACTTTAGGCTAAATAATGTACCTATTTCACTATGTTTTAAGATTATTTAATATTAAGAGAGAGAGAGAGAAATATAAAAAAAGAGTTGGGGATAAGTGATTAAAACCTAGATAAGTGCACACCATTACAGACTTTATAGATTCCCCTCTTTGGCTATGGAGGAAGACACTTAGTTAGTGAAATAGGTGAACTATGAATACCAGATAGATTATTATGATGAGGCTTGGTGAAATGATGGGTGAATAGACAAGACAAGCATGTGTTATTGGTCCTCAAAATTTCAACCTTTTTCAAGTGTATCAATTCCTGATCTAGATCAATTTGTGTAGATTAATAATAAGCTTGGATGTCAAAAGTGAATGTAGGATATTATGATTGCCTAACATCCTATGTACATATTCTTGATTTTTATGACTCAAAAACCAACATAAAATTTTACTTAAGTAACCATCGTCGATGATCCCACTGACATTGATCGAGGGTTGACCAATGTCAGTGGCATGAGAATAGGTAAAAGGGATAATTTTAGCCCATTTTATGTTTCTTCTCTTGCCAAGTATTGTGTCCATTAGAAAATGGTAAAAATGCAAGGCTATGAGGAACGTAGTTAGTTAAGAATTTATGTTAAGGCTGAGAACAAGTCATAGGTAGTTAGTATTAGGAGACTAAGTCTCAAGGTGACTAGATACAAAGTCATAGGATTTGGGCACAGCCTATTTGGTGGGACTAGCTATGCACACTTATTCAAGTTTTAATATTTTTATTTTCTTAGAATGTTTCACCATGTTTTAATCTTATTTTATATTCAAAGAGAGAGAAATAGAAAAGATAGATAGGGATAAGTGCTTAAAACCCATATAATTTCACACCATTCTAGACTTTGTATATTCTCCTCTTTGGCTATGGAAGAAGACACTTGTAGATAAGAAAAAACTATATAAAATAGTTGTTAGTGAATATATGTGTGGACTACAGAAGTGTGAAACTCACTTGGGAAGATAGTCTGCTATTTTAAAACAAAGTTTAAAATAAATTCAAGTAAAGAGAGTAAAGAGAGAGAGAGAGAGTTAGAGTTTTGTTTACCATGTTGTAGGTCTGAGTGTATCATAAGATAATATAGTGCAGAATGATAAGTTAGGTCTATGTTTTGGGAAGGTTTTTAGGTGATTTTGAGGTTACTAGTTCAAAAAGATAGTAATTGACATCAGTTAAAGGACTGATGTCCATTTAGGTCACCGATGTTGGTTGGGGTCATTGATATCGATTTGGATTCACTGATATCAATTTGGGGTCATCGGTGTTAGTTGGGGTAGTAGTATTATAATGAGTTAGAGTAGGCTTTCCTGAGAAGGAGAATGGGAGTATGGTCAAGTTTTGAGGTTGGGAAGAGTTTTAAGGAGGTGAGTAAGACTCAAGTGAGTCTAGATAAAGGGTTGATATGCTGGGGTAGATAAAAGTGGGTGGGAAGCTTTACAACTCCTCCACAAAAGGAGTTAGGGTTTGTAAAATAATAAATAGTATAATGTAAAGCAATTATAAAATTAATATTTAAAGACTTACAAAACACTAAGATATACTTAGTTGGTGAAATGGGTGAACTATGACTACCAAATAGATGACTCTGATGAGGCTTGGTGAACTGATGGGTGAACAAACAAGATAAGCATGTGATGTTGGTCCTCAAGAGTTCAAACTCTATGTAGTGTATCAATTCATGATTTAAATCAATTTTTGTAGAGTAACTATAATCTTGGATGTTGAAATTGAATTTAGGATGCTATGATTGCCAAAATCCTATACGTGAATTCTTGATTTTTATGACCGGAATACCAACTTGGAATTTTTCTTAAGTAATTGATGTGGTGATCCCATTGACATTGGTCAGTGGTTGACTAATGTTGGTGTCATGAGAATAGGTAAAAGGGCTATTTTTATCCCATTTTCTATTTTTTCTCTTGCCAAGTGTGGTGTCTTTTAGAAAATGGTAAAAATATGAGGCTATGAGGAATGTAATTAGTTAGGAATTTATGTTAAGGGTGAGAACAATTCATAGGTAGTTAGGAGTAGGAGACTAAGTCTCAAGGTGACTTAGAGGGTAAGAATTTTAGGATGAGGTGGATAGGTGAGGTAGAATAAGTGGGTTTTAATTAACTTAATAAAATATTTTAAGGTGAAAACATGGGTTAGGAAGGTTAATTATTAAAAGGGGATCAAGGGGGGTTTCGACATAGGGAGTCATGAAAGTGTGTGACATAATTTTGGTGTCTACATTTACCCCTTTTTGTCTTATAACTTGTATTGAAAAGTTGTGAGACAAAAATAGGAGTTGGATGCTCCAGGTATGGGATGAGATATTCCCCCCTCAAAATGGGAACCGACAGAGGAGAATATAAAATTGGGTACCAGTTTGATAGGTAGTTAATAGATGAGTGGATGTTGAGTGCAAATGCAGAAACATCATTGCTTTCATAGATACTACTACTTGTTATAGTCAACACAATCGCTAACATGTAACGGTAAGGAGGACTTAGATAAAAATAACTAGACCAGAGCTTGTTAGTGATAGCTAATGGGGTTAAAATGATCAAAGTTATAGTTCTAATAGTCCATGTGTTCTAGGTATCCAAGGTAGGAAGTGTTCTTGGAAAACAAGAAGGGTTACAGGTGATGGAACTGGTATGGTCATGATCTAAAAACACCTGATATACACATGTGTATACAATACCCAACTATAGCCTGATAACATAAGTGGTAAAAATGAACAAGGTAAGGTTTTCTCAAAAGGGTCATTGGTCAAGGAGATATTTGTGATCTCTAGTCATAGTTATCACGGGTGGAAATTTAATTTATTTCCAAGGTTAGTTTTCATGGGTGAGGAGATATAGGTGATCTCCAAGTTGCCCCATAAAGAGTCCATGTGAACCACTAAAGGCATGTAATTAGGTTGATTTTTCAAAGGGTGGTGGTTGGGGTTGGAAACCATAATTTTAAGGTAGCTAACACTGGTTAGGTCACTGATCTTGGTAGGAAATATACCATCAGTTAAGTCACTAATGTTGGTAAGAAATATGCCAACATTAGTGACCTAGGGCAAGACTACTAACATCAGTGAGTGACCAAACCTGATAAAATGGGTTTGGTAGCCCACCAAAATTCATTTATGACATTATATTGGAGGAAACCAAAGCTCTGAGTGTCATGCAACTTAAAAAATCTAGAGCTTATCTTATTGTGGTGAGGTGGTGAGAAATGAGTGGTGGAGAAGAGTGTGTGAGAGTAAAGGTGTGATTTAGCACTTGGTGGGACTCAATTTAACTGAAGGAATGTTGGTTTGGATGGACATGGTATAGGAATGAGGGGACCCAATTGAAGGTGCTCCATAATAGGTACCATCCATTCTAGCCCAAAAAAGATGGAGAGATGAGGTAGGATCTATTTGAGTTACTTGAGTTGGATATTTTTGTTTAATTTAGGTTTTAATCATGATTTGTTAGTTAGTGGCAATAGAAGTAAGTGGGGGGATAGATCATAAGGGATTAGTAGATGGTTTAGGGGTAGGTTTGGGTGGATTTATGGGGGGTTATGGGTAGTTTATAAGAAAAACCCTAAAATTAAGGTGCAAACTATTTAGCCCTAGGGCTGAACCGATTACAGATATCAGTTGGGTCTACTAACATTGACCAACATAACACTGATGTCAGCATATAAGACTGATGTCGATTGAAATATAACTGATGTCAGTCATTGAAAAACCCAAAGTGGCATGTTTAGGTGTGAGGACCAATTATGCATCCCCAGTTGAATAGGTGCATTAGTGGACTAACGTAATGGCCGAGATAGCCTCATAAGACCCCATGTTGACTAAGTACTACCTACATAGCCTTGATTAGGGCCTCGAGCCAATGTATTTCTCCCAAAGGGAAGGGAAAAAGGGGGTGAGATGTGTGTTAAAATTGACAAAGAAAGTGGTTAGGAAAAACTAGGTTGAAATAGGTCATGGAACCTAGGGTTTAAAATATAGGCCATTATAGTTAGGGTGTAAGATAGAGGTCATGGGGACTAGAGGTTTACAATAGGCTAATTATACTAGGGTTTAGAATATAGGCCATGGGGCTTAGAGTTTAAGAATAGGCCAATTGGCCTAAGGTTTAAGATATAGGTCATGGGGCCTAAAGTTTAAGTAGGTGAATGGGCTAGATAGTTAGGTGGGTAGATGACAGAGATAGCCTCAAAAGACCCCATGTCAACTGAGTGATACCTACATATCCCTGATTAAAGCTTCATGCCAATGTAGTTCTCCCAAAAGGAAAGGGATAAAAAGAGGAGGTTTATAACTTAAGGTATGTAGCTTAATGGAGTGATTTCATTTGTGTGGATGTAGGCTAGGCAATATTTGACATTATGATATTGACTACCTATACTATTAACAAGGATGAGGAGAGATATCACCATTAATGAGTGAGAGCACATGCCAGTGGTAGGGTTAAGAAGAGTGTGATGATATTGTAGAGTTACATGAGATGTTAGTTTGATGGTAGCTTTAACATAGGGGTGGGATCATACCACCAACACCTTCCATATACCTATCAAAGAGTTGACAATGACACAAGATGATGTATACATGATTTTATGGCTATCGATCTAAGGTGAGGATCTCTTCATGTGTTTGAGGGATGATCATGATATTCATATGTCCACATTATTTTGAGATCATGTTAGTAAGGTGACATATCATTTGGTGAGCTTTGCATATGAGCCACTATACACTAATGATGAGGAGCAGTACCACATAATTATCCTAATGATGATAGGCATTACAGTGTATACACTACTTGATGTAGATGGAGGGAGATTCCTTATTGTGATGACCAAAGTTTTGGCATAGATTTTTGAGTAGTGGATAATATTTTCATGGGGATTAAATTTTATTACATAGCTATATAGGGAGATATGGGGTGTGAGGTTATGATGAAAATACATTATTTATGTCAATCATTTACTTCATTATTGGGCATATGTGCACATTGTGGTGACATGGCCACTGGGACTACCAGTCATGATTTTGATTAGTTTTAGGGTTTGTTTCAAATGATAGAGAGATATCATGGCATACACATAAGTAGATGGAATTGTGTGGGATATTGATTATTAAAGGTAGATGATGGATGCATTTATTATGTCAAATATTATTTGGAGGCCTTACTTGACATATCCTATATTTAAAGGATAGGTAGAGTAGCTTGTAGGGTTACAGAGTATGATATGAGTCAAGGGGAGGTGAGCTAGAGTGTTGAAGATGATACCTATGGTTAGGGTCGAGATATAGTTTGGGTTATTATAGGATGTACCTCTTACTTTTCTATGACATAAGAGGGATGATATAGAGGCACCCCTTCCATTGCCCTAGGAGAGAGATGGGCTAGATTTTGAGGAGCTACCAATAAGCCCAGGTGTGATAGATCTAGGGTGTATAGTGGTTTATCGAGCAAGGTGGGTAAGGTTACACCTTGTATTTTTGAGGAGACCATGACCAGTTTTATAAATAGTGGAGAGAGAGAGGGATGTAGCTGTGTAATCATGGGATACAATGCAAGCATAAGTTTTGTTCTTATAGGGATCAATGATGACACTACAAGGATAGGTTAGTATACTGATAATAGAGAGAGATAGTTTTAGAGTAGTAGTATAGGCTCTCCCCTTCCTCCACCATAGGGACTAGTAAATGATCCACTATAGGCATCACCATAGGGTCCTATAGTAGGTTTGATGGGTCAATCATAGACTATGATACTAGTAAGGTACACCATTACTTTAGAAAAGATTGCATATTATGAGAGATCCATCAGGTAGTTCCCATAGATTATGAGATATTATGAGGCTAGAGAGAAGGATAGATCAAAGAGATACACCATGACCTCTAGTTCACATAGACATAGATAGGTAGAGGGTGGTGATGATACTTCCTCTTCATGACCATGGCCACAGCCTTGAGTATTTTGAGGACTAGATGTATTATGATTTGTGTTATAATGACTTAGAAGCTTCTCACATTGATCAAATTTGCATGACCTCAAGGCACCAACAACATCCCAATGAAGGCTTCCTATATTGATCAACCTACACACAAAAAAAAGAACCAAAAAACTTTAGTCATGGATTAGTCTATGGTAGCTCTCAGGTCACCTATATAAGATGCATACCATCCCCACTAAGAAGGTTACGCTATCCACACACCTTAATTCCTTTTACCTTTTTCCCCTCTTACTCCCTCATAATCAAGGGACTTTGAACTCACTTGACACAAGGTGATCACAACACTTCTCTATCAAATTAATGGTCGATACTACAATGCATGAATAAGGCTCATACTCCTATGGCTATTCATAGGGTCATTATGGTCCTCACCCATGAAAGAGCATCACGTCCATTTCTTTTCTATCACATGTCAATTTTTATTTTAAAGGTGGCATCTCAAAATAAGATTCACTTAAATTATCACCTACCTACCAATTTCTATTTAAATTTATGTGTTTAAGAATACTATTACTTACATATCCATTTCAAGCAATGATGATAAACAATATCAACAAACATCATGGTGTATTAACAATACATTCTTCAATCATCACACTCTACTAATACTACTAAACCATTTTCCAACTAATTTATTTCATATAACCTTATGTGAAATGCAACCCACATAGTTTCTCTAAAAAATAGTAAATCAAGAAACTATAAAGTCAAACAACTTATTTTTAGCATACACCATCACATATATGTAAAAATGCTACAACAAAACCAACTGCTCACCTATGCATGCACCATCATGAATATGGGAAATGCTATCATAACACACTATCACTAACATAACCATAAATAACATCACATAAACCATCATCATCAATAACATCATCATAACATTTCATAATACCAAAATCTCATATCTATATACTGAATATGAATATACATCAATGAATCATATCAGTATCATCTCTCTCTTATAATACATCTCTCAACTTTGACTCACAAGCCAGAATATATATATATATATATATATATATATAAAACAAAAATCACAATACATCTATCCCTCAAAATATGCAAGGCTATGGTCATGGTTTTAAAGAGGCAATATTATCACCACACTCTACCTATCTGTGTCTATGTGAACTAGAGGTCATGGTGCACCTCTCTGATCTCTCCTACTCTCTAGCCTCAGAATATCTCAAAAATTGTGGGAATTACCTGATGGCTCTCTCATAATATACAATCTCATCTAAAGTAGTGTTGTACCTCACTAGTGGCACAGTCTATGGTAGACCCATCAAACCTACTATAGGACCTTGTGGTGATTCCTACAGTGGATCTTATACTAGTCCCTATGGTGGAGGAGGGGGGATCCTACACTAATAATCTCAAACCATCTCTCTCTACTATTAATACAGTAACCTATCCTTATAGTGTCATCACTTGTCTCTGTAGAGCCATAACCTATGCTTGTGTTGTAGTCAGTTGGGACTATAGTGTCATCACTTATCCTTATAAGACTAAAACATATGCCTATGCTATATCCTATGCATAAAAAATTGCATCCCTCTCTCTCTCCACTCCTTATAAATCTAGTCATGGTCTCCTCAGAATCATAGGTTACAACCTTGCCCACCACACTCGATAAGCTATTGTACACCCTGAATCTATCACACTTGGGCCTCCTGATAACTCCTCAAAATCTATCCCATATGTATCCTATGTAAATGGAAGGGGTGCCTCTATATCATCCCTCCTAAATCACAAAAAATAGGAGGTTCATCTTATAATAACCCAAACTATCTCCTAACCCTAACCATAGATATCATCTCCAACTCTCTGGCTCACCTCCCCCTAACCCATATCATACTCTATAAGCCTACAAGTTATTCTGCCTATCCTCTAATTATAGGATATGTCAAGTAGGGCCTCCAAATGATATTTGATGGAATCCATCCATCCATCATCCACCTATAATAATCAGTATCTTTCACAATGTCATCTAATCATGAATGTGTCATGTTATCTCTCCATCATCTAAAACCAACCTTGAAACTAGTCAAAATCATGACTAGTAGCCCTAGTGGTTGTGTCACCATAATGTGCTCGTATGCCTAATAATGCAATAAGTTCTTGACATAAATATTGTATCACTGTCATAACCTCAAACCCCATAACTCCCTATATAGTTGTGTAAGAAAAGCTGGTCCCCGTGCAAATATTTTCCACTACTCAAACATCTATGCCAAAACTCTGGTCATTGTAATAGGGAATATGCCTCCATCTGCATCACATAGTGTATATATTGTAATGCATATCATCATCAAGACAATAAAGTGGTGTTACTCCTCATTAATGACTCATATGCAAATCTCGTCACATGATAGGTCACCTCACTGACATGTTCCCTAAACAATGTGTACATATGAATATCATGATCCTCCCTCGAACATGTGAATAACTCCTCACCCTAGACTGGTAGCTATAAAATCTTGTATACATCCTCCTATATTACTGTCAACTCTTTGGTAGGTAGATGGAAAGTTTTGGTGGTGTGATCCCACCTCTCTATCAAAGCTACCATCAAGCTAATATCTCACGTAACTCTATAATATCATCATACTCCTCCTAACCCTCCCACTACCATGTGTTCCCACTCATTAGTGGTGATATCACTAACAAGCTATGGTCTAGTTATTTCTCTCCAAGTCATCTTCACCTTTACCTGTTATTAATTGTGTTGACTATAATTAGTAGTAATATACATGCAAGCAACAATATTCCCATGTTTATACTCAACATCCACTTATCCATTAACTACCTATCAAACTAGTACCCAATTCCAGATTCTCCTCTATTGGTTCCCATTTTGAGGGGGGAATATCTCATCCCATTCCTAGAGCATCCAACTCCTATTTTTGTCTCACAACTTGTCAATACAAGTTATAAGACAAAAAGGGGAAAATGCAGACACCAAAATTACATCACACACTTACATGAATCCCTATGTCAAAACCCCCCTTGATCCTCTTTTAATAATTAACCTTCCTAACACATACTTTCACCTTAAAATATTTTATTAAGTTAATTAAAACCCCATTATGCCACCTCATCGTAAGACTAATTATTACCCTTTGAGTCACCTTGAGACTTAGTCTCCTAATCCTAACTACCTATGACTTGTTCTCACCCATAACATAAATTCCTAACTAATTATGTTCTTCATAGCCTCACATTTTTACTATTTTCTAACAAACACCACTCTTGGCAAGAAAAGGAACATAAAATGGGTTTAAAATATCCCTTTTACCTATTCTCATGCCACCATCATTGGTCAACCCTTGGCTGATGTCAGTGGGATCACCGATGTTGATTACTTAAGCAAAATTCTAAGTTGGTATTTAGGTCATAAAAATCAAGAATTTATGCATAGGTTTTTGGCAATCAAAGCATCCTACATTCAATTTTGACATCTAGGCTTATCGTTACACTACATAAATTGATCTAGATCAAGAATTGATACACTGCATAGAGCTTAAACTCTGGAGGACCAACTAAGTATATATTAGTGTTTTGTAAGTATTTAAATAGTAATTTTATAATTTATTTACATTACACTATTTATTTTTTCACAAACCTTGACTCTTTTCATGGAGGAGTTGTAAAGCTCCCCACCCACTTTTTTCTTCCCCAAATTACCAACCCTCTGTCTAGACTCACCTGAGTCTTACCCACCTCCTTACAACTCTTCCCAACCTCACAACCTAACCATACTCCCATTCTCCCTCCCAAAAAAGCCTTTTCTAACTCATTCTAATACTATTACCCCAATTGACATTGATGACCCCAAACTAACATCAGTGACCCCAATCAACATTAGTGACCAACTAACATTAGTCCTTTAAATGATGTTGATTACTATGTTTTTGAACCAACAACCTCAAAATCACCTAACAACCTTCCCAAAACATAGACCTGACTTATCATCTTGCACTGTATTATCTTCTACTACATTCAGACCTACAACATGGTAAATAGAAATCTAAGTCTCTCTCTCTCTTTACTCTCTTTACTTGTATATATTTTAAAATTTCTTTTAAAATAGTGGACTATCATCCCAAGGGAGTTTCACACTTCCCAAAACAAGTGTGTAGCTTGGTAGTCCACACATATCTTCACTAATAAATATTTTTTGTACTATTTTCTTATCTACAAGTGTCTTCTTCCATAGCCAAAGAGGGGAATCTACACAGTCTGGAATGATGCACACTTATTTGAGTTTTAATCACTTATCCCTAACTCTCTCTCTTTTCTATTTCTCTCTATTTGAATATAAAATAAGCTTAAAACTTAGTGAAACATTATGTCACACCCAATGTGACCTAGGGTTTTAAAATATAGGCCATTAGGCCTAGGGTGTAAGATATAGGTTGTGGGACCTAGATGTTTAGAATAGGCCAGTTGGCTTAAGGTTTAGAATATTGGTCTTGGGGCCTAGATTTTAAGAATAGGTTGGTTGGTCTAGGGTTGGAGATATAGGCCGTGGGGCCTAAAGTTGAAGTGGGTGAATGGGTTAGATAGTTAGGTGGTTAAATGATTGAGCTAGCCTCAGAAGACCCCATGTCAACTAAGTGTTGCCTACATAGCCTTGATTAGGGCATCAAGCCAATGTAATTCTCCAAAAGGGAAGGAAAAAATGGGTTAGATGTGGGTTAAAATTATTGAGGCAAGCGGTTAGGAAAAATTAGGTTGAAATAGGCCATGGGACCTAGGGTTTTAAAATATAGGCTGTGGGGCCTAAAGTTTAAGTAGGTGAATCGGCTAGATAGTGAATTCTTGATTTTTGTGACTTGAATAGTAACTTGGAATTTTGATTAAGTAACTGACATCAGTGATCTCATCAACATTAGTCAAGGGTTGACTAATATCAGTGGCATGAGAATAGGTAAAAGGGATATTTTTAGCCCATTTTTTTCCTTCTCTTACCAAGTGTGGTATCCATTAGAAAATAGTAAAAATGTGAGGCTATGAAGAATGTAGTTAGTTAGGAATTTATGTTAGGGATGAGAAGTCCATGTGATCCACTAAAGGCATGTAATTAGGTTGATTTTTCAAAGGGTGTTGGTTGGGGTTGGAAACCCTAATTTTAAGGTGGCTGAAATTGGTCAAGTCATTGATGTCGATAGGAAATATGTTGACATTAGTGGCCTAAGGCAAGACTATGAACATTGATGGGTGACCAATCATAACAAAAGGGGTTTGTTATCCCACTAAAATTCATTTATGATGTTAGATTGGAGGAAACTAGAGATCTGAGTATCATATGACATAAAATATTTGGAGCTTATCTTATTGTGGTGGGGTGGTAATAGGTGAGTGGTGGAGATGAGTGTGTGAGATTGAGGGTGTGATTTAACACTTGGTGGGTCATGGTTTGATTGAGGGAGCATTGGTGTGGATAGAGATGGCAGAGGGATGAGGGGACCCAGTTGGAGGCACTCCATAATAAGTGCTATACATTCTAGCCTAGAAGAGATAGAGAGATGAGGTAGGATCTGTTTGAGTTGCTTGAGTTGGTTTTTTTGTTTAATTTAGGTTTTGATCATAATTTTCTAGTTAGGGGAAATGGGAGTATGTGGGGGGATAAAGTATAAGTAAGGTATTATTAGATGGGGTAGGGGTAGGTTTAAGTCACTAATGTTGGTTGGGTTTGTTAACATCAGCCAACATAGTGATGATATTGACCAACAATTAATATTGACATCAGCATATAATACTGATGTCAATCAAAATATAACTGATATTTGTCACTAAAAAACCCAAAGTGGCATGTTTAGGAGTTATTAGGACCAATTGTGCATCCCCAATTGAATAGGTGAATCAGTGGACTAACTTAATGGTTGAGATATCCTTATAAAACCCTCTATTGACTGAGTGTTTCCTACATAGCCTTGATTAGGGCCTCAGGCCAATATAATTCTCCAAAAGGGAAAGTGAAAAAGGGGTGAGATGTGGGTTAAAATTGTCTTGACAAGTGGTTAGGAAAAAGTAAGATAAAATAGGCCATAGAACTTAGGGTTTTAATATATAGTCCATTAAGCCTAGGGTGTAAGATATAAGCCATGGGGCCTAGATGCTTATAATAGGCCATTTGGCCTAGGGTTTAAAATATAGGCTATGGGGCCTAGAGTTTAAGAATAGGTTGGTTGGCCTAAGGCTCAAGTGGGTGAATAGGCTAGATATTTAGGTGGGTAGATAATTTATTTAGCCTCAGAAGACCTCATGTTAATTGAGTACTACCTACATAGCCCATATTATGGCCTCAAGCTAATGTAGTTCTCCAAAAGGTAAAGGGATGAAAAGAGGAGGTTTATAACTGAAGGTATGTGACTTGATGAAGTAATTTTATTTGTGGATGCAAGCTAGGTAGGAGTTGAAATTACAAGATTGACTACCGACCCAAACCTACCCAAACCTACCCATAAATTCACCCAAACCTACCCCTACCCCATCTAATAATCCCTTACTTATACTTTATCCCCCCACATATTCCCATTTCCCCTAACTAAAAAATTTATGATCAAAACCTAAATTAAACAAAAAAACCAACTCAAACAGATCCTACCTCATATCTCTATCTCTTCTAGGCTAGAATGGATAACACCTATTATGGAATGCCTCCAACTGGGTCCCCTCATCCCTCTACCATCTATATCCACACCAATGCTCCCTCAATCAAACCATGACCCACCAAGTTTTAAATCACACCCTTAATATCACACACTCATCTCTACCACTCACCTATTACCACCTCACCACAATAAGATAAGCTCCAAATATTTTATGTCATATGATACTTAGAGCTCTAGTTTCCTCCAACCTAACATCATAAATGAATTTTAGTGGGATACCAAACCCCTTTTGTTAGTATTGGTCACCCATAAATGTTGATAGTCTTGCCTTAGGCCACTGATGTCATCATATTTCCTATCATCATTAGTGACTTGACCAATGTCAGCCACCTTAAAATTAGGGTTTCCAACCCCAACCACCAACTTCTAAAAAATCAACCTAATTACATGCCTTTAGTGGATCACATGGACTTCTCATTCCTAACATAAATTCCTAACCAACTTCATTCTTCATAGCCTCACATTTTTACTACTTTCTAATGGATACCACACTTGGTAAGAGAAAGAACAAAAAATGGGCTAAAAATATCCCTTTTACCTATTCTCATGCCATTGACATTAGTCAACCCTTGACTGATGTTGATGAGATCACTGATGTTAGTTACTTAATAAAAATTCCAAGTTGTTATTCAAGTCACAAAAATCAAGAATTAACTATCTAGTGCATTCACCTACTTAAACTTTAGGCCCCAAAGCCTATATTTTAAAACCCTAGGTCCCACGGCCTATGTCAACCTACTTTTTTCTAACCACTTGCCTCAACAATTTTAACACACATCTAACCCATTTTTTCCTTCCCTTTAGGAGAATTACATTGAATTGAGGCCCTAATCAGGGCTATGTAGGTAGCACTCAGTTGACATGGGGTCTTCTGAGGCTAGCTCCATCATTTATCCACCTAACCATCTATCCCATTCACCCACTTCAACTTTAAGCCCCACGACCTATATCTCCAACCCTAGAACAACCAACCTATTCTTAAACTCTAGGCCCCATGGCCAATATTCTAAATCCTAAGCCAACTAGCCTATTCTAGACATATAGGTTCCATAACCTATATCTTACACCCTAGGCTTAATGGCCTATATTTTAAAACCCTAGGTCCCACTGGGTGTGACATAATGTTTCACTAAGTTTTAAGCTTATTTTATATTCAAAGAGAGAGAAATAGAAAAGAGAGAGAGTTAGGGATAAGTGATTAAAACTCAAATAAGTGTGCATCATTCCAGACTTTGTAGATTCCCCTCTTTGGCTATGGATGAAGACACTTGTAAATAAGAAAACAATACAAAAAATAGTTATTAGTGAAGATATGTGTGGACTACCAAGCTACACACTTGTTTTGGGAAGTGTGAAACTCCCTTGGGATGATAGTCCACTATTTTAAAACAAATTTTAAAATAAATACAAGTAAAGAGAGTAAAGAGAGAGAGACTTAGATTTCTATTTACCTTGTTGTAGGTTTGAATGTAGTTAAAGATAATACAATGCAAGATGATAAGTCAGGTCTATGTTTTGGGAAGGTTGTTAGGTGATTTTGAGGTTGTTGGTTCAAAAACATAGTAATCAACATCATTTAAAGGACTAATGTTAGTTGGTCACTAATGTCGATTGGGGTCACTGATGTCAATTTGGGGTCATCAATGTCAATTGGGGTAGTAGTATTAAAATGAGTTAGAAAAGGCTTTTTTGGGAGGGAGAATGGGAGTATGGTCAGGGTGTGAGGTTGGGAAGAGTTGTAAGGAGGTGGGTAAGACTCAAGTGAGTCTAGACAAAGGGTTGGTAAGTTAGGGTAGAAAAAAGTGGGTGGGGAGCTTTACAACTCCTCCATGAAAAGAGTCAAGGTTTGTGAAAAAATAAATAGTGTAATGTAAATAAATTATAAAATTACTATTTAAATACTTACAAAACACTAAGATATACTTAGTTGGTGAAATGGGTGAACTATGACTACCAAATAGATGACTCTGATGAGGCTTGGTGAACTGATGGGTGAATAGACAAGATAAGCATGTGTTGTTGGTCCTCTAGAGTTCAAGCTCTATGCAGTGTATCAATTCTTGATCTGGATCAATTTATGTAGTGTAACGATAAGCTTGGATGTCAAAAGTGAATGTAGGATGCTTTGATTGCCAAAAACCTATGCATAAATTCTTGATTTATGTGACCTAAATACCAACTTAGAATTTTGCTTAAGTAATCAACATCGGTGATCCCATTGACATCAGCCAAGGGTTGACCAACATTGGTGGCATGAGAATAGGTAAAAGGGATATTTTAAACCCATTTTATGTTCCTTTTCTTTCCAAGTGTGGTGTTTGTTAGAAAACAGTAAAAATGTGAGGCTATGAAGAACATAATTAGTTAGGAATTTATGTTATGGGTGAGAACAAGTCATAGGTAGTTAAAATTAGGAGACTAAGTCTCAAGGTGACTCAGAGGGTAATAACTAGTCTTAGGATGAGGTGGCATAATTGGGTTTTATTTAACTTAATAAAATATTTTAAGGTGAAAGTATGGGTTAGGAAGGTTAATTATTAAAGGAGGATCAAGGGGGGTTTTGACATAGGGATTCATGTAAGTGTGTGATGTAATTTTGGTGTCTGTATTTGCCCCTTTTTGTCTTATAACTTGTATTGACAAGTTGTGAGACAAAAATAGGAGTTGGATGCTCTAGGTATGGGATGAGATATTCCCCCCTCAAAATGGGAACCAATAGAGGAGAATCTAGAATTGGGTACTAGTTTGATAGGTAGTTAATGGATAAGTGGATGTTGAGTATGAACATGGGAAAATAGTTACTTGCATGTATACTACTACTAGTTATAGTTGACATAATCAATAAAAAGTAAAGGTGAAGATGACTTGAATAGAAATAACTAGGCCATAGCTTGTTAGTGATAACTAATGCGGTTAAAATGATCAAAGTTGTAGCTCAATGGTCCATGTGTTTGAGGTATATGATGTAGGAAGTGTTCCTAGAAAATAAAAAGGGTTACAAGTGATGGAATGGGCAAGGTCATGATCAAAAAACATCTCATTTACACATGTGCATACAACAACCAACTATAGCATGATAGCATAAGTGGTCAAAATGAGCAAGGTAAGGTTTGCTCAAAAGGGTCATTGGTCAAGAAGATATTTATGATCTCTGGTCAGAGTCATCATGGGTGGAAATTTAATTGATGTCCAATGTTGGTTGTCATGGGTGAGGAGATATATGTGATCTCTAAGTTGCCCCATAAATATTCCATTAAACCACTAAATCCATGTAATTATTTTGATTTTAAAAAGGGTGGTGGTTGGGGTTAGAAACCCTAATTTTAAGGTGGCTGACATCAATTAGGTTAGAGGTGAATGGGATTTTGTTCTGATTATCAAAATCATGTGTGTGAATTCTTAATTTTTGTGACCTAAATACTAACTTGGAATTTTTCTTAAGTAACTAACATCGATGATCCCATTGATGTTAGCTAAGGGTTTACAAGACAAAAAGGGGCAAATGTAGACACTAGAATTACATCACACACTTGCATGACTCCCTATGTCAAAACCCCCTTGATTCCTTTTTAATAATTAACCTTCCTAGCCCATGTTTTCACCTTAAAATATTTAATTAAGTTAATTAAAACCCACTTATGCTACCTCACCTATCCACCTCATCTTAAGACTAATTATTACCCTCTGAGTCACCTTGAGACTTAGTCTCCTAATCTTAAGTACCTATGACTTGTTATCACCCTTAACATAAATTCCTAACTAACTATGTTCCTCATAGCCTCACATTTTTACTATTTTCTAATGGACACCACACTTGGAAAGAGAAGAAATAGAAAATGGGATAAAAATAACCCTTTTACCTATTCTCATAGTCCTATAAACTGAATGAGACTCAATACTAAACGAGGTGCATGAGGGGATTGTTGGAGGCCATTATGCTAGAGATGCTATGGTGTACAAAGTGTTACAATCAAGCTTGTGGTGGCCAACTATATTTTAAGAGATGAAAGAATACACCAAAACATGTGATGTCTACCAACATACTAGAAAACCAAACCACTAGGATGAGATGCCCCTCATCCCCATCCTTGTCCAGACACCATTTTAAAAATGGGCCATTGATTTTGTTAGGTTGATTACTCTCACTAAAAGGTGCATAGGTGAAAGGTAAATTCCATTTACCACTGATTACTTCACCAAGTGGGTTAAATTAGTACCAACCAAATATTGTACAACCTCCACAATTATAAGATTCAACTAGGAGAATATTATTAGTTAATATGATCCCACATAACTTGACTAGTGACCATAGTGTATATTTTCTCAATGAAATAGTTCAGATCTTATTGTTTGAATATATGGTGGTTTACCATAAAATGACACCCTACCACCCCCAAGATAATGGCACTATAGAGGCATTCAATAAAATATTAGGGACATGCATCATAAAAATATGTGATGTTAGTTATAAGGATTGGGATGACCATGTATCAGCAGTGTTATGGGCCTATCACATAACATATAGGTGTTTGAACAAGGCTAAACCATTCCAACTAGTGTTTGGTATAGAGGCCATTTTAACTATGGATTTCTTAGTGCCTTCATTATGCATTACATGTATTACTCACTTGGATGACCATAACTCTTTAATTGAATGCCTAAAATATTTGGAGCAGTTGGATGAGACATGCACCCAAGAATGATGGAGATAGTAGATAGAAAAGGCACAATAAAATTTATGGGATGATAAGTACATCAAACACAAGGTATTTATATAAGGTCAACTGGTACTATTATATGATTCTAAGTACCTCAAGAACCCAGATGAATTATATATTAGGTGGATTGTACCTTATGTCATCCACAATATATTAGAAACTAACACATGCAAGCTATGCACATTGGCTGGTGAAATGCTCCCTAGGCATTTCAATGGTAATAGATTAAAGCATACCATAACTAGGATGGTGCTTACACCATCTAACATTGGATTTTTGGTCAAAATTTGGTTGCTTTGTCTTATGACTAGAATAAAATTGGCACAAGCCAAATATTTTCTTTATATTTGTTTTTTGTATTTTTTAAATACGCATGACACTTTTAGGCTCATAGGAGAATGTTTAAAGAACTTATACCCATATAAATCCAATTGAGTGAATCGATCGTAATCATTTTTTAAGTTTGTGAGGTTAGATAATTATGTCTCTATATGCATGTGAAATATGTCAAGATCAAAAAAATATAAGTACAAATTTATGAAGGCACACAAGGTCTTCATGAACAAGAGATCAAGAGAAGATAATGAGGCACTGCAGTACCAATGCAAGGATTTGTATGGGGTAGGGAAGGTTGAATCAAGAGACATGAAAGCATAGATAAATCAACCAAGAAAGAGAGGCATGCTTAAAAGGAATCACAACACCATGAAGAGATGGAACCTAGAAGGATGAATCACATGCATGTAAAGTGTTGCACCTAGGTAACCATAAAAATAGTGAAGGTCATGTTAAGTTGAACAAAGCACAAGATAATGACCATTGTGATAGCTATGACCCACCCAAAATTTAGTGGGAAGTGACCATTTGAATCACTATCACTTCACTAAATAAATTCTTAGAAAATTTAATGTTACAATGGTAGAAGAAAAAAAAATCATAATAAATAAGTAGTTTATGATGTATTTTAGTGGATTTTATGGGTTTAATAGATTTCAAGAATCTAAATGCCACTGACCATTAATGTGATAGTCGAGAACATTGTATCAAAGGGAAGATGGTAGAGGAAGGAAAGTTACTTTCATTTTCAAGTAATTAGAATAGAGATAGAATCTAAAGCCATTAAAACCAAAATATACTACCAGAGAGAATAATTTCCCCCCATATCCCCCCAAGTGAGAATAAAAGACCACAAAGAATATTGCATTCCACCTAGAAAAGAAAGAGAGGTGAGTGGAGAGAAGTTGGTAGAGAAACATGGGAGTAAGATTTGAGAAAAATGACTAGGCCACCATTAATGGGGTAGGAAGCTCAATAGGTGAACATGTAATCACATTTACCATAACTATAAAGCACACTAGGCACAATTTTAGGCTTTAGCAAAATTAACCATCCATGCTTCAATAGTATCAGGTTTAGGATGAGTAAGAAATGGCTAAGCATAGGTCCACCATAGGTACAAAAAGACCAAAAAAGCACAAGCAGTGAGGGAGGCATCTTCCATGAAACTAGAGGTGAAGATGGTTTAAGGAGTGAGCATAAGAAAGATAGATCTATTTATGAGTGCAAAGCTCACCTATAGAGAGATGGAGTAACCACCATAGATTATGGTGGGGGAGAAGTGGGTGTCCTTTGTGCATATATGTAAGCTTAAGGACTATAACCAAAGATAGTTAGTAACTTAAAATAATTAAACAAGGAATAAATGATAAACACTAGAAAGAAGACCATGACATGCACCTCACTCTTTGATGTCTCCATTAGAGACAAATTGGAAACCTCAAGTGCTACACAACTATTCAAACTATCGAGTTTAAACAAGATAGAAGACTTGGTACATTTCCTCCTCTCATGAGTACATGGTGACCAATTCTACTTTGTTGGATGGTGCATGAGAATATCTACAAGTCTCATTAGTAGAATCATATGGATACCTAGCATAGGAGTATTCATAAAATAGACTATGGAAGATGAGGTGGAGATAGAAAGGGTTTCAAATCTCCTGGGCTATTACAAGTTAGGGTTTGTGTTCCCCATAAAAGACATCTAAAACTTTGGCACAAGGGAAGAAATGCACCTTGTTAGTACTAAACTTTACCCTAGTAGTTAGTGGTGTGATATCAGTAAGACCTTACTATGCATTTCCCACCATATGGCACAAAGAGTAAGATTTAACATCTCTAAGTTTGTTGTAGAGGAGATAGGCAAGAACGTGTAAGAGTGACATTGAGTTCATGAAACTTTTTGATGGGGGTAAATGCTAATACTTATAGTTATAGAGAAATTAAGTGTACTATATTGTGATGATGACCACATATGGGTGTTCCCTCTAAGCCATGAGTCTCCAGAAATGAAATACCAGGACTTCATTTGCTCCCTAGTTTCTCACAAAAGTATAAGACTAGGGTATAAGGATGGTTTGAAAGGTATATATAATCCTTCAGGAAGGAGTGGTGCATCCCATAAGAACCCCCCAAATAATTGGTGATAAAATTAACCTTTTCATTGATGCAACACTTTTGTGTGGTGTACCTAGTGCTCATAGTTGAGAATATATTAGGGTGGCTCTGGTTTCCTTACCCATTCTTAGCCAAATACTTCATGGTAGTGCTAATTATAATCCCCAAGATGAAACAACTTTAAATCCAAGTCAAGGTCATAGATCATGACAAAAGCATGGTGAGGCACCAATTTGTGCACCCTAGAGCCAAGGCCACCAAATATGAGAAGATGATATTGATAGGCCAGACATCCATCCCCTCCAAAGGGTAATAATAAATAGAAAGATATTTAACCTCTACTATGAGATGAATCTACGTAATAATGGTAGAGATCCTAGAAAGGATTATTATCACCCCCTCTTAGTAGATGATAAAGGGAAGGTTTTTCCTCTGAAGAACAAATTATGCCCCCACTCCAAATAGATACATGACATTCACACAAGAGGGTGATTATTCTAGTAAAAAACTAAATAAAAAGACCAAGGGACCTATATCATTCCCTACCATAAAAATTTAAGATATGGAGAGAGAGGTGAGCCTCACACCTATAATAGAGGAGGAAACTAAATAAGACAAAGTAGAGACCTATATCCTATAGATAATGGAAGGAGAAGAGGAACTCAATGTCAAAAATGTGTAGAAATCCCTACAAAATAACATGACCATCATGCTACAAGTAATAGATGAAATGGAAAACCTCACATCTGGTACCACCTCATTGATGATCCCACCAAGGAAACTAGTGCCAATACCCATGAATGAGGCCTCCCTAGTGTCCCCTCAAATTGTTGAGGAGAAAAGAGTGGTTTGGAGGATTATGGGACTAAATGATGAAGATATCAACTAGGCTTTCTTACTTGAAGATAAGTAGAAGCTTGACCAAAAAATATAAGTCCAAGTTATAAAAAAGGGACCCAAAGGCTCTCTCAAGTATAAGACCAACAATAAAAGTCATCTAATAGGCACCAAGTGACACCACTAGACAAGTAGAAGAAGCTATGTAAGAGGCATGCCTAAGTAGTGACTAGGTGTCTCAACACAAATAATGTGATACTGTCACCTTGGAATAATAAACAAATAAATCTAAGGAGCCCTAGTAGCAACAAGGAAACATTGGTTACCCTAGAGGTAAGTATGAAAAACCCTAAGATGAATAAGTGGATGAGGGGGAGAAGTTTGATGAAGCAACCTCAAGGACCAAACAAGTGAATCCTTAGAATACCGATAGAAGAGAGTAGTATCAAAAATGAAGAGCAGTAATAACACATAGAGAAGTTTTTCATTGATAATGATGATAGAGACCTAAACATAAGGAATATGGTGCAAATAAATTGGGGGGATGAAGATCTTTACATGTACGAAACTATGCCCTCCAAACTGCCACTAAAAGGATGCATAAACATCTCTCATTTATGATAGACCACTATATGGATGAGTCCTAATTTGAGGTTCCTAGAGTAACTACTTCGATCTTGGAAGATCCTAAAGAAGGGTAATAATCCCTTCTTATTGACCCATGCACCATGAACCCAGTCTAGTTGGGGAATACACTAATAAGGATTGCCATAGAATTAATGCACTAGAACATCATCAATGACAATAAGGTGAGGAAATGGAAAGCATTCCTCAAATATTCTAATGATGTGGTGTAGGAAAATAGGTTTAAGTTGAAATAACTTTGTGAGTATGTGGAGGTGGTTGAACCATCTCTTCCAGTTGGCATCAATACTTCAAGCCTTTAAAAGGTTGACAAGATTTGTGTATTAGTAGAGCATATTCTCCCAAGACTATAACCCAACCTAGCATAGGAATAAGAGGAAGAAGAAGACCCCAATGTTATACTTTAGAAGGAGATATTTGACAAGCTCCAAGAGGTAGAAGATCTCTTCATAAAATTGAAGGAGGGTAAAAAAATAATAGATGCTATTTTCTTAAGCTTCTCCAAACAAGCCTCAATAATATATGCATGCCTAAAGTAGACAAAGGATAAGGAGTATTTGATGGCTCAAATATACTCTACAAGTAGGGTAGAGCAGTCATAAATCATGGGAAACATGAATGTGCTTGCTAACCATATCAAAGACTAGGAATGGACCTTGGAATAACGTTTTTACACTCTACAAACCAAGGCCTATGATTAAGGAGAGATCTTATATGTAAGTGTTTCAAAGGAAATATCCAATGTAGAATCATTTTGTAAAGAGATGGATAAAATATATGTACTTGTACTCACTACTACATCCTCCAAGATAGATAGTGCCATAGAAGAAATCAAGTTATCCATTAAGGGCTTTCAAGACTTCAGCATTGAACTCTAGGAGAATGTGCCTCAGTTATATGCTCCTAAGAGTTTAACAATTTAGTCCAGGGGTAGATTAAATTTTTTATATGGGGTAAATGTCAAGTCCCTAACTTGTTAAGTAAAGTATCCACACCAACATGACATCCACCGAGGCATGAGAAGATCATTTTGTCAAGAGGTTAAGCCCTTGGGTTTTTTGAATAGCTAGTTGGATTATACAACACAAACCTTGTGCCAACTAGAAATCAAATAACCATCTTCCATATTTTTAGGGCATCATCAAAAATTTGAATAGATGTGGTAGGTATAACATGGAGTTTTCATATTCATGGAGCTAGTGGAAATGATGATGGAGTTCTATCTCAATACTCAATGTTCAAACCTCCACCCTGGAAAAAGATGCTCCTGAAGGCTTATATAAGGAGCATGAGCCAGAAGAGGAGAGGGAGATGAAGGACTTTAGTGAATTTTTGGTGAAATGACTTTACTCTATAAATATATCTCTAGCCACCATTAAGCCTTTCAAATGGAATAGAGGCCACTCTGGCTCTAGTTGTATATGTCCAAGCTCATCTATGAGCCTCTAGATTGTTAAAATTATGTTTTTATTATACTTTGGTTATGGAATTTTAATAAATTATAATAGTGTTGCATTATAATTTTTTTGCATGTTTAATTTCCTTATCCTATATTATTATTAATTCAAGGCAAATAATTATGATGTCATACATTCGATTGAATTATGCTAATTAGTGTTAATTCATTTTACTAGTTTACAACTCTAATGGATCCCTTGTAATGAATCTTGTTGTTATCATCATTTTATATAAAGGATGAGTATATATCCCACACCAATAATCCAGACCTTGTTTGAATTACATCTATTTAGTATGATTAAATTGATTAAAAGTATTCTTATGACCCTTTAAGCAACTATTTGACCCCAGGTGTAATCCAAAAAAGGTACATGCCTATGGATCTACCCTAAATTTCTTTTAATTTATAAAGTCCCCTCATTGAAGCCTCACACCATGGAATAACTAGCCTAATGTAGGCCCCAGTTCCTTCTCAACTATGCTTCAAGTGAGTACATAAGGCCCGTCTCTTATGTGGATTGATGTTGGCACAATTGAGTGATTAAAGGTTGAGCACAAAGGGAATATCCCATTATTGTACCTAGTTATAGCAAACCAAGACCTTAGACTTTTTCACAATAATGATTTTGTGAATTCTAGTGAGTCATTGATTGATATTTTGTAGATAACTATTGTATGTGAGAAAATTAATCTTTATGTTACTTTGGAAAATTTAACTAATTTATAAAATAGTGATGATATATCAAGAAGGACAATTGATGCCTTGAAATATTAAGATATCTAAAAGATAATAAAATCACTAAGTGAGATAAATGGCTCATGAAGTGGAATAGAATATTTCTAAAACAATAGCTAAATTAGAATCATGCATAGATATCATGATGAAGTCCCAAGGAACTATCATTATACATTAAAATTTTACAACTAAGAATCAAGGATCCATATACACTTTGTTTTTTTCTATAGTCAAGAATATTAGCATAGACTAAACCAACATAGAAGAATTTGATAGTGGAGAAGAGTCCATATATGATCATGATGAAGAAACTCCTAAAGATAAAGTTAAAAGTAAGGTAAAATCTAAACATAATCATTTCAATATTGAAACAAAGTTGAGATTACATCCTTGGAGGAAAAATTAGATGTAGATATATTAGAGAAGTGAATGAAGCAAATGGAGTTGTATTTAAGTTTACATAAGGTGATTGAGGCACAAATGTTTTTAAATGTCTCAAAATATAAGGTCATGATTTAGTTTGGTTGGAAAATTACTAGATTTTGAAATGAATAAGAAGCTAGTTGTAGATAATTATATTAATTTTAAATATTTATTACACATGAATTATTATCCTATTAGGATAAAACTAATCAAAATATTAAATATGGTATTATAGGAAAGGGTAGGGTTTAAATGTGCAATTTTATATGATGTATTTCCATATACAAACCATTATCATGGCTTGGATAAGGAATATTAAGACAAATTGACCAAGTACTTGGGAGGTCTCCATTCATGTTTGAGGAGATGGGCCATCTCAATTAAGCCTCGAGATCTTGATAAACATGCTTGAAATCATACTATATTGAGTCAAATAAGAAGGAGAGGGATAATACTCAAAGTAACATAAACCCACAAATCAAGTCAAGAAAGAGAAAAAACAACCTTACAAGATGTTGAGAAATGTTATGCCAAATTTTTATTCAGTTCCCTGAGCTAAAAGAGCTAAAAGCTAAAGCTTAAATATTTCTCTCAAGTTCTATAATTTTGAAGCTAACCTTTATATAATTAGTGGGATCAGACCATTAATTTAAATGAAGAGCCCATGTATTAAAAATATAAAGTTAGATAAAAATAAAATAAGCTGGAGGTGGATAATTTAAAAGTATTTATTTAATTCAAAAGGAGATAATTTATAAGTTATCTTTAATTTTTGTAAATATAAAAAATTAGTTATAGGTATAAAAGGGATAATAATATTTTATTAGATATCTCAAGCTTATTTTTTTAAATACATAAAATAAACATAAATTCATTAAAAATATTTTAAGTTTGCATGGGTAAACAAGTACAATATGGGTATCTTTATTTAGTTAGAAATGAGAAATAGGATATAGAAAGAAAATGTGGGCAAATTTGGAAAACATGTGCTAATTGAATGCTTTCCCATTAAATCATCCTCTATGTCTTACATGGGTAGCTGAACATTCAATACACACCCTTCTTATTCTTCTTCTATATTTTGTATAAGCTTATTTGAGAAAACTTTTGATTTTACAGAATTGTTAAGTTCATGTATCAAAATTCAGATCTAAGCCTTAGCTATTTTAATCTAAGATTTTCTTCAAGCCTTTAAATGAAATAAAGTGTATTCTATGTGAACTACTTTATAATTGACAAAATCTCATATGGCTCTTGTTTGTATACCTTATAAATTTAGTATTACTTCTCTAACTCCATTTATACATTATAGTTATATCTTGCCTCTTGAATTCAATTGATTTATATTATGTTCACTATCCTTTTTTCATATATAAACAACTATGTGTTTATTCAGATAAGGAGTCAATCCATTTCCATTCTAGTGCATCACCTTTTTATTTCATGTTTATATCTTCCATTTTCCCCTACAATTTTTATTCCATGTTTCTAGTTTAGGTAGATTAACATTTGGATAGGAAACATAACCATTGTATTTTGAGGTTCTCTATAAAGAACAAACCCAAATTGAGTAGAGATCGCATTATTGTGTTTGAAATGCAGACTGGAACAATCATACATTTCAATGCATTAGCACAAAGCCTTAAATAAAGGTAAATGGAAGGGTAATAGGAACACCAAAACTTTACATAGTTGTAGGTCTCCTAATAACCATTGTAATCATTATGTTATAGATGATCACACTGACACTAAGTGTTGGAAGTTACATCTAAAATTATATCCCAAGAATCAGGCTAAGGGGGATTATAAGAATTCCATGAAATATTTAATTAAATTTGAGGTAGAATTTGAGGTTAATTCTAATTTATATGATAAGCTTGGATGCACCACCACCAACATGAACAAAACATAATAAGAAAAAAAATATATAAGAAAAATATTACAAATCAAGATTCATATTTAAAAAACCAATGTAAATGCACCTATTGATATTGGGTTTCAATCTCATTTGATTTTAGATGAATTTAGTAATAATCCTATGTTACAAGTATATGATAATCTAAATTCACATCCTTTGGTTTGTGTGAATAAGGGTGTTTAAATTCAAGTTACAAAAAAATGTAAATTCAAATTTAGGATTAACCCAAAAAAGGTTGATGATCTAGAAGTAGATGTGATTCTTATTGATGCATTTGACATGTTGTTTGGAACTCATTAGTTGTATCTTAGGGATGTTATATTTAATAAGAAGGCCAAAAATTCTAAATGGTCAAGGATGGATTCAAATTTGTCATCAAGGCACATCAAACTAAGCCCAATCTTGCAATGGTAAGTGCCAACCAAGAAAAAAGACTCATTCTATCAAATAATTAGTTTTGTTTACTTATTTTAAAAGATAAGAAATAAGATGGGTTATAAATATCAAATATTAATAGTAAAAACAAATGAGTGAATGGATTGGATGAGTTTATATAATATTTTATAATGTGTTTGAAAATCCTAAGAGTTTGACTCAATAAAGGGAAGTAGAACATGATATTCAATTATTTTCCAAACTTCCTATACATAATATTGGTTTATATAATAAATTTCTATTAGAGAGTAATGAGGTCAAGAAGAAAATTCAATAATTACTTATATACGGCATAATACACCCAAATACTTCACCATGTGGGTCACTCATTGTGATGGTGCAAAATAAAGATAGATATAAGATGATATGTAATGAATACCATTATTTGATCAATATCATCATAAAAATCCAATTTTAACTTCCACTAATTTAAGATTTATTGGACCAACTTAAACATGCTAAACACTTCACATATTTTGTTATAAAATTTGGATATCATCAGGTTTATATGAAGGAAGATGATGTATGTGTAGATACTAAAATTGAATATTTATATCATCTCAACCTTATATACACAAAAAATATCAATTAGGGCTCTACCCTTCAGTTCTAGAGCTCCTTGCTACCAAAAGGATGACATTCACATTCTCACTATGCCTAATTTATTATATCTTAGTCAAATCCATATAATTTTGATGACCCATGTCCCCTACACTAAATATAAATCTTAAAACATGATAAACATCCTTCACTATTAGTTTTAGATCTATATCGAGTTTCTAGCCTTCTAGACACTACCAGCTATAGAAGGACACTACCACTAATGACAATGTCCAGATCCTTATCTAGTCTCTAGTTTATATAAGTCATCTAAATTGAAAATGTTTAAGAACCTATGGGTAAACTTATTTTCCCTATTGAACATTATCATTAGATATTTTCAAAAGGTGTGGCATAATTAAAAGTTTAATCTTTCTTATTCCTCATCTAACAAATACCAAGAAACACATACTAAAGCTAAATCAATATATGATCAATCATATTACAAGTCTAAATAATATAAAGAGTACATTGTTGTAACCCCACCTTTTAATAATTTTACATGACTACTTAAACATTATTTTTATCACATGTATAGATGACAACTGCATTCTTTTATCTAGCTAGATAATATTAATGGATTTCAATACAATGATATTTTGACTATAGGTTGATGGACATATTATGTTTTAATTACTACACTTGATGATATATGGATTAATTGATGTAATTAATGTTTTAATTTAGTTTTGTATCATATTATTATTATCAATCAAGTGTTATTGATGTATATTCAATGGTTGTAGGTACCATTATGAGTTAGGTTGGATGATAACATCAACACTTGGGGTGTCTAAGTGGTTCCCAAATAGTTGAATGAGTTTTTACAAGTATTTGTGTGTTTTTAGTTTGATCTTTTTCCATTAGATAATCTTATCATATTCCTTATGTTATCACATTTTTATTTTCTTGCCTTAGTTATATTTTTGTTTTGATGGTTGCATGATTAACATGTGGATTGGTTAGTTCTCTCTCTCTCTCTCTCTCTCTCTCTCTCTCTCTCTCTCTCTCTCTCTCTCTCTCTCTCTCTCTCTCTCTCTCTCTCTCTCTCTCTCTCTCTCTCTCTCTCTCTCTCTCTCTCTCTCTCTCTCTCTCTCTCTCTCTCTCTCTCTCACATTTCCACCTTGGATTTGCTTGAACTAATCATGGCTTGGACTTAGACACTCTAAAGGGACTCACCTATACCCCTCCCCATGACCCCCTAATGGAATATTAACATGGTCACTTGGTGATTTGTATATTATGTGAATAGTTTGAGCATTATTATTATTATTATTCAGACTTTCTGGACTTGGTCATTTATGACTAGTGAATTTATTGTTTTGGTGCATTGGGTACCATAGGAGGTGGTTAATAGCATTAGATGGAGGTTTCTCTCTCCTTGCATTCAACATCAAATTCAATGGGGGGTATGGGCAAGTTGGATGGAAGGGAAAAGATAAATGACAATAGGTAGATAGGATATGGAGGGAAAAGAGAAGAATGGGGAGAGAATGGAAAAAAATATGCATCTAGGGTTTTTGCCTTGGATTTGGTTTTTTTGGATGGTTTTTTGGAATGATAGAGAGGAAAATAATATTTTTTCAGACCTGGTTATAGGACCCTACTTGCATTACTTTGGGATTTTCTTCACCTACATTATTTAGGTAAGTTATTATTGTGATTAGTTGGTTCTGGTTATTTTTCCTTCAATGATTATATAAAAGGAATATGGGACATTACATATGAATCCATGAATTCAAGACTTTAGGCTAGGTATTTAGTACCCAAGGGTTGAACGATATTTCCATTTTTGCATATAAACTTACAAAAACTTGACTTTGTTATTATGGTTTTTAAATATAATTATTGTATAATGGCATGAGCGAATGTTGTTTGTCTTTGAGGGTTCTCTATTAATTTTAAAGGATTGTGTTTGTTATTCCTTTGCAATAATATATTACAGATATACATATTATAATTGTTTGTTATTATTTAAACCACACACACACACACACACACACAGGGTCATTGACCCTGCCACCCTTGAGGAAATGTTGTGGGTTTTTTAATAAGTTGTGACTAAATTATTATTCCTCCTTTAAGGAAATACACATCTAGTTTAATTTGTATACTTTGAAGGCATTATCTCATTGAGTTTTGGTTTTATTAACCATGCATTTACTTTAATTATTTTTATGCTACTTTATTTTCTTTTTGGCTCATTCAACCTGTGCGTACTTTTAAATGGGTCATCATACCATGTTATCTACTTGTATTTTATAAGGATTTTGATTTAGTAATTTAAGATTGAAAAATTGACTTGGGTATTTCGTGATTTAATGAAAGGGTTCCCATTTTGTTAAGAATTTGGTTGAATCATTTAAAAAGGACTATGCTTCAAGTTTTAAATTTATTATATATATAAATATTTAACTATATGTCCTTTTTGTTATATATAAATATTTGATGGGTGAAGCCTTAGTAGATTTGTGACCTATCTCGGTGTTGAATTTTGTTTAATCATTTCTTTGAGGTCTGTTATTTTTTATTAAATCATTTAACCCAAACTTAGATTCAGGGATCATATGAGGTTGGGAGACCTCATGATGATCCCCCAAATCCATTTTATCGATATCTTGACTTTAAAATTGAATTCCAAACTTTGAATGGTTACTTTAATAATTAAATTATCATTGTGAAAAATATGGTATATGGCTAGAAGTCATATCTAAATGTGTTGACTAGTCGTATGTGTATTGACTATTTTTAAATTATTGATTATATTGAACTGTGGCATTGGGTTGAGTATAACTTACTTTGGGTTATAATTTCAATTATTATCATGATTAAATGATTGTTTGAATTCTTATGTTATTGAATAATCATCCTTTGACTAGGATTACATAGCTAAGTTGTAGTCGTGTGCTTATAAACATGGAATATAGATTGGTAGCCAGGATGTTAAAGGTTGATCATGTGCTTGGAGGTTTTTCCAAGTATGATCATATCAAACATCATGGAAATGTATTTGGGTTATAAATCCATAGCTATGACCTTTGAATATTTATGGTGAATTATCCCCACTTCTAGTTTGTATCAATACCATTTACTTGGTTATTTCTATCTCATCTTGGAATGATGTATTGTTAGTCACTTGCTTGTTTACATTTAATTGTTTTTTTGAGTCATCCAATGGCTTTGGAACCCCAACTTACTCAAAATCCCTTCCTAACCCTAATTTTAAAACTACCATCTAGTTGATGGATGGGGTGGTAAGGGCCATTGATGGTTGGGCTCATAAGGTTAGTTGGGAGGGTTTATTTGATATAGTTACACGTTGCTCACACTCCTAAATGATCTTGTAGACAAGCATGACATATTTGGTAACATTTTATTATATGTTGTTCATATAATTTTTAGATTAATTATATTATCATTTTTATGTGTATGATTAGTGAGTATAGTTATAAACTAATTTCATTATTGTTATTAGTTTAGTTATACTTGGAAGTTATTTTCTATTAACCTTGTCTTGAAAATGGATCATGATGAAAAGAAGTAAAAGGCTTTATAAAGTTAACATATGGTGAGAAGATATGGTTTCACTTATGTTTTATGAATTTAATAATTTATATGTACTTTGGATTTTTACCTTATATGTCTCTATGATTATCATTATTGTTTTTACATTAGTAAATTACATTGTTATCATTATTATGGTAATAACCTATAGTTGATCCTATGCACGATTTAGTGTAGCATTAATTTATTTATGTAATTTTATAGAAGTTTATATAGTCTCTTGACATGATTACTATATGGTTAACCTTAGTAGAGACTTACCTATGCAAATATATCACTTATCTTATGGTGTTTTAGGTATACATAAGTATGCTAGTTTAATTATTAATAGGCAAGAAGTTACTATAAAGGGGTATTCATTGATGAACTATTTAAATATTTCCTTTTGGTGTGTGTGTGTGTGTGTGTGTGTGTGTGTGTACACACACACACACACACACACACACACACACTTACACTTACACTTATGATTTGATCTTATACGATACTTAACTATTGAGGTAGCATGAGTATATGTAAATCTTCTTTTAGTTGATTTTAGCTTGCATATGAAATATTAGAAATAAGTTCAGTTAACTCTTGTTGCTAGAATATGAGGGAAGCATTAATGTAATTCTTCTTTGCATTCTTTAGAATTATATGGTGGTGTATAAATGTATGTACATTTATTGTTGAACAATTTATTGGTTGTTTGAATTGTGTTTCTTAGTTCATTATTATTTACCTTGTTAGAATGAATAAAATTATGAATTTATAAATATACTAAGGGATGCGCAGTATATGTATAAGTTGTATTAATTTATGGAATGAATTATACAACCTATAAATGGATGGTTAGAGTTTTTAGAATGTTGTGATGAAATAAAGTGATCATAAATTACTTGTAGTATGAAACAAAATCTATAGTCATCTTTATTTCCTTAGGATTAATGTTATATGAATGAAATAAGGCTAAATTTGTGTATAGACTTCAATCATGTTGGCTGGAAATGAATGTATGATATGTCATGGCATGTTCAATCATTTATGTTGAAAAAGTTTCTTAAATGTAATTTTTATTTGGGTTCCACTCATTTAATGCATGCTTGGAATTTCTTGTTTGAGTAAGATACTTGTTGATAACATGAATATTATATACTCAATTCAAGTGGGAAAAATCTTGATGCTCTTATACTTTATACACTTGTTCATGTTGAGAACATATCACTTAATTATGCATTATCATGTTTTTGAATGATGTTACATGAAGTTTGTTATTGTTTAAAGTATATTCTAGTTGTAGTAAAGGGTAACGAACTAGTTTTGTATTGTTCTTGATAGTTTTACTAAATAATTATATGGATGTAAATTCATTCCATGTTATAACACTACATGTATTATTGGCCTATGACTGGAAACTAATTAAGAATGAGTGAAAGTTCGATGGGTTGAATGTTTCCCTTAATTTAAATATAATGGGTTGATTAAATAATTAGTGTTAAAAGAATATATATACTTGGTTGTAACACACTTTCTATTTACATTAATTCCTTCTTTGTATTAATTATATTGCTTTGGCTATTTGCCAATATGATATTGTTTGCATAGATCCAATTATATATATATATATATATATATATATATATATATATATATATATATATATATATATATATATATATATATATTGCATTGGCTATTTGCCAATATGATATTGTTTGCATAGATCCATGCAAACAATATTGGATCTATGCAAACAATATCATATTGGCAAATAGCCAATGCAATATATATATATATATATATATATATATATATATATATATATATATATATATATATGGTATAATCTACATGTGTTTTAATCAATTTTTGGTTGATACTTATATGATTATCATTTTATATATTATACATGAATGTCAAAATAGTATAACATTAGATCTTGTTCTCATTTCATAGACCAGTTGTAACCAAATGACAATATAGGGTGTGTAAAGTTATTCTTTTTGGTTAGTCTGAAAGTAACCATTTAAAAATCCTTGAGTAGAACCAAAACCAACTAGGAGAGATATATTTAATGAGGGATAAGGACCTATAAATTGTCCTATTTAGAAGAGTGAGTGTCACATATGGTTCTCGGTACTTATCTATGTACTTGTACACCGATATTCCCTAAACCCCATAATCTATCTTTAGACAAACTACTTCCCCATATCATCCTTTGTGAGTAATTAACCATAGCTAATTATCTCATATCACCTCCTTTAGTTTTGGTTTTGCATACATCAGTACACTAAATGAGTATTTATTGTTTCATTAAGCAGGTTATTGAGTCTGACATGTAGTCCCAATGTACTATGATATGTAATTCCATTTTTTTTTGCAGGGGGGGTTATTTCATAGCCCATGAGAAATATTTGTCAAATTACAAGCTAGATCATTGTATGCATATTCATATAATATATTTCACCCATATGCACACACTTTCTGACACATATGGGATGAATACATAAATATGATCCCTCTTTAGAGTATTAACTATGTAGGTAGTACCCATTGATAGAGGGGTCTTTAGAGTCAGCTCAACATTGTGAGCTCACTAACCCATTTTTAACAAACTCATGTTAAGGGTGAAGAGTAAGGGTTTTTATTGATTGGAAAATAGAGACAACTATGTCCAATATTTGAATGCATCAATATAAAGGTGATAAAAGACATAGAATAATGAAGTTGGTCACATTGAAATCTAGTCATTATTTTGTACTAAACACCTATGTCATAATCAGATACTAGTATTAATGGTATTATCCATATATGATGGTATTGTCTATAGACATAGAAGTGCATTTATAAAATCTAATGACTGATCAAGAATATTGACCCTACATAATATATACATGTTTCTAATTTAGATCTTCTTTCACATAATAAACCTAGTTAAGTATCATTTCTCTTTGATATCATAATCAATTGAACATCTTTCAAATTTATTATTTTATATATTTAGCATATCTAAATATTATAATTTAAAATATTCATTTATTTGAGTTTGAAATTATTTGGCCTACTATAGATTAGTTTATCACCCTTGTGCTTGAACTATTTATATATTTTTAATCCTATTTCACCATACATATATATAATTTAGGGTTAAACATTTGTTGAACCCAACATTTGGTATCCAAAATTTATATTGGCCTAAGGTTTTTTGTTTTAAATTTTTTTATTTTTGTAAATTACTATTTAAAATTATGAATTTTTCATTTATAACCAATGAAAAATGTTAATCAAAATAATTAATTTCAAATTGAAGATAAAGAAGAACTAGTCAATCATCTGCATAATAATAATGCCTTAATGGATGCATTTTTGTATGTTACAAGAGATGAGATCAATTAGGATGTGAAGGATAAGACATACTCACCTAGTGATGGTGAATCCTTAGATGGTAATATATTTTATTCCATCCCAATAAACCTCCTCTTCAGAACATCATCAATTCCTATATCTAGTGGGAGCACAAGTTTTATGTTTACACCATTAAACAAACTATAAAAAAATTGTAAGCTAAGGTTACCAAAATTGAGAAAAATTATATGAAATAAACTCATGATATTGATTCACAAGATGCGCTACATAATCCTCTTGCACTTGAAATATGTTTCACCCTTTTACAAATAGTTTTTTTGCACCCATGTTCACATTTTATGATGGTAAGGTTGATCTTGCATAACATCTCAGATATTTCTATGCAGCATGCTTTGATTATGCCTCCAATGCTATAATTTTGACCAAATTATTTCTAATAATTTTAAATTACTATGACTTACGATGGTCCTATGCTTTACCAATCCAATTAGTGAGATAATTCAAATCTATAACCAATAAGTTTATAGCACATTTCTCTATCAACATCACTAAAAATATGTGAAATGCTCAAATTTACAAAATTGAAAAAGAAACCAATGAATCTATAAATGAATATTTTTTAAGATATAAGATAATGTTGTCTAAAATGATGAATATTATGAAAGATAAATAAATTTAAGACATCTTCAAGAAAATTTTTCTTTCCCCAATTACGAGTCCATTGACTTTAAAAAGTTCAAATCTTTTGATGATTTATGCCATATTATTTGAGATAATGAAATGAAGCTTATTTCCCTAAAATAACTAAATTTTATAACAAACAAATTAAATAAATATAATATCAAACCAATATATAAGGCAAAACCTACATAACGTAAAACATAACAAATATTATGGTTAACACAGTGTCACAACAACCTAATCATCTCATCTTATCTAATGCATATTATCACTTAGATTTGTACTATTTGAGGAGATGACTAATCTCTACTCATATAATTAGAACATTGGAAACACCTTGAGTCTTGTGGGTAGCCTAAGGATGAGGTGAATCTCTAGATAGGGCTAGCTACCTTGATGTACCACTTTGGATTGTAACTACACCTAACTTTGCGGGGGAAGGGAAAGAGATAAATAAAAAAAAACTATCATAAAGGAGGTGACAAAAAAAAAATATTTATTACTTCCAACCAAAAACAAGTTACACATGAGAACAAAGGACAAACTAAACATACACTTCTCCAATCTACATCTTCTCACATCAATGTTACATTTTGAGGTTATGGATGAATGTGCAAAGATAGGAGGACTGGAAAAGAGGCATATGAGGGAAATAAAAATATAATAACTTAATAAATTATTTAAATTTCCTATAACACTTGACATGCTCTATAATAAGAATCTTTTCAACTGCAAATAGGATGCAAGAATAAGACAACATGCTAAGGAATCCATAGTCTTCACTAAGAAAGATCCAACATTCAAGTAAAAAACACTAAAAAAAGTAATGAATAAGTAAAAATCAGTATTATTATTGATAAAATGGTATGTAAATGAGTAGGTCTTTGCCATACTTAGGTGGAACATGAGTTACAATGGCCAAAATGGCTAGTTCTTATAGAACTTAAGAGAGAGAGAAGAAGAGAGAAGTCCAAGGATCATAAGGACACTTTTCAAGATGAGATAATAAATTAATTATATATAATAATAAAATATGGGACAAAACATGAAATTTTAATAAGTACAAGTGGCTATATAAGTCATCAAACTCTTGAAAAGTGGCATGAGGTTCCTCATTCTGGCTTAGAAAAATGGCCTTCATGATTTGGGATTCTTGAATGCCTCATAACTAACTAGGAATAGGTTAAATTATTTTATTTAAGGGTAATTGTTTCATAAATTCCTATCCATACATTGGTTGTAGTATTGGTCTTCTAGAATCATCCTAAAATCAGATATCATCATTTGCTATCAAGAAAACTCCTCTTTCATGCACCCTGCACACTTGGCTTCCATAAAAGCATAATTTTATCATTAAAATATATGTGAGGGAGTTTATTAAACCTATAAATACCCTCCATTTCCTTATAATTATTATGGATACCTTAATATCTCCTCACTTGAAGTTTTTCACCCTTCTCACTAGTTTGTCCACTATGCTAGTTTTGACTAGCTGAGATGAGAGCTATTTTTTGAGAACTTAGGAACTTTTTATTGGAATTAAATGAATATATTTAGTTATTAAAATTATTAATATTCCCTCCAAACTTTATTTCATCTTTATAATCCTCCTATATCCTAAATAATGCACAAAATTAACAAGAAAAGCCTATTTTGTAACATATCTGTACAAGTCTATACAAAAAAAAAGTGTGAGGAGTATATTTATGGAGAAATTTAAAATTTAAAATAATAATATTTTTCAAAATATTCCCTTATAATATATATCCACCTCCATTTCCTCAAACTGGTCACTAGCAAGGGTTTGCAAGGGTTTTAGCTTGTTTCCACTCTTAAGATTCATTCATAAAGATGGGACATCAAAATTGAAAAAAATTACATAAATTAATATTTAAAGACCTTAATAAATATAATTTAACCTATTTTACTCCCATTTAAATCACCAAGAGGAATATGAACACTTGAAATCACCTTATCGAGCTTCTCCTTCACTTTCCTACAAGTTTGAGTGGGTTTTGAGCTTAAAATGGTTTTTTATGGATTTCCATACGATTTTGAGGTTTTAAAATATCTATATTGACCTTATTAACATTTTACAATATGTTATAGCTCATATTTAATAATATAAGTTCAACTTCCCTCTTATTTGGGCACTAGGCCTAATGCTTGCTTAATAGGCTTGAGTTGGGTCAAAAACCAAAATGACCTTATCATGATTTAATATAAATATAAATAGATCAAACACATCAAATTCCATACCAAAAACATGATCCAAAAATTTTAAATTCATGTTTAAGGCCAAAAGTGTCATTGTTCTCTTATTTGGTCCTTAGGCCATAATCTTGCCTTTAGGCTTGTCTGCAACTTTTGCATTCTAGATCACCCTATTGGGTATCCATATTATGTGGAATTTTTATATGTTAATTTGAGTATTTTTAAATCTCAAAAATCATCTTTGATGTTTCACTCAACTCTTATCTCATCTTATCACCTACTTTCTTCAAAATTGCCAGCCTATGCACAAGGGGAAGTACCCTATGTCTGAGATAAAACATATGGTACTTCCCATTTTAACCTAGAAAAAATGAATATTTGAGGTCAATATAATATTTTTGAGGAAATTTCACACAAAATTAATCTTATTACCATGTTATTTTACCTCCCAAACTCTTAAAAAACCAAGACAGGCATGTTAAGCAAGGACCGTGTGCAGGAAATTTACCTTCGACTACATATTTTATGTTTAGAGCCCCTTTTCCTATTTTACATCCACCATAAAAATACCATGTATATTTTCATGGTCATATTATATTGTCTTAAATCTCTATTCAACACCTTGACCTTTTATATACCCTTCATATGCTTTGCATATTTTGGATCGAGTTCCCTATTTGACTATCTCCTGCTTGGAATGGCACCTATAGTTGTTCCTATCATTTAAATTTAGATTTGTATCCCTAAATAATCCTTTCCTACATTATTACATGGTCACTTATCATTATTTTGACCCATTTTTACCTTTCTTATCCTAGATCATCACTTTAGGATTCAAAACCCTGCTCACTATTAACACAATCAACCTAGTTGGTTGTAGGTGCAAATTGGTTTGGAAAACCCTATGTAGGCCTGTTTCACATACCTAAAATCTTATATATGTCATCATGGACCTAATTAAGGTGTTAAAAATATTTTTTTATCACTAAAATCTCCTTTCAACCCCTCATATGCATTTTGTGCTCCTAAACTAAGTCTTCCCTTTTTGACTAAGAACCCCTACCTTCTTTAATTCATATTGGTGCATATATTAGCTTCAATTGAGATTATTCATAGTTTTTCAAGGCCTTACATGATAATTAGGATCATATATTATATAATCATACTAGCATTCACCTTATATGGGCTCAAATACCACTAAAACACCTACTTTAGTTCATTATCTACTTATAGGTGAGTGTATAGGCAACCTGTATAGACCATTGGTGTGTATGGGAGGTAAAACACTGCTCATCACTTCCCTATAATATTATTTTGGGTAATGTATGTTAATTAAATTATTTTAAACCTTTTATATATGTTTACAAGGTCAATTTTTCAATTGGGTGACAAAAATCTCCTTATACCTCCAAATCTTGTAGGTATACTACCTAAATTTAGTGATATAAGAGGCACCTTTGGGCCTTCTAACAACTACCTTCCATTGATTAAATAATATTTATAATTTTCCAAGATATCATCCTATGTAGTAAATTTAAATCAAACACATTATGATGAATTAAAGGTCATTATAACCCTATTATAAAATGTCATCAAAACACCATAGAACTTTGTTTTGCCATTTTAGGGGAAATGGGCCTAAAATAGTCCTTAAGTATTTAGAGGCAATTTACAACCTAAATTTACCAAATTAACACCTAAAATTAGTTTTATGGTATTATTAACACCATATTACTCCAAGAAAATGTTCATCATGATTCAATCCCCCATATGCCACATCAGCTTACTGTCAAGAGCCACATGTAGGTTGCATTTTAGTGTATACATGCAATAAGGTGTAAATATGAATAGTAGAATTGTAATTGTACTCCAATTGAGTTATATTCCTATATAAAGGATTAAAAATGGATTCTTTTCATTTTAAATTACCTTGATCATTTCTAATAAATTTTCTTTTCAAACACCTATACGTGAGCATGTTCATGGTTACCTAATTGAAAATGTTACATATGACTACAACAATCCTTTTTATTACATAAAATTAATTATTTAATCACCACAATACACCAATACTTAAAAATATTAAATACACCCTTGCTAACATGTTTTACAATCCCCATGCATGTACTTCACCATAACTACAAATAGGAGTGAGTAAGAAGTTGACTCAGTATAATAGTGGACTGCAAGTTTATTCCAAACATGATGTAGTGGGACAAAACATGGAGGGAAGTGATAAATATAAAATTTAAAACATGAAAATTAAACTATCACAATCCATTATGTCCATTAACAAAGCATGAAAAACTAGAAAATGGTGGAAACTTGTTTATCATCCCACATGAGACCAATTTGAAAACCTAAAGTGATTGGCTGATCAAATCAAATTTGAAAATGAAACAAAGCATGGTAATAATTTTATGGGAAATATAAAATAATTTTTAACAATCCCAAGGAACTATTTTGTATGGAATTGTCAAAAATGGAGAAAAACCTATAGGGTGCATGAAACAGTAAGAAGAAACGTATAATCAACTTCATGAAGATGGTTCATGAAGCACATGCCACCATTTTTAAAAATATTTATATGTAAATTATTTTTTATGATTTAATTTAACCTCACCAAGGTGTTTTACTTGAAACCTCTTCTACTAGTTTTACCAAGTACAAACCTGAAGACTGCTTTTGCTTGCCAAAAAGGGTGAAAAAGGAGTAGAATAGTTTTGGGCCAAAAATTGGAATTTTAAAGCACTTTAAACATGTAACTAAGATTTAGTAATCTTAAGAGACATTTTATGATCTTTTTCCATGTGTCACACTTCCCAATGAGCCATACAAGTGTTAACTCTCCTTCTTTCTCAAGAAAATTACCCTTTCTTCTAAATAACCTACCACCTTTCAAGTATGTTAGTTTATTAAGATATCTTAGAACATATGGGATGTGACATCATCTTTTATAACCTTGACACTTCCCAATAAATCCATACAGCTCATTAAATGCCTCCTTTTTGACCTCAAAATGACTTAAAATGACTAAAGGGACTAAAATGACTAGGGGCCAAGGCTAATATAGCATCATATGACTTTAATTAACCTATAAAACACCTTGTGACATATGTATTAGACCTATAAAACACCTAAAATCTAATTTTTTACCTAGGGGTTCCCCAATTTGACCTAAAAGTCAAATTTGGTCAATAATGCCCTTACGAGAAATTTTCTCCAATAACCTAAGTCTCTGAATTCTTTACTTTAGAAGCTTGTGGAGTGTCATCTCGTATCTCTCCTTCCTCCCATAGAGGTTGATATTATTCAACCTATACCAAAGGATATAATAATAATGCATATTGTGACTATCACCAAGGCCCTAAGCATTATACAAATAGATTTTATACATTAAAACATAAGATCCAAGACCTTATTTGTTAGCTATTTAGATATCACCCTAATAGGGGTCAAGTTTGTTCAAGTCTGACCCATACCTAGACTAACATGGGAATCGTCTAAGGTTTTGGGATTCCTATAACTAGACTAGACCTCTAAGATTTTTTATGAGGCTAGCTCCTCAAATCTTATAATTTGGACCTTTAATTCTAGAATCTAAAATGGGTTGGGGTGAAAAGATTTAAGATATTTTCATAAGGTAAAACCTATTATAAAAGGTGGTGATACACTATGAATATTTTCCATCGACTTATACTTGAGACTCTAAAACACTAGTGAAATAGAAATAAATAATGGGACCTATGACTCCAAATGCCTATCATGCATCAACATTTCATGTAGATGTTCATCAAGTGAGAAAAACCTAAGGGAGATGATGGAGAGGCCTAGTTCAAGGCACTAATCTAGTCAATATGTCCACTATTGGCTTTATTCAAATGACATCGAACACTAAACATAACCTACATAACTAGACAATCTACAATCTAGGTGAGATCAAGACTTGATAAGGGAGAATAATCTACCACTTATACAAATCAAACTAATATGAACACACTAGTCTAATATAATGAAATCTGAAAATAGTCATCTTATTTATCTCAATAGGTTATAAGGCTCAATCTTGGTAGAGTCTAGTCATGTCCAAGAGAGGGATATAAAACAATAGATTGAAGGTTATTTTTATATTAGAATGGAAGTAAGAGAGAGGGATTTTTTAGCACTTAAAAGGGAATCAAATGAGTTCAAATCCTTTTCAAAAGTTGTTACAATTGCCTCAGCAAATTAAGCTAACTCAAACCCTTCTTGATTGATCCAAATCATTCCAATCCATTACATCATTAAATTATTATCCTAGTGGTGCTCCATGGTGGATGTAATGGTAGGATCAAGTTGTTTCTAGTTGGTTCTTAGTATCAGTGTAGTTAAAACAATTAGATACATAATTTAGAATCATATCATATTGCCAATTACTTCTGACTGGTTGTCATGGTGTGCACAATGGAGATAAAGGTCACTTTAATGTAGTTGAGTCCATTAGATGAACTATTTGGGTCTATTAGTTTAAGTTCAATGGCTAGTCCATGATGTTAAAAATGATGTCTTCACTCCCATTAAATTATGTTCACATGATCATCATTGATGGTCACACAACCATCAAGTTTAAGTTCAAAAGATTTGTCTTATTTTGTCTTAAAGTTGGAATCCCATCAATTTCCATTTGACATCCCACAAAATATATTTTACATCTTGTAGACCATCAATTTTAAGCATGTATAAATTTTTCCCTGAGCTTTATTTTGACATTTGCATGAATGTCTTATGTTGCTGGTCCATTTTTAAAGGCTTATAACTTGAATAACAAAAATCATGGAGTGACCAAACTTTTAAGATATTTTCTTGAGGCCAAAAGGAGCAAACCCATTTTATCCACTAGTCTTAAAATCCTTCTAAGTGAAGATATAAAATGCTTAAGTTGAGTGGTCCATATCTACTCCTATGTGACATCCTGGCGACAGTCAAGCTCATTTGGCTAAGTATGGAAAACTTAGAAAAATCTAAGGAGCCAAATTTTTACATGCATAAATTAATTTTTGATTTGGAAAAGGATCTATAACTCTATGCATAACAACTAGGGACCTAGATATATTAACCTATGTGACCACTTTCCACTATAACTATTGCACATACAAGATATAGCTTTGTGAAGATGCTCACTTGGCTTTACTGAAAGCTCTTGAAAATGGCAAAGTATGGAAAAATACTAGAATTTGGCTAAGAGGCAATCTTTTGATATTATTTATAAGAGGACCTAAAAATTAGTGCATATGATCTAGGCACAAATGTGAACATACCCATATGACTAATTATCTCTAACACATCTACACATGGCAATGGTGACATCATTAAAGTGCCTATTTAGAATTTCTACCACTAGGCCCAAGTGTCCCAATGAACACAATGAAGAACCAAATGGATCCCATGCACTTATAAGCCATTCTAATCATTCTTTGCATCTCATGGGGGCTATGCAAATCTGGTCCTATCTTTAGTAAATGGCAATTTTACACTTTAAGTGAACCTAAAGTGTCTTAAAAGCCTTGTGATGAAATTGAGATCCTATACAACTTCCATTTATAACCTTGTATATCTACTCATCTATTAATAACTTGGTCTATCTGGCATAATCTTGGTATGTGGTCTAAAATGGCCAACATTTTTGGTGACTTGCAAGGAAGCATGCCGACTATGATTGGAGAACCTAGACCATGTGCCAATCTTGTTTTAACCTCTTGAAAAAAAAGACCAAAAGTATCAAAATAAAATATAAGGGGAACCCAAACTACCAACACAAGGACCACTAACCTTCATAAAAAAGAAAGAAAAGGGGAGCAGATAGTTTCTACATGTGTTACTCAATTATTAAAATAAGACAAACCTAGAACAACTAACCTGAAGTAACAAGATTTTCTCTAGGGTCAAATGGGAATTTATTTGATGTAATATGGATCTTTGAAACATTATTGCTTCTCCTCGATGGCATCTTCTTGTAAATGGGAGAAAATGTATGCTCATGTCTTCTTGATGATGCAAGTGGGCCTCCTATCTCCATTTTTAGGTGTAAGGATTGAAGATATGGATCCAAGACCCAATTATGACAAAACCATGTGACCAATTTAACCTATAAATTCCACACATGTGAGATATATATTTGTGAATATGCTTGCTCGACTATACTAGAAGCACTTGAAAGTGGCTAAGTATGGAAAAATAGTAGAATTTGGCTAAGAGGCCAACTTTGGATCTTTATAACTTTTGATACACTTTAGTAGAGGACTTGGAAATTGGTGCATATAATCTAGGAAAAAATGTGAATATACCCATATGACCAATTCTCTCTACCTCATCCGCATGTGGCAATGGTGACATCAACAAAGTACCTACTTAGAATTTTTACCACTAGGCCCAAGTGTTCCAATGAACACAATGAAGAAAAAAATTGATACCATTCACTTCTAATCCATTCCAATCACTCTTGGCATCCCATGGGAGCTATTAAAATTTGGTCCTATCTTTGTCAAATGTAAATTTTACACTTTAAGGGAACCCAAAGTGTCTTAAAAGCCTTGTGAGTAAATTGAGATCTTAAACCACTTCTTCTATTTAGAACCTTGTCTATCTGCTCATCCATTAAAAATCTAGTCTATCTAGACATAAGATTGGCATGTGGGATAAAATGTCAAACATTATTAATAACTAAAAGATTAACTTTAATGATACTCAAAAGGATTCAGGTTCATAACATGGTGATCACTAGAATTAGAAGATATTTGACAATCCTTTTCAAGATCATTCTAACAAAGATCCATAAGTGAAAATGGCATATAATAAACATCCTCCTCCATCACATTAAAAACAACCATAAAATTGTATTATTTGAACTTATACAAAAACAATATCTCTTATTATTTAGAGACCTTCTATTACATTTGATGATAGTGAAATAGTGGATGATGACTCAGATCTTCATCCATTATTTATTAGAGCATACCTTGACAATCAACCTATACATAGTGTTAGGATTGATAATGTTTCTAGTGAGAGAATATTTACCATGACATTACTTACATAATTGGGATATACACATAATGATTTATACCCCTCAACCAAAATAGTCAAAGCATTTGATGGGACTTCATAACATATTATTAGTGATATTGATTTACCTTTATAGGTTGGTCCAACACATGGTTACCACATTTTAAATTATAATATATACATGAGTATTTGATATAATATTGGGATTAATTTGGGTACATAAAATCCACATAATACCTTCCACATTACATGGGTGTAGTAAATACATCCATACCAACAAGGTAGTCACAGTTTAGATAATTCCATATGAATATCCAATTGAGTAAGATAATTTTATTCTCAGATAGCTAATTATCAAACCTACTAAGGTAAATCATCTAAGATAGGGTAAAAAATATGCAACCCCATTTTGTAAGTGGCCCATAATTAAGATGCCTTTAAACCAAAGATATATAGTGGATTACATGGAATCCTCATCTACTCTTACATACCATACTTAGTTACCTAGAGCAACTAAACATGTTCCAATTACATCTACTCTGAAGAAACCATATATTACTAAATGATGGGTTACATGAACCCCTACTCCTTAAATTATTTATTCATGACCATAGAGTCCTATTATACATAAATAGAGTACCATATAATCTATAGATCTAGATATGACACCTATACATGATCCTTGCTAATATTATCACTTTGATGAAACATAATCTAAATTTGGAGTTACCTGTGAACATACCCTTGGATGGGATAATAGCTATATTTTTATTTTAAAACATTATAAATAATAAAAAAATCAAATATTTGAAAAATATTAAAAATGGAATATTTAAAAAATACAAAAACATTCAAATAATTCAAAAATATAAAAACATTCAACATTCCCATTTTTCATTAGCTCCTTACAATTTATGTTGTTTACTTTATGTTAGTAGATAGCATATAATTTCATTTCTATATACAAATATGTTTTATTCCTCTTTGAGTGTGATACGGGAATACTCGAACACATGATATATGCATTTCCAGATGTTGAGCCTCTCCTCTACCCACATCATATAGTACATTAGGGGAATATTCTTTTTTGATCATGATTGATATAGGTTAGATATCATTTATGACTATTTATACATTATCATGTTTGGGATTATATACTAACACTTACACGTATCTATATCCATGCTCCTATATTTCATAGTGTACTTGATATACTATTTTACATTACATTTTTTTGATAGATATATTTAGGGACTAGCATGATATGCTTATATTGGTTGATTATGCTTCACCTATTTTTTACTTCCTTGAATGTATTCCACTACTTTTTATTGTCTTGCTTGTGGAACATTTGAATATGTTCCTTGATTGTTGGCCCTTATGCCACTATATGTTAATTGGACATTTGAATGTGTCATTATATGTTGGTTGGAAATTTAAATATGTCATCAATTTTGATTGTGTAGTATTTGAACATGCCCCTCGTATGTGATATCCTTGGACTATTCTTTTGTGTTACATTGAATGATCTTGTGTGTGTGCTTGATTATTTGATGATCTTGTTTTCAAAATGTTATCCCTATATGATACATGATTCATACACATGTTTTATTTACCTTATCCTTTTGAAGTAATATACCTACTTGTTTCTATCTCTCTCACCTCAAAAGGGGGGAATATTAGTGAGGGAATGTCATAGAATAATGATCTCTGCATGTGGGGGCATGTCAGAGATTCATGAACTCCACATTTTCACAATTCATATACATTAGTGTGGGTATATCATAATTCATGACCTCCACACATACATAATTTCTTAGTGTCTCCAAATTTCATTGGGGACATGACATAAAGACATGAGCTAAACACTTAAACACTTTCTCAATATCTCCAAATATAAATGGGGTAATTTCATAAATGCATGTCCTAAAAACTTACACAATTTATCAATATATACTAATTACATTTTGGTCATGTCATAAAGGCATGACCTCCACACTCGCACAATCTCTAGTTTAGTTTCACGATTCAAATATACACTTGGGTCAGAATCCCACACATTGCACCTTTTTTGCATAGATTTGAAACAATTTTTTTTATATTTATGACACATATACTCTATTTGAGACATACTATATGTTCATATGCCATGTTATTCACCAAAAATTTTAAATTCACATGTTTGACTATTCACTAGGACATACCGATTACACCAGGATATATTATTATTGACCCTTTTCTATTGAAAAAGTTACTTCATTTTGTAGGTTGAAGTGATTAAATATTTTAACCCCAATAAATTTATAGTTTGTAGTGATTAAATCATCCAATATCACTATATTTATAGGAAGAGTTTATTAAACCACTCACCCTCACCAGATTACATATTCACACTTGAGTTGTGTAATTGAGATATAGAGATCTCAATGTCTATGTCATAAATAATTTTCAATGGATTGGGGGAGTAATACCTTAAAATATCACTCTTAAATTATCCAAGGTTCATATTTGAACCTCTTTTAGCTCTAATGGTTCATAAGGAAGCATATTTACCAAGTCAAAGCATCAAGAGGCAACATGGTTGCATCAACACACAAGTGTATTTATTCCTTGTTATCTTTCTTTTTAAGCATTTAAATTATTTAAAATTCCAAAATATCTGAATTTAATTACAATATAACATGTTATTGGTTACATATAATATACCATAAAATCACTCAAAGTGGATTTAAGCAAAGGCAAGGTGTGTTTTACACACCTAGGTACACATGTATTTTCTTTGAACTAACAATTTCTCTTATGCATTACTATATTAAATGGGTAGGTAATTTGGATACTAAAATTAAATATTTATATAATCTCAATCTTATACACTTGAAAAATATCAATCAGGGATCTACCCTTTAGTTTTAGACCTCCTTGTTACCAAAAGGCTCGCATTCACCATCTCATTATGCTTAAATGCTTATCTCTTAGTCTGATCCATATCATTGTGATTATGCACTATAAATAGATATTAAAACCTAATAAAAATCATTCACTATTAATTTTATATACATACCTATTTTTTAGACTTCTAGACACTACTAGTCACAAAAGGATACTACTATTGATGGTAGTGTCCATATCCTTATCTAGTATTTAATTACCAAAAGTCATACAAATTATAAATTCTTTAAAACCTATGTGTCTACCTATTTTTCTTATTTAACCATACCATGAGATATTTTTAAAATGTGTTGGTGAGGGTCATTATATCCTCTTCATTTAGATGAATATGTCATGTCAATCTAGATGATGTCCAATGGTAGTCAATAGTAAGACAAACCAAATGATGACTAACAACTATCTATTTGGGGTGTTTTTTTCATCATCTAATTTTAAGTTATAATCTACTTGTTTGAATTTAAATAGGATCTATAAGTTATGAAATTAAATACACTTAATAATTTGAAATTACTTGTAAGGAAAGCAATCTTGTTATAATTGGAATTTCATGAAAGTAAAACACACTCTTTAATATATATACAATAATGTAAATTACATGAAATGAAAACACATAGCTAATCAATTTATTGGAAAAGGAAATTCTTTGAAATAAAAATGCTTTGTAAGGTAAATACTAGAAGTAGGTTTGATTTAAACACACACAATCATGTCGGTGAAAACATAAATCACAACACTTTGCATAATAAAATGGATGTCAACTTTAAATCACAGAATAATATGAAATAAACATATAAATACCAAAATAAATCCTACTTCTTCAGTTGAGCGGGCCCTTGCTCTCCCTCAGAATAGGATTTACTACACTCTTAGACTTATGAAAACTTCCTAAAATCAAATTATCATTACTTATGTAAAATGCTTATAATTCTAAAGAATGGTGATGCTCAAACTATCTAATTCTTAATATTCTATCTATCTCCCTTTTTTCTCTTATCATAAAAAGAACATATTTACATATCACTAAATCTTACAACGTATGTATTAATATAGATAAAAATTTAAGATCTTATTCTAACTAAATCCTTATCTTATTCTAAAATATAACATAAAAACATCCTTTCTATGCTATAAGGAAAATAATGGAAATAATTGGATTCAGTTCCTTGTATGATTCCAGATCTATTGCCATTTTTAACTTACTTTCTTGTTATATCCATATGGTCTTAGTCATCTTTTTGATCAAAACATAGTAATTATAATTGAAAATAGGAAAATTTATATAAATACCATGTCTAAAAATAAATACTACTATTTTTAGAAATTCTATATATAGATGTTGGAATCATTCCCAAAAATATACTAAACTACTTCGTTTCAAGCATGTATGTCTTCCATCAATTCCTAATCCTCAGTTGTTCTTTTCTAAGATTTTTAGAATTGTTTGGAACTAGTCTAGGTATCTTCAGAGCTAGAATAAGCATCATCAGATCTAGACTAGGCATATTTAGATCTAGAATGGTTATATTCAGAACTAGTCTAGTGATCTTTGAAGTTGGTCCTCAAGAGTATTGTGTTGACAAAAAACACTATCTTTGACTATAATATGTTCTTATCACCTGCACATACAAAACTTATGTCTTTCCCATGAAAATTTTAAAACAAAGTGGATTTAATAGGTAACAATAACTTACATAGAATAACTATGGTACAATATTCGCTTTCTACTTTAGATTAGTAATTAGTTCTATTATGCATATTTAAATCCATTTAAAAGGAAGACTTTTAAGTGAATAATGAGGTAATTACTTGGATATAATAATCCATTTTATGGGATCATCATTTTCCCCAAACTTAATGTGTTACAAGTCCTATTTCAAGCTAAGATCTCCTCTATTCCCTACTAGACATAATATCTCCTAGTTTCTTGTTGAGGTCATAAGTGTTCTAATAAGTATCCCAATATAGTTGTGTTGGGCTGATGTAACCTTTGGTGCCATGACCTAGGTCTTCCATATTTCATAATGTTCTTCTATCTAATATATTTTACTCTACCATGTGGGCATCTAGCTTAGAATCAATGGTGGCCTATATTGCATGCCAATCAATTCTTACCCATATGTTTTCCCAAACTATTGTATCATTTCTATGATAGCTTTGGCTCTCCTGAAACACAATTTGAGATTAATGGGATAAATTAACTCCTTTATTTTCAAAGGAATACTCAATGTTTTCCACTTCTAATCACAATAAACAAGGGTTGTAGTGAAATGAATTTGAGAATACTCCTCAAAATTCAATATGCATTTTCTCATAATAGTTTGACAATGTTCCCTAATCATAATATTATATAAAATATTTTGAAAAGCTTTGGTTAGATTATCTAGATTAGGGAATTCAAGCCTCATGTAAAGTCTAATAATTTTGATATGGATAAAATATTACTCTATCATACCCCTTCATGTAATCTAATTATATAATGTAGAAGTGAAAGCATTAAGCTAAGACTCACCCACAAATAAATTAATTATAAAATAAAGCATGTTTCCTAAGAGAAAGTCACAAAAATATAATTCACACAAGATTTTGTTTCTCAAGTATACTATTCTGATAGACATCTATAATTTCCTTTTCATTTTGTAAGTCATTTGGTAACCCACATGAATTATCAACAACTGCCACCTATATAATTGTTCATGTAGAAAGAGGGCATACCCAAATGTAGGTCTTATACAATTAAGAAGTTTATCTCCTAATTCACAAGTTGTATGTAGTATGGATTATTATTTTTATTTTTGTTTCCTTTCTTCCTCAAAATCAGTCTTTAATTTTTTATTTTATTCCTTCACCTCCCTTAGGGTTTGATAATTTTTCTCTAAGTAGTCATGATGTCATCACAAGAAAATTGGGTATGCAAACCATTTCTATTCAGTCTATAGGTTCTAGTATTTTTTCCTTCAACTGAGCTATTTCTTTATCTTTACTAAGGGACTAGGTTTTAGTTTCTTCTAACTCCATTTATAAAGATAAAATAACTTATTCCTCTCCTTTTTTTTTGTTTGAGGAATATTATGTCCTTCACTTGTTATCTCATGGTTGCTTTTACTCTTGACAATGCCATGGTTAGTTACATATACTCTTCCTCATCTTGATTGGAAGGTTGATCCTCTTCTTATATGATTGGAGCTTTCACTTTATCTAATAGTGGTTTGGATGAAGAGGGTGGATAGGGGTTTGATACTACTTCTTCAATTGTAATTTTCTCTACCATAAATGCAAGATCCTCAATTTATATAATTGGCTCCTTCATAAGCCCTTCTTATACACTTTCATCGAAGTCCTCCAAAGCTTTAAAAAATTATTCCTGATTAAGGCTTCCAAGTATTTTTGAAACACATTTTATTTTGTCAAAATCATCCTCTTTAGAGAGGATAATTAGTATTCCTCTTTGAGGTCAATTTTCTTATGATGACTCCTCAATTGGATTATTTTTACTTCTTACACTCCTTTTCTACACCCTACGTAGAGATATATTTGGAGCTTCTCCTCCAACATATAATATTTACATATAAGGTAGTTATATAGTAGTAGGATCCAAGACTTCCTCAGAGATGTATTTATAAGCCCTTTTACTTTGCTTCCTCTTCTTTAATAGTTATGGAGATGGTTCCTCACTTATAATTTATTATCTCAAGCTAGATATGGGTGTAAGAGAAAAGAACAATGGCCTTTTTTTTACATGAGCTTTTGTCTTCAAATTTTATTGTAAAAAATACTCCCATTTTGTTTTTCCATTTTCCTTCTTTAGGAAATGGTTTCATCATATTAATTTTATCAACCCATGGTGTATGATAGATGCTACACCTTGCACATATCTATCTACCATAACCTAGATGGTGTCATACATAAAGTAAGGCATATTTACCCTCCATTCAATTTTTTATCATCCTTGTCTAATATAATTCACAATATTAATGGCACCTCCTCCTAATGATCCATATTATCCATCACATGTGAAAAACTTGATGACCCAGTAGACTATAATATTCTAAGGTTTTGAAAGGCTCTCTCTCAATCCCGTTACCCCTTGTGGCCTGATAAAAAACTCAAGCATGAGTTCCCCTTCGTCATAAAAGATTTTAATTAGATATCTAAAGGAGGATTTAACCTATATCTTCATCCTCATCTTAGGAATCCTAAATAATTGGTTGATAATGGAAGTTTTCAATGGAATCTTGATTCCTTTCATCTTGGAATGTGATCCCCTTTCAGGTTTGTGACAAATTATTCTACTAATTGTTCATCATATCCATGGATTTTTTCAAGAAATTAAAACCATCCTATTTATTAAAATATGTTGGTCTAAACTTCATTTTTTAATAATAGCTTTAATGATTCAAGTTAAAACTTATTCTTCTATCCCATATATAAAGTGTGCCAAGAATACTCAAGGCTTGCAAGAATTTCTTGCCATCAATTGAGAGTGTGTTTATTAGGGTTTTAACAATAGGTGAGAGTGTAATTATAAATCAAGAGAGACATAATTATCTTGATAAAATGGAACATGGTGAAAATTTGGAAAGTCTATAATGATTCCCTTGGATCTTGAAATATCATGGCATTGAATTGGGTATGAGATTAGACATCTTTAAAAAAAGGAAATGATGATTGTGATGTGTGTAATGATTTGATGTGAATCAAATTTATCTTATCACTTCTACCCAAATATAATTCTACTTCCAATATTTATTTGTTTTGATATTACGAACCATTCCTCATGCCACAATTAGTCCTTGGTATATGCAATCAAAAATGCATCATGTCTATAAATCAATCCTAACTTAGAGAAGATAGATCATACCATACACTTATGATTGGGGATACATTATATAATTGAGAACATGACCAATATAGAGATCCACTAGACCCAATTAGGGGATATCTTAACAAAATACACTATGCTAGGGAGGGTTCTAAAGCCTTTAGTAAAGCACAGTCATGCAATAATCCTAAGGGAGTCTTATGTTTTTATATCTCACTAAAATAATAAAAATCAAAGAAAAGTCTAATATAGTGCTCACCAAAACTTTTGGCACAAATTGAGAGTTAGAAAAAATAAAAGTAAACATGTATAATAGATAAATACTCATGTCAATATATATATAATCCCAATACATGGAAGAAAAGTACAAATACATATCTATCTACTCTTACAAAGGATGAACAAAGTTAGGAATACTTACCTTTGAATGAAACCACCAAGTCTCAGTCTCTCCCTTGGTCAAAGTGCTTCAAAAGAGGTTATTGTGGTATTTAAGGATTACAAAGACAAATAAAATCTAGGATACATAACCTATCAATGCATTCAAAAGACTTATCCACAAGATAAGATCTATATCTCTAAAGAAAGTATGAAACCCTAAGCTTGATCCTCAAGTAGAATGGTTAATAAGTAGATGAATAATAGCTCTTACTTATTATTCTCTTCTATAAATAATAGTAAAATAAACTTGTATATATAGGTAGATCTAACCCTAAGCCCTTCTAAAAGTTTTGATCGACAAGGTTGACTCAATCAACCTAACATAATTTTGGACAAGAATTCACTAGGTCATGGGCTAGATCGGCCAAAATTTGACCTAGACCTTAAGTTAATTTCACCCAAAATTGTACAAGGTTGACCCAATTGACCTAGTACAATAAATAAATGTTGAAAACTATACAGGTTTGACCTAAGTAACCTCATATAATTGAGAGTCAAAAAGGGGATAATGTTAGGAAAAGGAGGATAAAAGGGTGGAAAATGACTAGAGAGTGTGAAATAGAGAATAAAAATCTTAAGGAAAAGTTTTTTAGGAGATAAGTGTATAGATAACAAGTGGAAAAAGGGAAAAATTCTTGTGAAGCACCAGTGGTCTGCCCACCCCTTTCCTAGTGTACCCCTTAAGGCATGCACATAGAGAGATTGAGACTCAATAGGTTTCTACAAGATACAAAGTGTCAATAAGTGATAAAATTTTGAAAATATTATGTGTATACATATGCACCACTTTAATCTCATCACGTGTCACATGAGTGCAACATGGTATGGTGCTTCAGTAATAGAACATGATAACACATAATGCTAATACTAGGTAAGATACAATAAGCAGAAAATAAGATAAATGAAAGCATAGAATTGAAAAACACATACCTTTACTTACCTTAATGTTTTATATAAATAAGGATACTAAAAGAGAAGTGAAGGCATCTAAATATGAATAAAATTAGGCAAAATTGTAGATATTAGTGCAAAAAATAACCAAAAATCAAATTTTTTAGAATATAGGCATATACTAGTGAAAAATATTCTCTAAGACATCACGATTTCATAACATTTTATGATTTGGAAAAGTGTTAATAGAGACAAACATATAATTTTTTTAGGAAAATTATCAAATTAGGATTGTTAAGGCAAGGTTAGAACAAAAATATTGAGGGAAAATTAATGACAAAATGATGGAAAATGAATGACAAATGATTGTAGAACACATTAAATCATGTTGGAAATCATGGAAAACATAAATGGAAAAAAGGAATGTAGAACATACTAAATCATATTGGGAAGTATGTAAAACATGAGTGACAAATGAAATATCAATGAAAGACAAATCTAATAAATATATGGACGTAAGTGAAAAGTAACCCCTTGTAAGATAAGTATGTTGAATCAAACATAAAGAAATCACAAATGGATAAAAATGAAAATTTAAATTAATATATAATACAAGTATGTCAAATAATGGTGAAGATATCATAAATAAATGAAAATATAATGTAAGTCAATATGTAAGACAAACATGAATAAGTCATACATAAAGAGAAACATGTAAGAATGCCAAATGCCATATATAAGATAAGTGAAGTCTGCAAAAATCAAACAATAACATGATGGAGAAATGAAAATCAAAAGCTCTAAAGGATGAAAAATCAAACTTAGTACTTGTTCTAAGATGCAATATAAGAAAACACATCCACCTAATGATATGAATAATATGACAATGAGATGGTGTGGTAAGAAAACGGTGTAAAAGTGTTTGTGAGGAAGGCCTAGTCCTATCCAATGTCTTACAATGCAACTCACAAAATATGAACCAAAATGCATAATAAGGTAGATGTGATCAGGGATGTGATCAGCTAAAAGTAATATCCAACAAGGGGAATATAAGGAAAATATGATTTAAAATAAGGAATGTGAGGTGCCACATGGGTGATGTGAAAATCCTTAGCAATAATGAGAAACACTAGGTAGGTGATAAAGACTAAGAACTATCAACACCAGAGACTTAAGACATTTTGACTAATGAACATAAAGCTTAGGCTAACAAGTGAAGTATATAGATCATCCCATAAAGGCTATATGCATGAAAATTAAAATGTAACTACCTTCCCATTTTTAGGAATAAGTGATTAATTATGTAATAAAATGCAACAAAAAATTCATTCCTTAGAATCACAGCAGCAGAGACATATGAAAGAAAATTCAGATATAAACAAATACACACATAACACTAATATAACATGGTTCACTCAATGTGGGCTACATCCACCAAGAGGCTCTCTATAATATTCTAAAAAATAATACAAAAAAAATATCAAAAAAAAAATCTTACAGAGATAAATTTCTCCAACCTAAATTTGCACCAGAACTCTTGAGATGTTAATCTACACCTCAAACCCAATCCCACTGATTGAAGAGAAATATAGAGCTCAGAATGAGATACAAAATGTAATGAATAGTGTTTTATCCCTCACCCCTATTTATACTTTTCAAAATACCTTGAAAAATGCACCATAAACATAAAGATAACCATATCCCCATAAAATAAGGTAAAAAATAAGGGAGGTTTTAACCACATAATCCTCTGATTATGTCAACACCTTAGATCACACCCACTTCCCATAAAATGTGACACAATTGGGAGAAGTGTTTAATATAATAAAAAATTCATCCCACCATTGTAAAAGATAAATATTTCATGTTAAAAATTCACTGGTAACTTTATTTTTACCTTAGAGTTGAAATGAATTCCATATTCAACAATCTCCCACTTGGAGTTTGTTTCCCCTTGAACAAAATTTAACATTCCTCCATGATCTTCATGAAGACCAAACAAAGCTGAACATAACCTCAACTTCTCCAATATGACTACCTTGGTCATCATATCTACAATATTCTAGCTCATATGTATCTTCTCTAGCTTCACCATGTTTTCCTCTAAAGATATCCTGATGAAATGATACCACAACTATATGTGCTTCATCTTCGAGTGGAAAGTAGAGTTCTTGGTTAAATGTATAGAACTATGATTATCACTATGTAATCCACCAACTTATTTCTTATTCCCAAAATCATTAAGTATTTATTATACCCAAATCATCCCCTTGCTAGCCTCTATAGAAATAACATACTCAGCCTCTATGGTTGATAAAGCCACAACCTTCTGTATCCAAAAAAACTAACCATTGTATCCCTGATAGTAAATACATAACCTATCATACTCCTATCAACATCCACAAACATATATGAGTCCAAATAACCATGCAAAGTGGTGTCTAATCCACCAAAACATAATGTTGTATCTATGGTTCCTCTCAAATATTGAAGAATCCACTTCACTGCTTGCTAGTGCTCATAACCTAGATTACTCATGTACCTACTTACTACTCCCATTGCATAGGAAATATCTAGCCTAGTACAAAATATAACATACATTAGGTTACTAACCACTGATGAGTAAGGTACCTTAGACATATTTAGCTTTTCTTCTTTCATCTTAGGACACTACTCCTTTGATAATCTAAAATGGCCTACCAAAGGAGTTCCAACCATCTTAATATCCTACATACTAAACCTCTCTAAAAATTTCTTCACATACTCTTCCTAGGATGAGATTAGCTTCCTCTCCTTCTTATCCCAAGTTATCCTCATATCAAGTATTTGCTTCACTATAACCAAATCCTTCATAGAAAAGAAATCACCAAGCTACTTCTTGAGTACTTGAATCTAATACATGTTCTTTCCTACAACCAACATGTCATGTGCATGCAAGTGTAGGAAAATATAATTACCATCCTCAAATCTCTTGACATACATGCAATGGCCATAATGACACTTGAATTAACCCTATTCCAATATAAAATTTTCAAACTTCTTATACCATTACCATGGAGCTCATTTTAGGCCATGCAAGCTCTTCTTTAGTCTATATACCAATTTATCTTTTCCTTCAACCTCATAACTCTACAAATTCTCCATTTATAATTCCTCCTCCAAATCACCATGAAGGAATGTAATCTTCACATCTAATTGTTATAGGTGCAAATCCTCTACTGAAACTATACCAAGCATAGTTCTAATAAAAGTCATCCAAACAATAAGAGAAAAAATATCATCAAAACCAATACCTTTCTTTTGTGTAAACCCCCTGAACACCAATCAAGACTTGTACCTTTTCCTTCCTCCATCCTCTTCTTTAATTTGGTATACCCACTTATTATACAATGCTCTCTTATCATTGGGTAACTTCACCAAATCCCACATTTGGTTCTACATGAGAGAACTATGTTCCTCTTCCATGGATTGCTCCCACTTCTTCCTAGCATTCACCTACATTTATTCCTCAATTTTTTTTTGTTCTCCACTGTCATTAAGTGAGAAATAACTCAAAGATGGGGAGAGACATTTAGGATTTTTTTCTTACCCTAAAAGACCTTCTTACTATAAGAGTTTGGGGTTCCTATGTAAGAGGTTCCTGAACTATCTCCTTGGAGACCTTACCATTCATAATATCATCCAACACTGTGTACTCTTTTTGTTCATGTTCCTACAATTAATCCTTTTTACATGACTTTTTATTTAAAGACAACATCCCTAAACTAGAATATTTTCTTGTCTCTAAGACTCCAAACCCAGAAACTAAAGTCATCCTCACCATAGCCAATAAAGGTGTTTTTCTCAAACTTAGCCTCTAACTTGGTCCTATCTTTCTTGTAAACATAAACAAACATCTCACATCCAAAGACCCTAATAAAATAATAATTAAATTTCTTACAATACCAAGCTTCCTCATGTATGCCTCCATCTAAAGGCATTAAAGGTCCTTTATAATCAGAAATACCACTATCCTAACTACTTTTGCCCAAAACATTAGGGGCAACCCTACATGTAACCTCATCCTCATATCATGCTCCATGATTTTCCTATTCATCCTTTCTAACACTTCATTCTCTTGTGGTGTTTTTGGAACCATCCTTTGCCTATGAATTCCATTTTATGAACAATAATCATCAAATTCTTTGCTACAATACTCACCTCCATTATCTAACTTGAGACATTTCAAATTGAGACCTATTTCATTCTCAACCAAATATTTCCAACTTTTTAATGTTTCAAATACATTAGATTTATTATTAATGCAATAAACCCAAACTTTCCTAGTTGTATCATCAATAAATGTAATATAATAATTTGAACCACCAATAGAAGATACCTAAGCTGGCCCCCATGCATTCAAATAAACCAAATACAACTTATTCTCCCTCTTCATAGGTCTAACCCTAAAGAACTTAACTCACTTCTGCTTCTCATACACACAATTATTGTAAAATTCCAAATCAACCTATTTCAATCTGGGCAACTTGTCTTTCAAGATATCTATGCCCTTTCAGCTCATATGACGTAGCCTGTAGTTCCATAAAGTTACATCTCCATCTAAAAAAACTAAATTACAATGATCAAGACTACTATTTAAATACAAAGTGCCAATTTTCTTACCTCTCACAACCACCAAAGCACCCTTGGTAACTTTCCAAAAGTCTATTGTAAACAACACTAAATAGTCCTCACTATCTAACTACCCCATTGATATTAAATTCCACCTTAATTTGGGACATGTGTAACATATTTTATTATCCATATGTTCCCATTTTACATATTCACCTGAACACAATATTTCCCTACTATATTGCATGGTTCATCATCTCCAAGATAAACATGTCCAAAATCTCCTTGAACATAATTAGTAAAATGATGCATATGTGGGGTGGCATGAAAACAAGCCCCTAAATGTAATACCCAAGATTCAAAAACATTATCCAAGGAAATAATTAAAGCATATTTACTAATAGTACCTATTGTCATATTTACCTCCTTGGTCTCCTCATGTTTGGTCTTCTTGTCCTAAAGTTCCCAACATTTCTTCTTTGTGTGTCCACTTTTCCCATAGTGCTAACATACCATCGTGGCTCTAGATTTAGATCTTCCCCAACCCTTTGACTTTCCATAGTTTCCTTTTCTTATGTCCTTTTGTCTCCCTCTAGTCTCTACCATCAAATCATTCCTTGAAGATGATTCCTTGGTGTTCTTCCTTCACATTTCCTCGCTAAGAATCACACTTGTAAAATCCTCAAACTTTAAACTTACCTTAGTAGGGATGACATTACTCACAACCATAACCATTCTATCCCAAGCATCTGGTAAGGATTAAAAAATCAATAAATTCTTAACTTCATCTTCAAATTTAATACCAACAAAAGTTAACATACTCACAACTGTATTAAAGTCATTCAAATGATCAACTATAAAACCATTTTTAGACATTTTCATATTAAATAACCTTTTCATCAATAAATATTTTATTAGAGGTAGAGGGTTTTTCATATAACTCCCCTAATTTCTTCATCAAACCAAATGTGGTTATCTCCTCTAAAATATTGAAGGCAACTGAAGATGCAAGGCACAACCATATGGCTCCCAGTGCTTTCCTATCAAGCAAATTCCAATCTACTTGATTCATACTTAAAGGTTGGCTTGTTTTCCCCATCAAAGGGAGATGAATATCCTTTTGAAACAATTAATCCTCCATTTTCATCTTCCATAATCTAAAATTCTTCCCATTGAATTTTTCAACTCTAGATATGCCATTATGTTTCATAGCTCCCACTCAAGCTAATATCCTTTCCTAGGATTCACCACTTTAGCAAAACCACTAAAGTTATCTCTGATAATAGTTGTTAGGAATAATTTATTAATTATAAAATATAATTTAACACAAAATTCATTCCTTGTAACATATTAGTAGAGACATATGAAAAAAAATTTAGATCTAAACAAATACACACAACACCGATATAATGTGGTTCACCCAAAGTGGGCTATGTCCACTAAGAGGCTATTTATAATATTATAAACAAGAGTAAAAAACAAATATCAATAAATACCTATTATATAGATAAATTTATCCAACCTAAATTCACACAAAAATTCTTGAGATGCTAATCTACACCTCAAACTTGATCACACCGATCGAAGAGAGAATACGAGCTCAAAATGAGATGAAAAATGCAATGAATAATATGTTACCCCTCACCCCTATTTATACCTTTCAAAATACTTTTAAAAATGTGACATAACCATAGATATAACCATGTCCCCATAAAATAAGGCAAAAAATAAGGGATATTTCAACCACATAATCCCCTGATTCTCTCAACATCTTAGATCACACCCACTTCCCCTAAAATGTGCCACAAATGGGGAAAGTGGTTAATATACTCAAAAATTAATTACACCATTGTTAAATTTAAATATTTCATGTTAAAAATGCCCTGGTAACTTTATTTTTACCTTAGTGTTGAAATAGAATCTATATTCAACACCCACAACAAGTTTCCTATTCCTTAGGATCCTTTATAGAGCCGCCAATCTATTGTGAAGATTGGGTGCTTGCATGAGAAAGTAGGTAGCACTAAAAGATTTTTTTATTCTCCTTTTCTAATTTATTTGCCTACCACACCCTAGTGGACCTTATATCTATTGTGAGGCTAACTGTGGAGTTTGAGCTTTGACTAAAATAAGGATATGTGCTTTGAATCATGTCTTTTAGTGTAATTTGAATTTTGAGAATTTTGAATGTTGCCTTTTGTATCATTTCCTTTTGTTAAATGATTTGGGTTTTGAATATTTTTATGGTTTTTTTAAGGTTCCTCCTTCTCCATATTGATTCAGAGAACCAAACATGGGTGTTAAAGAAGAAAAACATAAGAGAGATTATAGTTGGTCACTAGAGAAAAGGACCTAAAGACCAAAGTGTCTAAATACTCCTAGACTTACCCATAAATAAGTGTGGAATCTCAAAATTGACCAATGTGAGCCTAAAATGAAATGAAATAAGGGAAATATGGGGATCATGAGAGATCTATCTATGTAAGAAGTGATACAATGATGAATATGCTCATAACTGATCACAAGGAAGTAAAATCATGACATGAAAGGGATGGGTCTATTCTTATGATAGTCATGTCACTAGAGAATCCATGTTACCCTATAATGGATCTAGAACAAGTATAAATGAAAGTAGTAGTCATCCCGTAAAGTGATTTAAAGATGTTTTAATGTGGTAATTTGTGAGGAAGGCTAGGTCATATCCATGGTATTACACTACAACTCACAAGGTGAACACCAATGAGGTGAATGGTAAATAATGGGGGGAAATAATCATAAAGTTACCAAGGAAAAAAATGGCACACAAAGACAAAAATGAAAAAGATATATAAGAACCAAAATGAAAAAAAATTCCAAATGTGAGGTGTAATAAAACCAAATAATGTAAAGGAAAATAATGATGATAGTAAAGTGTGACTAAAATAAGTTAAAAAAAAAACATGAGACAAAAAATAACAAGATCTATGATAACATTTGTACCAAAGATGAGCATGTGAAATACAAGTCTATAAGTCTTAAAAGGTTTTTTGAAGCTGAATTTATTTGTTCTTATGCATTATAAAATAAGAGTGGGGATCATAAGATGCCCTAGTGGGTAATTGGATGTAGGGATGGGCATCAAAATATGCCCCAAAGTATTAAGGGACATATAGATGAGCATTTCAAGATGCCCCAACATGTGAGTTGGAGTAAGGTAACATTGAACCATTTAAATTATTTGCATTGGGTTGTTAGGTGCATTTGAAGATAGGTAAATGCATTGGTTTGTTAGATTTTAGGGATGTTGAATGTGACATAGGATGTGTAAGAGAGTTAGGAATAGGTAAAGGAAGTAAATGAGGACCATGTATGATATGCTTTAGAGTAGGAATTTAAACTAGGTACTCCTTTGGTTCATGTGACTTAAGAGGTTGAGGTTCAATGGATGCAATGATATGTTTAAAGTCGTTCATGTTAGCTATCCTTTCCTTATTTATGTAGGAAGAAGGATCAACTATGGTTTGATCAAAATTAGTGGATGTAGTATAAGTATGGGATGACTATTTTTGATCATTAGGTAATTTATTTTGATGTGATTATGGTTCTTGAGATTGAATTTTAGATGCATGAAGATAGTCTTGATAACATTGTTTAGTAAGAGTATCAAGATTGAAATCTAGACCAAGCAAGGAAAAAAGAATAAAATGATGAATATCATGACAAGACTCATGAGAATGACCTATAGTATCATGCCACCAAAAAAAATTATTGGGATTGTACCATTTTGGAAGAGGTTTATAAGGATCAAATCTCATGGGTTTAGAGGGTGGTAATTTCTTCTTAAGTTATTCTAGACTCAAGGGAGGGTGGGTTGGGTTAAAATTAGTTGAATTAGATGCTTTACTTTGAGTTTGGGGAGGCTTGGATGAATCAATGTTATGAGAAAATGATTGAAAAGGTTATTTAATAGTTGTTTAAGGTGTTTCAAATTGAGTCATAAGAAAGTCTTGACTTTTTGCTTGGTCTAAGGCTTCTTCTAAAGTTTTAGGTGAAAATATTCAAACTTTATATTGAAGGGGAGATTTAAGAGTTGTAACAAATAGTTTTAAAAGATTATCATTTGATAAATGAGTGACTTCCATCATTTGATGAAAGTATGAGCAGATTCATTAGGAAGTTGCTTGACATTAATGAAATGGCTAAGGTAATTTTTAGGAAGGGCATCCTGTTGGAATTCCTTTTCTAGGGTATTGACTAAATCCTCTAGTTTTGAGATGGAATGTCTAAAAATTTAGTTGTACCATTTAAGTGCATCACCAATATATTTTTTGACTAAGAGCTTGGTGGTATCAAATGTGTTAGTTTAGACCCATTCCATATATAAATTATCGAAAGACTTAAGAAATATAATAGGGTCCTTAGTCCCATTATATGTGATAGTTGGAGAAATGTTTCCAATATCTATGGATGCAATGAATGGGGATAAAGGTTTATTTTGAATATGTTGAAGCATTTTATTATTCATGAGAGGTTGAGGGATGATATTCCTATTGGCATATCTAAAAGGAAGGGGGATAAAATTTTGATTTGGTTGGGACATGATGACTTGAGGTGGTTTACTAGTCATGTGTAATAAATTTTATTCCATGTTCATCATTTGAGAGGTGATAGAAGTTTGCATTATGTTCATTTGATGTATGAATTGTGTAAGAAGTTGAGTTTTATTAATAGGTGGGTTGGTGTTTGTAAGAGGGTTATTAGTGTGGAAAAGAGGAGGATTATTTAGTGGAGGATTCCAAACATTAGTATTGGGAGGAGGATTACAATGGACCTTAACTACATTATATTATGTAGTGATTGGTTTTGGAATAGGAGAAGATGAAGGAACAAGGAGAATAGTTTAATTTGAATTAATGAAATAAGTGAGGTTATGATCTAAGTCGTTGAGGAAGAAATGTTCTTGACTAAGGGTAGGCTGAAAAGATATCATCATTATGAAATAAGACTAGATATCTGTATCATGTATTTTCTAGATAAATCTTTATTTGCACGTATTTATTACTATTTTTAGAAAGTCAAAGATAATCAAATCTGTAATAAATTAATGGTTATTTTATGTATGTTATTTCCATAATTTAGACTTATTATTCCTTTAATCATACATAGGATTTATATAATCTAAACCTTAAAAGGTTAAAACATTTGGTGAACTTGACATACTTCAAACATTACTCAAACCTTAACCCTATATACTCTTAGGGTTTGTATAATGTTTTTGTCTATTCTCAAATTTTAGTTCCAAATTTTTTAATTTGTTTCAATATTTGTTTTTTCCATTATTTCTTAGATTAAAATTATTTAAAGGTTCAAAATATATAGCTTGTTTTCCTACTTCTCAACCACAATGGTAGAATTTAATAATTGATTTGATGAGAATGATAAGAAATAATTACAAGATTTTATGTCCAAACATGTGGATATGCAATATGACATAATAACCATTATTTAGGAAGAACTCTAAAAAACAAATAATGGTCAATCTTTTTTTTTTAAAAACTAACCAGGGTAAAAATTTATTCAAAAGCAAGCGAAACCGAAACCATTACACAGCCTTGTCCTACTCAACCAAAAGACTCAGCTTCTAGGAGAAGTGCAAAGGCAAAATATTATAATCAACGATCTCCCACTTGGGTCCCTGTTTTGAGGCCCACTTGGAAAATTAGTCAGCAACCCCGTTCCACTCACGGGGAATATGTTTGAAGCTAATAGAATCTAACGAAAAACTTAACTGAAGAACCTGTTGCCCGATCTCCACTAGACGCCACTCGACATTATCAAAATTATGATTGGTTAACATATCAATCACAACCCAGGAGTCTGACTCACAAATAATGTTTTGCCATCCCAGATGACAGCACTGATTCAATGCCTGAAGGATGGCCAGCACCTCCATGTGGCTATTAGAATGCCAGCCTTTGTAGATAGAGAAGATAAACTGGAGGTTTCCAAAACTGTCACGCCCAGCACCACTGATTCCAGCTTCCCCTAGGTTTCCTCTCGAGGAGGCATCAGTATTAATCTTTAGCAGGCCAAGAGAAGGAGGAAGCCATCAGCCAATTCTACAAACAGGCTTGTGACTCCGTCTATTTCTAATGAAAGAGTTCGCAGGGGAGGCATGAGCCATTGCGCCCGATAGCTTACCCGCAATGCTGGTGAGGATTGCGAGCTCGTCCATGCCCAGACCATCTACCCAAACTCCTTTGGTAGGGAGTGTTTCCTGTAGAGACATTCGAACAGTCTCCCATACACCGTCTAAATTCCTGAGGTTAGCACGAAAAACATGTCTGTTCCTCTCTATCCAAACATTCCAGTATGAAAATAGGGCCAACATACCAAGCAATCTGGAGGGCCTACGCTTTGGAAGTGGGAGCACTAAGGCGATCCCAGAAGTCAATTAAGGAGGATGCATGCCATCAGGGTCTACTCCAGGTGCTCCACCATCTGTGCCAAATACACTTGGCAAAAGAACACTGAAAGAACAAGTGCACCCCTGTTTCCACCTCCTTACAGCAGAGCACACATTTGGAAGGACCCTGAAAACCGTGCTTTCATAGATTGTCCCAAGTGAGACATCTATTATACACCAGTATCCACAAGAAGAAGTTACATTTAGGCCAGGTAAAGGAATTTCAAATTTTCTTCCCCCAAAGGAAATTGGCTTCCCCATGAGCATGCTTAGACAAGACCTGGTATCCCTCTGAGACTGAATAGGAACCCGAGGACCCACCCCCCAAGCGAGCACATCCTAACCCAAAAGAGAATTATAGTTCTTGGAAGCTAATAATTGAGCAAGCTCAGACCTGTTATCCAAGGACCCACCCTGCAGCCATTCCACATAGCTTTTCCATCTAAATCCAGTAGCCAGACCCATGTTATACTCCTCCTTATAGTGTGCCACATTAATCCAACCAGCACCATGGAATACATCACATAAAGACTAAATTTGTGGATGAGAGGACAAGATTGGGGGCACCCCATCCCATGAGTCTTCCCAGAAGAGAGCCTGCTCTCTAGTTCTACAAATCCAAAATAGGCTGCGTTTAATTAATTGAGCTCTAGCTTTGAGGGTACTCCAAATCATGGAACTGCTCCTCTCGAGAGGCATCTGAATAATGACCGAAGACTCCACCCCTGAGAAGTACTTAATAGCCAAGATACAAGCCCACATCTGGGACTGATTAGAACACCATCTCCAATATAATTTAGCAGCCAAAGCCTGGCAAGCCAGTATAGCTGAGCGCAGCCCCAAACCCCCATCTTTCTTAGGCTAGCAAATAGTTTCCCACTTGACCAGGCTCCATTTAGCACACCATAGGTTGCCACTTCAGAGGAATTGGTAGGACAGGGCATCAAATTCCTTAAGGAAATAAATCAGAGCGGCCTACACCAAGCAACGGTACACAAGAAGAGCTTGGATCACCGATTGCAATAGAGTAACTCTGCCAGTAGTGGAGAGCCATCTGTGGGTCCAGTGATTAACCTTTTGTCTCAAATTATCCAAAACATTTTGCCAAAAAAGACGTGGTTGCCACCCAACCACTATGGGAATGCACAAATATATAATCAGAAGCACCTGAATTTGAAATCTCAGAATGATCACTATTCTCCTCTGTATCAGTCCAGGAGTGTTAAAGAAATAGATAGAGGACTTGTGATCATTGATCTTCTACCCCGTAGCATCCATATATATGTCAAGGGTTTCCTTGAAAGCAGATGCCTCACATATGCGGGCTTTCCTAGCCAGGATAGTATCAATAACAAACTACAGATGGGACGTGGTTAAGCCAGCCCCCCACTACCAACCCTGCACAGTGTTTTGGGACACCTAGAATTTGATAAGGCGGCCCAAACCTTCTGCCAGAATGATAAAAAGATAAGGGGATAGCAGGTCTCCCTGCTGAAGGCCCCTCACTACCCCAAATAGCTTAGTTGGCTGTCCATTAATTAGCATAGAGAAGGAGGGCATGGTAACACAACTCAGCACCCATTGTATCCAAGCAGGGCAAAACCCAAAGGCCCTCATAATTCTTTCTAGGAAATGCCAGCTGACCCTATCATAGGCCTTGGCTAAATCTAGCTTTATGAACATGGCCCATTCCTATGAAGTGCACATAGAGTGGATAGCCTCAGAGGCAATGACCACCTCATCCAAAATCTGCTTACCAGCCACAAAACCTCCCTGCTCCTCTGAAATAACCAATGATAGGCAACTTTTAAGCCTCCCCGCTAAGAGCTTAGTGATAATTTTGTAAATAACATTGTAGAGCGCAATAGGCCTAAAGTGCTCTAGCTGATCCACCTACTCTTTCTTTGGAATGAGGACCATGAAGGTAGCATTCAAGGCCCTTAGCATATCTTTATTGGTGAAGGATTCCTGAATAACTTCAAAGAGATCCTGCTTGATGACGTCCCAGAAGTCCTGATAGAACTCAACTGGAAAGCCATCCGGTCCAGGAGCTTTGCCTCTTTTCATACTAAAAACCACCCCTTCCACTTCATCCCTCTCAACAGGTCTCATAAGGAACTCATTCAGTGCAGGTGTCACCATAGAGGGAATGCAAGACAACACATTGTTTTTAGCTATCACGGAAGGAGGTTGCCCTTCAGTGAAGAGACTAGAGAAATGCAAAACTACAGCTCTAGAAATATCCTGAGAGGTACTCAGCTGAGAGCCATCCGGGCCCACCAAGTAAGATAAGTAGCTTCTATTACGCCTATCCTGGACATATTTGTGAAAGAAGGTGGTATTCTTGTCGCCTTCTTGGAGCCAGTCAATCCTCGCTTTTTGTTTCCAAAAAATCTCCTCTCTAAGTTCCCACTCACTAAGGTCTTTCACTGCATGGGACTCAGCCAAGTGAAGGTCCTCAGACAAACTAGAGTCTCTAATCTGCCTAGTGATCCCATCCAGTTGATCCTGTGATTTCTTTCTCATAGTGTGGAGATTCTCGAAACTGTGAAGATTCCAATACTTCAACCTCCCTTTGACATACTGAAGTTTTTTCACAAACAAGAACATGGTTGTACCATAGTTGGGTTCACCCTACCGCCACCACTTTCCCATTAGCTCATGCAGGGAAGGATCTCTGAGCCACATGAGCTAGAACTTAAAAGGGGGTTTCCTTGGGCCAAATATTTGGTTAGTGGACAGCTTGATCGGCTAATGATCCGACCCACTCCAATCAATAATCTCTGAAGCAAGGGACGTGTAACTATACTGCCAATAACAAGATACCAGAAATCTGTCGAGGTGTTTCGAGATACCATCCTCACCACTCCTCCTGTTACTCCAGGTGAAGGTGCCATTGAGGGGCTTAATATCTATGAGACGTAGAAGGTCAATGTTTTTCTAAAAGATTTCCGTTGCCGGACCAAGCCAAGCCAAACCTCCTCTCTTCTCCTCCATGTTGAGGACAGCATTAAAATCTCCTATCAGGATCCAGGGTAAATAGGGATGATAGCTTCTTATGTACTGGACATGATCTGACAACTTTCACTGTCTAGGAAGATCCACAGGGGCGTAAACATTAGTCATAAGAATAGTTTCCCATGACTCCTTAGAAATAACGGTCATTGTAAGAGCTGACTTATAGGCTAACCATCTAAGAGGGGTTAAACTTTTCGAGTTCCAACACATGGCCAGCCCACCTGAGCATCCAATTGCCCCCATGCATTGGCTGTACTTGAAGTACCAGTAGTAAGGCATAGAAGAGAACCATGATTCGACTGAGAATTTAGTCTCTTGGATACAAAGAATATCCAGAGAGTTAGCACGCACCAATTTAGATATAGCTCTTTTCCGGGGAGAGCTATTCAGACCCCTCACATTCTAAGAGATAACAATCATTGGGAAACATGTGGGAAATGCTCCTCTAAGGGCTTAACATGCCCTGCCTCTATTAGAAGATCCCCTACAATTTTCAGTTTCTCCTGGTCCTTCTTGCACCCAGATCTTTCAGAATTGGAGCCATTAGTCTTCTTGAACGGTCTAGGCAAAATGCCAAGGCTGGAGGATGAGCCTTTTTCATTCCTTGATGCCTCCACTTCCTTTTCTAGGTCAGCCCAACTGATCTCCGTGTCCTTTCGAGGCTATAGTTCAGCATTGGGCATGTCTTGCATAACCCAGTCAATCTCCTGGGTCGGCCTACTAACCAAGGCAAGAGTTTCCTCTCTTGGGGTGAATGACACCATTGTCTCTTCCTCCTCTATCTGCAAAGATACTGGGATGCCATCCTTGATATGCATACTGTCTAAAATTTCAAATCTATTAAAATTAGCCTCATTCTGTCTATCCAAATTTGTCCTCTTCACCCCACGAGACTTCCCACGGCACCTGACTATAGTAAAACCATCCTTATCTGGCCCCCTGGAGACATTTGTGCCATTATTCGCAGCTACTGAATAAAGTGGATTTTTTCCTTTATGTTGTCCGTCTGACTGATCTTGAGCTGTCCCACCCTATTTCTACTATCTAAATCCTTTGACTCCATTGGCAGCTCGAGTTTCAGGCACTTCTCCTTGTGAGACATTCTCTTTGACCACCTGCGGGCATTGTCTATGCAAATGGCCATACACATGGCAAATGCGGCAGTGGAATGGGATAGCTTCATAATCGAGTTGTTGGATCCAAGATGAGCTTCCCATATAAATCTCAAGAGAATCTAGAAGGGGGTTATTCAGATTAATCTCAACAAAAATACGGGCAAAGGATATTACCTTTTTATCTAGAGTTTGATGCACTATCGCCATCGGTGATCCAAGCAAGGCTGCTATTTGACGAAGGATATCCTCCCGCCAAAACTCCAGGGGCAGTCTCAGCAAATGAACCTAAATAGGGATGCAGGTTGGGAGATCATCTACTGAGTTGAAACCAGCATGCCACAGTTTAAGGAAAAGACCAATTCTATCATAGAAGTACGGTCCTCCTTCGAAAATCCTATTTTGATCCACTATCGAGGAAAAATTCACCATGAAGTAACTGTTCCCTGCCAGCGTAATGTCAAAATCCCCATCAATCTACTAGGTCCTCCTGATCCAGGCTTCCAATGCTGCTATAGAAATACGTATGCCCAAAAATTTGCATATAAGGGCGTGGCCAGTCAAATATTTGACCTCATCTTTCACTGAGTCCTGGGAAAGAACTAGAACCGTTCTCTCCTGACTCTTGGGCAGACAACCGTTGATTTTCTTGAGCTTGGAACTCTCAGCCACAAACACCCTCTCCTCCTCCTACGCTACTGCTCTAGACATAGGATGCTCAACCCTGGGACCGCCATTTTTCCCACCCAGCTTCAGGCCGTCGCTTCCCACGCCTCCTACCATCACGCCTCCCCCCTAAGTGCTTTATTAACAATAATGGTCAATCTTCAATTCCCCTAGTTAATAACATTATTATAGCTATAGTGGGGCCCAACTCAGCTAGTACAACCTATAATTATAATTCAATAAACTTAAGTGACAGCTACAATTCTCATGTCCAATTCCTTAACTTGAAATCTACAATCCCTTATACATGAGGTTCATACTCTGAAGGCTAAGGTGTTACATCTTGAGAAGGGAGCCACTAGGCCATCACAAGCCTTATATTCTAACATTATATTACATACATCTTTGGCACATCACATAGTAGTAACTCCCTTGCCATCCAAATTCATGGCATCTAAGATTACATTATATTATGGAAAGGGTGACCCAAATCACAATATCTGAGTTTTTCTCATAACATGTTTGGATTGTGTGTCTAATGATTAGCTTTTCATGAAGTTGTTTCCATGAATTTTAAAGGATTATGCCCTACATTGGTTTTATGACTCACCAAATCAATCTATCACAACATTTAATCCTTTGGTAAACATGTTTTTAGCACACTTATCCATCAATATCAGTGGCAATATCTCATATTCCCAAGCTACATAGTTGAAACAAAATTCAAATTAACTTATCACAAAATACATCTTATGATAAAAGAATATATTATATAAATTGAATAGCCCCATGGTAGATAAAGAGATTTAGGAAATCTTAAAATAGAGTCTTTTACCAACATTACACAAAGCTATCTTGTTTAAGAAGTTTCCTTTATTCACAGATTTGTGCCACATAGTAAAAGAAAGAGAGGTCAAGATTTTATCAATGGGAAAACTAAAATATACCAATGGATTAGACTCAAATAATAAGAGTTCAAATAAGCATCCATATAAGGTAAAGGCTATCGAGAACAAGAGTTATCAAAAAACCAAAATTAACACAGCTTCAAATCCATCTCATCGCTTAGTTTTATCAGCTCCTTCGTGTCGAATATTCAGCAACCTTCTAGAATCACTATCATGGGTTTTCCAAAAACTATTAGAATGCAATGTCATATATCTCCCTCCCATTAAAGTTGTTGATATGACATGGACTCTTCCAAATAATTATGATTCCAATGCATTTTATGAGTATCATAGGGCACTAGACCATACAATAAAAAGATGCATAAGCCTAGAACATAAGATTCAAGGTTTAATTGAGGCTAACATTATTAATGTTTACACACCCATAGAGGCACCAAAAGTATAAAAAAATAAAGATAAGGCATTATATATATTCTCATATCCATTTACAAAACACAAAAAACTAGGTAGGGAGCACTTCATGGGTTCACTACATATATTAGGCACATCCATCACCAACTTCATATCATAATATTACAAAGGAGGCACAACCATTAAAAAATAGCATTATTATATACCACACTATAATTCTAGCTATACCATTTATCACCTTCTCAAAGAAGGATATTTTTGATGATGATAAATATTTAAATGCACTCTTTATAGGAGCATACATAGATCATCATCCTATCTAGAGTGTTATGGTTGACAATAGGTCAACCAATAGCATGTGCCCTATGCCAATTTTACAACATTTGATATATTTAAACCATGATATATTCCTTATATACATAGTTATTAGTGGCTTTAATGGTCATGTTTATAGCTCTATTGGGGATATTTTGCTTCCCTTATATGTTGGACCAACACATATATCCACTTAGTTCTTAGTAGTACCTAGTGCAGTTGTGTTTGATATGTAATTAGGTAGGCCATGGATATAGTAGCTACAATCCATCCCATTTATAATTCATAGATCCCTAAAATACATAAATGCAAATTAGGTGGAGGGTCTTCTATATGAGCATCCTCTACCTATTCCATAGATAATTATTTCATAATCACCAATTATAGTTGCAACACACTTACCAAATACAACATAGCTATTAATTATAGCTCAAAGCACATATCCTATTGACACATCACAAATTTTAATAAATCCACCAGTGCAGGAGAGGTATACTCCTACAGTATTGACACGTACTCATACTCTCCCATAGAGACCATTATTAGAGAGATCCCTATGTTAGAGATATGTCACAAATTATAGAGGGCCTTCCTCCACTCACTTTTTGTCTAGATAAATATTATTGGGTTCTCAAGGTTATCAACATAGGGATCATATCTCACCTCCAACATCTTATACTATATGTGTTCCTTAGACCCCTATAATTCATAGGACACCACAGTCAATGCCATATATTCCTAACATCACTACACATATAGATATAGATACATATATAGATCACTCATTACAATAGAATATGGGATCATAGTTACCCTTTCACATAGCATGTATGATCATAGTTCCCTTATTTGACATATGTCCTAGTGATTCTCTTATGAGACTCATCAATTAATATGGTTTCTCTCTTTTTGTACATACTTTCCTTCTCGCTTTTCTCCTTGTACATAGTTCATTTTCATATTACTTGTACATAGCTTATTTACAAAAAATATAAAAACAATATAATATTTCAAAAAACATAAAAACATTCAAATAATTACTCATAAAACGCAAAATTATAGATTTTATAAATTCATATATTTAGACTTCTTATATTTTTCAAACACTACATATGTTATCTATCTTAGTATAGTTGGTTTTATCATACTAAATACTTCAATTGTTCTTATCGAGTGCTTGTATATTATTTACAAGACTCAAGTCCACTACACTAATCCAAACATGTTATTCTCTACCCACTACAGGCATATACATTGAGCCATGGTTATTCACTTAACACATTTTCCCACTTGGGGGCATCCTATTCATAGTTTCAATCACCAGGTTTTATCCTTACATACTCTACATACTAGTTTTAGTATTGTTGTATCTAGATATTGATCATTGCTATTCATACTTATATTTTTTTATTAAATATTACTACTTTAGACTTAACATATGTACATCCTAACTCTTACAAATATTTTTATTACATATTCATGCATGTTTTAATTTCTAGCTTTCCTAGTTTAGACTTGATTGCATTTCTATGCTTCTTCTATTCGATGGCGTTTAATATGTCATTATTATTTAGCTCTATGCCACTTCTATTCATGGTATGTATGAATTATACATATACCTATCTCCATTATCTGTGATTTCATAATTGTGTATATGGACATTTGAACATGTCCTTATATACTTTATTTTTTATAAGACTTAATGACATGTGCCATATACCTTGTATTATGGACCCCTGACATACTTTGTGTGCCTCATGTGGTTTATATGTATTCTTTATTGTATGTGTAATGTCCATAACACACTAGTTTTTAATGTCACAAGGGACCTCATGCATCTAGCCTTCTTACTTAGGTATCATGATAGATATCATGCCCTATCCCCCTAGGTAGCTAACCTAGTTTTACTTAAATTTACTATTACATACATTTTTGCATCTATCTTGACACCTTTATGGAATGCTAGACATGACATACATCTTACATTACATACTTATGCTTAGATTCTCTTACATTTTGATGATATGTATGCACATTATATTAGATTGTCACATAGTTATCATATATGCTCTGGCTAACACACATTTTACAAAGTTTTTTATTTTGAGGATAATTCTTACACAGGTTCAAAAATTAACCTCAAAAGAGGGGGCATTCACATGGGTTCATCATAGAGATCAGGGTCCTATATTGCACTCACAAAATAGTTTTTAACACACAAGATCATTTTCAAAAAATTAGATAGGTAAAAATTGAGGAAAAATAATGACTCAAAAAGTAGTACAATGACACATATTTTAGACCAAAAGGACATTATCACCCAAAATGGGACACTAGAACCACATGGCACTACTATACAAGACATAACACTATTGTTCAATAGCCTCAATTTTAGAAAAACTTAGATTGGCTATAATAACACATCAGGTATAGTACAAGTTTGTACAAATCTAGTTACATGTTTATTAGTTATACTTAGTTTTTACTCAGATTCATACTAGTTGATTAGATTGGGGGTATCATGCATGGCATAACCATTCTCATATTTAGTTTATATATTGAGATACAAATCTTAAGTCTTAGTCCAGAATTAATATACTCAAATACCATATTGGGGATATATGCATGACACATTATTTCCATATGCTCAGTTATACATCAATTGATTAGATGTGTTGTCCCCGAAAAATGACTTCTCATTTTTGGGATAACATGTGAAATAATTTGGTTTAAAAGACCAAAATTTCTCTCTTCCCTTCTCAAAATTTGTTCTGAGCTTTCAAATTCCTCATTTTTCAAGCTTTTTCAGTAAAGGGACTAGCAGGTTCAATAGGTTCAAAGGCTTCTACAGGTGATTTCAATCAAAAGAACCATTTTCCAATACTTTGTCCTTTTCAAGATCAGTTCAACACCTTGGTTCAACCAAAATGTCCATTGGCAAGCTTCTAAGAAAGGATTGAACCATTGAACCGTTGAACCTTGAACCATTTTTAGTTCAATGGGTTCAATGGGTTCAAGCTTCAACATCATCAACAAGAGTTAAGTGCATTTGTCAAAGGTTCAAAGTTCAACTGCTTCTAGGTTCAACAGCTTCAAAACACTTATCAAAGAGAAGAAGGATTGAACCATTGAACCATTTTGGTTCAAAGGTTCAGTGAGTTCAATGGTTCAATAGGTTCAACAACCAAATGGTTCAATGCATTTGGTTCAAAAATATCAAAAGGACTTAGCCAAATAAAAAGAATGAACCGATTGAACCGTTGAACCTTGAACTACTTCAAGGTTCAACGAGTTCACAGGTTCAAAGGTTCAAAGGCGGCCTCAGTCAAGGAAAGAAGTAGCAAACAGATGGTTCAATGGATGGTTCAACCAAGGAGTGCAAAAAAGAAAAGGATGAGTGGAAGCTACCAAGTGTCATCTACCGAGACACATTATACTTTGTTTCTAAAAGTGGAGGATACTACCACGTGTCCCTTTTAGAGCTTTTCAAAAGCCTCCAAGTGTCAATATATGTAGTCCCTTCCTTTCATTTCACTATATTGAGCAAGGATCATGGTGGGTCCTAGGAAAATGACTAAAACAAATGGAATGCAACAAGTGTCATCATTCGTGAGAACACAAATGAGCCCCAAACATTTATGTGGTGTTGTAAAAGCCTGAGAGTAGAAAGTGTCAAGTGTCAATGATGGAAGGTTTCAATATGATGTAGCAGAAGACGCCACATGTCCCTGGTAAGAATTAGTAGAAGCTGACAAGTATCATCATCTACGTGTATAAAAAATGAGTCTCCAATGTTTCTATAAGTGTTTCTAGAGTTTTGGCAGAAGCTGCCATGTGTCATCTCCCATGAGACTCTCAAAGGTTTCTAAAAGTTAGCGGGTGCTGCCAAGTGTCCTCACCTATTCTGGTGGAAGATGCCATGTGTCACTTGTTCGAAGCAATGGAATGTGCCATGTGTTAAAGATGGGGCACTCTCAATACAAAGACATAGAGCCAAGGGGAGATTTCCTTCAAACAAATTTTTTGAAGGAATTCCTTCAGACTTTTTGTCTAAAGGAAATAAAGAGACAATATTCCTCTGAAAGAATTAAAGCCTGAAGGCCACCCAGATGATCTTGAAGGGTAGGTACCCTTGCAGGGGGACACTCGACACTCAAAAATGGACCTTTTTCAAGACCCTGAAGGGCAAGTTCCCTTTGGGAAGGGTCAAGCCTCAAAGTGCAGTAGAAGTTGCCAAGTGTCTACATCTGTGCTTCCAGTATCTAACTAGTTTCAAAGTAGCGATACCATGTGTCCTACCCCAACTCAACAGAGTGTGACAAGTGTCTGCATATGTGCTTCCAGTCTCTAACAAGTTTCAAAGCTTATTCTAATAAGCTTATTTCAAAGATGTGGACACCACCACGTGTCCTCACCTGTGTCACAGTGGAAAGTGGCCATAACAAGTGAGAAAGACACAAAGGAGTTGCTAAGAAGAATGACATGCCCGTGAATGTCAAATTTAGGATGACTGACTAGCTGTTAACCTTCAAAAGATGAAAGACCCACAGACGTCAAATTTGCTACAATAAAGTGTCTGTTGATCTTTGCAAGATTAAAATGTGGACTCGATGCATTCAAAAACCCTAAGGCTAGGGCCAAAAGAAAGAAGAGACAAAGAGGGAAACTCATCATGAGTTATTTCTAGTAGGTGGAATAGTCCACCAAGTAGGTATTTGGGGCCTGCAAGCATTGAAAGCACAACCTATTTGTCCCCTTTTGCGTAAAGGAAACATGGATAGTTGCATGGGTAGTAGATAATAGAATGAGTGATTCAGGCTTAGGAGAGGACATTGGAGATGAATCAACATGCCACAGTTAAGGTAGTCGCCCTGCTCCAGCATGGCCCTCCCTGACAGAACCAAAAATGCATCTAAGGCATTAATGCATAGTATGGGTTGCTCCATGGGACAAAGTGCCAAGCTTCCCTTGGGCCTCTATATAATGTAACCTCTTGTATAATTTGAAGGGGATCTTACCTTTACCAAAAGTGAAAATCTACCCAAATTGAAAGGCATCACTGAGACTTTGAGCTCAGATTGTTTATCATATTTCTTTGTTTGAATTAGAAAGCAATTTACTTTCAGACTTTGTGTTGTTATAGCTTGTATTATTCTAGGAGATTTTTCTTATGTCTATTTCCTAAATGTATTCTTGTTTATGTAATTTAACAAGCAGAGCTAGTGGAAGTGATAAGGAAGGTGTCATAAAGCCAACTACTTTCAGACTTTGTGCTATCATAGTTGTCTTAAGTGTGTGTTTATTTTTTGTTTTTGTGTAAAGGACCTTGGGACAACTTTGTGCCCCCATTGTTCTTTGTACCTTACTATTGGGCAGTCAAGGTGGAGACTTTGTGTTACATATTAGATTTTTGGTTAATCTATACTTTGTTACCAGTCACTTGTTACCAAAAAGATTCCTATTGTTTACAAGAACAAGCACTTTTGAAAGAAGAGAAGTGCCTTCTATCATTTCACCAAGATTTCTACTATCTAGGAAGGGATCTAGCTCTTGGTTGGATGTTACTTCTGAAAGAAGAGAAGTACCTTCACCAATCACCCAAGATTTCTACTTTGATCTGTGAGCATCATCTCTAAAAAAAGAGAGATGGATGGTTTATTCTACCCTTGAGTGTTATTTTCTGCTTATATACATAGTATATAGCTCCTGTGTATTTATAGGGAACCTCCCCTTGATGAGAGGAGAGATTTGTCCCCTTTGGATGTGGTAAACCTATAACTTTAGATGACTAATCTCCTTATGATGTAGTTGAAGAGACCTATTTTACTCACTAGTTAGCTAGTTGACAAAATATTCACCCAACAAGATGGAAGGAAAAATTCCATGTCATTATCTATGTTGCACTCTTGAGTGGCATAAATCTACCTAATGTACCTGAGTGGCCATAGAGATGATGTACATAATTAGATATACTCAGTTAGATAGTTTTATTATTTCATGTATTTTAGTTTGTGATGCATGTACTACACATGAGTAGGAAATGATAGAGTCATAACCTAATTGAGTTATTTATCCACACACATGAGAGGGTCAGACACACTATCAGTCCAATCCAAGTTATTCATAGATCATGATCCACTAAGTAGGGATGGGAAATGATGAATTCAAAATTGGATTGAGTTTCTTGAGCTACCCACACATGAGGATTAAGTAAGCTATCAGCTTAATCTAATATATTCACTAATTGACCACTATATACATACACACACATGGTTTTTCATCAGGTTCATGCATTAATTTACATACCCAATGAGGTGTATTCATTCTTTTCCTCTTTCCCATCTCTTTACTTAGTTTTACTCAATTACTTATTTACTTAGCATAGTATTTTGCTTTTGATATCTATTAAGGACTAATTTATGTACATTTCATATATATCTCATGCATTGGATCATGCTTCACATACATAGAATCAACTTCACATACTCAAACTCAGTTTCATAGGCTTTACTTCTTAGGTAAGTCTAGGTACACTTACTTTTCCTTTATACTAGTCATTTCATGTTAATACATTTATAACATAAAAGGAGGGGAAGGTAATCACCTACAAGTGATATTTGAGTGCTAAGAGTGATAATTAATACTACCTATCCATAGCTTAGCCCTAGACCTATCTTATAGCCTATTATTACACTTTTTATCCTTCATGTGGACTAAAATCTCACTAGTCAGCTCAAACGTATTCCTAGACCCTCATTTCCTAATCTTAGCCCTTCATGCTTAGTGTTTTTCTAGCTAAACATTAGTTCCACATTAAGGACACTAGAGCCACATGGTGTTAGTGTCCCCAAAATGGCACTATGACCTTTACCCTAACTTTCTTGAATAAATATATTTTCAAAATTAAAACCCTCCTAAGGTCAGCCTAATAATATTTTATTATTCACACAAGCAATAAAACACTATAAATATATGAATTTTAGCCCTATATCTACTAAATGGATATTAGATACAAAATACGTATTCAAACATGAAACAAGTTGATTAAAATCAAGGTTATTAATCCTTATTCTACCCTACTTCTAGATACTACCATCTACAACATCCTTAAGCTTAGATTTTCCATATTTATAATCTCAATCACACTCAAGGCACTCAAGGCCACCACCATACTAACATCACTTTCACTTACACCAACACTTAGTAGGGGAGAACTACATTGGGCTTGATCCCTCATCAAAGTATTGGTATGTAGGTAACTCTCTTCATAATGAGGGGTTGAGAATGTCCAACCTATGTTATTAAGGAACAAACTTTTTTCTCATACATTAATTTCAAGGAGGATTAGGGTTTACATCACAAATTAGTAATTACAAGCACAATACAAAGTTTCAGACTTAATGCATGTAGGAATAAAACTTAGAATCATAGACATAGGTACACCTAAAAGTTCAGGATGGTCCTATATAAAGGACACTAATGTCAATATCAGAACACTAGATCCATATGGAACCTCTATCCAAATGTTTCACTATTATCTAGGATGGGTTATGACATAGGGCTCTAGTTGATGACACTCAGATCTACTTCTATCATAATTTCCAACACTCAAATCATATATATCAGGTGTTTTTCAAGGAAGTCTTTATTTGCACATATTTATTACTATTTTTGTAAATTCAAAGCTAGTCAAATCTATAACAAATTAGTGGTTATTTATGAATATTATTTCCCTAATTTAGATTACTCATCCCTTTAATTAAACATAGGATTTACATAATCTAAACCCTCAAAGGTTAAAACACCACCAAAAAGCAAAAAGGAGAGAAATAACTATCCTTAGTACCTTTTTTACTTGTTTGTATGGATTAGAGAGATTATGGAGGAGGTTTTCCAACATTATATGACTTTATGAAACATTAATAAGGTTTATTCTCCAAAAATGACTTAAATGGGCTCAAATAAGACATTTTGACCTTTTACACCTTATAATGCACTTTTAAGACCCTTTTGGTGTGTTCATGATCTTTATATGCCTCATAATAATTCTTTTGATATTCTTACCCCTTGAAACTCACCTTTTAGGACATTTTTATTGTGTTTATAACCTCAAGATGACACATTAGACTTATAATTAGATATTGTATGTCCCTCAATTTGAATGATTTTAATCATAGAATGTGACCTATCAAGGTTAATCAAGAATTGAACAAGTATTTAGGACACGTTCTCCACATTTAGGAGTCCTCTAATAGGTATAACATAAACAATGCCTCTAACAATGATTGTAAGACTCTTTCATTTAATAAAAAGTACAAGGATTCATGCATACCTGATTATGAATGTATTTATCCATAATATAAACGTTTACAAGGAGTTCAAACTCAAATTATTTTGAAAAAAATATCCCTCTCCAAATGTGAAAGTGTCCTAGGGACTGAGGGTGGTTAGGATACCCAAAAGGTTCTACTTCAGATGTTGAGGAAAAAGTTATTGTTGTAGAATCTATTGGTGGAAGTAGGTGTTATGGTTGAGTCACAAGATACATAATTACAATAACCTTTTTATAGTGGAGCTCCTATTGGAGTTTATTTGGAGGAATGAATTGAGGCTCATAGATGGTATCTATGCTAAATTTATCTAAATTAGACATGTCATTTTTGAATAATATCCAATCCATGATAGCTTAAATGCCTATATTAATTATAATACGTAGTGACACTCGATACTCAACCAAAATTTGGATTTCTTCATCTTTAGTGATTAGGATCATATCCTGCACCTTATATAATTTGAATTGAATGTCTTGGGATAACTCCTCTATCTTATCTATGTGCCTCCTTTTTTGAACCTGATAAATGTATTGTGCATCATTTTATTTTTCCAAGTCTACATCTTTAGTATGACACTGTCTCTAGATTCAATTAATTGTTTGAGTGTGACATATAATGCATCTGAGGTAGCATAATGGTCTTCCATGGTAGATTTAGCATTATGAACCTTTATGTGAAATCAGTCTTGGCCTTCATCTATGTGTTAGAAAAATTATACTTATAATTGAGAATATTCTAAGCTATATTATGATTTTGATGCATAATAGTGTTGAATACTTGTTCATATTATTTAAGGAGCTCAAAAATAGCTATTGTCTTAGCCTTGAGATTCCTATTAGTGTAGGTTTTTATTTTTCCCTATTTATTAATTAGGGAAATTATATTTCTTGTGCATACATGGAGTTTTCCTACATTTGTGGGATAGGCTAGCTTATGTGGAGGTGTATGTCATAGATGTGTCATAGGTGTCATAAGAATGTCATAAGTAACTCCCTTGATGGGAGTTACTTCTCTATTCTTAGCACCTTGTCACCACCTTTCATGGAGGAGTTACATTCTATTTTTGGGGTGCCTTGTCCACCTTTTGTGGAGGAGTTACTTACGTACTCTCCTATTTGTATTCCTCACTTTGGCCATCTCATGTTAATTCAGATTTGGTTTTCTCTATTTTTTCTTGTGCATTTTATCTTCTTGTGTATTTTCAAATTGCTTTACCATCTATGTGGTGTACACTTGTTCATCTTGTGTGATCATGTCTTCATTGCACTCACGTTATCTAGATTTTGGCAACAACTCCGATATGGTATCAGAGCTAACTCAATAATCTTGTGTGTGATTATGCTTTTAGCTTATTTTGAAATCAGGAGTGGAGTTCTCTTTATTTTTTTATTCTAGATTTGGTCTAAAATTTTTAATTTTTTTTTGTCAATATCACTTCTGGTATCGTTTCCTTGGGAATCCTTGGCCTTTGGTTGTCTTCAATTTAGGGAGCAACATTCAACAACAGAAGAAGGTGCTGCATTCAACAACAGAAAGAGGAAGGTTGGCACTTAGTTTTTGCCTTTAGTTCCAGCAAGGCGCAACAGTAGCTTTCTTCCAGGAAGGCACCTTCTGCAATGTCTTCCTTTCTAAAACACCTTCTGCACCCCTGTTTTCCATGCCACTCAGCTAACTTTTTCTTGTTTGCAGTGCCTTAAGCCGTACAGTGCCCAGGTCTGCAGATTAGTTTTTTTTTTTTACTAAAAACTCAGAATTGCGACCTTTTTTGGACGCCACTACTGCATCTGTTTTGTTGTCTAAAAAAATAGAAGTGTGCCCTCTTTTATGGTAAAGACATTCTGCTACTTCCTTCCAGCAAGGTGCTTCAGTCAGGCCATACGCCAAGCAGTAGGTCTACATTTAATTTTTTGTCTTTTCTGAGTCAAAATTTTGGCTGTTTGCTTTTGGACGCCCCTTCCTTACTTGGCATCCTATTTGGCACCCCTTGGACATGTGGCATCCTTAAAAACTATCTTTGCTTCATTATTTTTAGTTAAAATTGACCTATTAAAACAAAAATCAATCAATCTGACTGAGTATTTAATTTTTTAGACAGTTTTGTATTTTCGAGATTTTCAATTAAAACTTGTATCTTCGACCTACGAAGACGAAGGGTGAGGCCCGGGTTGGCAGGAGGCCAATTCCCCCTCACAAAAACCTCCCTTGGATTTCTCACTCTGTGCCGAATCCAAAAAGTGGTTGTAAGGCCACTTTCTCTCCCCATAACATGCATTTTTTTTAATGTTTTAGTGTTTTTTTTGCAAAAACACTAGTTTACAGGAAAATTGTAACTTTAATATCTTACAAATGGTAGCTCAGTTTTGGGTGCCATTTTTTGAAAAAGTTCTTGTAATTCAATTTTATACAGCATAGGCTTTTTATTTGTCAAAAATGTACTAGTTTATAAAGTGCCAAAAATTTGGGTCTCCCGAGACGCATTTTCGACTGAGTCCGACGCCCTGTTTGCTTTAGTCTTGCACTGATTTCTCTAAGACGCATTTTCAGCTGAGTATAACATCTCTTGAGCATGCACTTGCATATTTTGGGGGTCTCAATATTTTAGGGGGGTGTGATTACTTTTCACAACTTTACTTTCATTCTCCTTTCTACATAAATTCACAACTTGCAATCAACACGACACCTAAATTCAGCAAAAATATGGATTCTTATCAACTTAAACCCCTAACACCCTTCAACTATCATGAATGGAATGTTAAAATTTCAATCATTCTTATAAGCAAAGGGTTGTATAGAATCACCATGGGTACAGAAGTAGAACCCAACATAGATGCTGAAAAGGTCAAGTGGTACAATCATAGTGATGAAGCCTTTGGATTACAGAGCTTGTCTATGTCTCCAAAACTTCTCTTCCTTTTAGAATCCTCTCAAACTCCTAATGACATATGGGACACCTTAGAAAATTTGTTTGGGAATCTTGATGAGATGAGAGGTCATGAGCTCGAAAACAAACTCATAAGTCTAAGTCCTAGCAACTTTGACACCCTATAGGAATTATTCACTAAGTTTAAGGCCCTTAGATTGCAATTAAAATAATGTGGGATAGAGAAGAAAGATGATCAAATCATTCTTTCTATTCTCACAAAGTTAGGTCCAAGCTATTCAGTCTTTGTCTCCACTTTCCATGCCACAAAAAGTGCCCTCGGCACTAAATGGAAAATGCCTTCTTTGGATTAATTCATTGCCGACTTGACTAGGGAGTAAGATAAGCTAATTCAAATGGGCACAATGAAGTCTACTCAACCCCAAGCCTTGATATCTGGAAATGGTAAGGATAAGACTTCAATAAAGGAGAAGAAGAAAAAGAACAAAGATCAGGAGAAGAAGAAAGAAAACACCAATCCTACCAAAAAAAAACACTGAGACTTCCTCTTCCAATGCTAAACCTAAGAAGGAGAAGGTTAAGTGTGCCTATTGTAAAAAAATAGGGCATGATGAACACAAGTGCATGAAGAAACAAATAGATCACCTAACTCATCTTCTAGAGAAGAACAACATTGGTGTTCCTGAGTCCATCAAGCAGAATTCATCTACCCAAGATTCTACTAAGGCAAAAGGCAAGGGTAAGGAGAAAGAAAAGGGTAAGGCCCTTGTAGCAACTATAGCTTCTACATCTTCATGGTTCATAGACTTAGGTGCTTCTCACCACATGGGCTCTTCACTAGTTGAGTTTTCATCTTTAGATCCTTGTAGCATGACTTTAATTAGTTTGGGTGATGACACATCAGTTTCCATTACAGGGAGAGGGTCAGTTGAAATGGAAGGAGGAACATTCAACAATGTTCTAAGTGTTCCTTCTCTTTCAACCAATCTCCTATTAGTGTACCAAATCACTCACATTGGTCGGGGCATGAGAGTTGAGTTTTCACTAGATTTCATGGTTATTAGGGAGTTGCATAGTGATACTACAGTGGCAGTGGGTAGGGCAGATCACCAAGCTAGGTTATACACCTTCTCATATTTTGCTTCAGATTCTTCTCCAACAGCATTGCTGACTCATCAGATGGAGTTAGCAAATTATGGCGTGAGCGGTTTGGCCACCTTAACTACCGCTACCTTGAGCAACTTTGCAAAAATGACATGGTCATAGGCTTGCCTCGTGTCCAATTCTCAAAAGGACTTTGCGAGGGGTGCTCCCTTGGGAAGCATCTCAAAGCAAAATTTGACAAAGGCAAAGCTTGGAGGGCTTGACAACCTTTGGAGTTAGTCCATAGTGATGTATCAGGACCCTTTCCCAAACCATCTTTCACAAGGGCCAAGTACATCCTCACTTTCATTGATGATTTCTCTAGGTACATTTGGATATATTTTCTCAAACAAAAGTCTGAAGTGTTTGAAAATTTTCTAGAATTCAAGGCTCTTGTTGAGAAATAGAGTGAGAAATCCATCAAGGTTATTCAAAATGATAATGGAGGGAGTATGTCAGCATCAAGTTTGAGCAGTTTTGCACCACATAGGGGATTGATTTGTAGTGCACAGTAACCTACAGTCCTTCATAGAATGGGGTTGTAGAATGCAAGAATAGGTTCTTGAAAGAGATGGGTAGCTATATGATTCACTCTAAATCCCTAGCACCATAGTATTGGGCTGAAGACATCAATTGTGCTTACTACATTCAAAACAAGGTTCCTCACAAAGATTTGAAAGGGATAACACCCTTTGAAGCTTGGCATAAAAGGAAACCTGATGTTGAGCACCTTAGAGTTTTTGGATCCCTAGCCATGGCCCGCATTCTGAAGAAGAAATGTAAAGCTATGGAAAGTTAGTCCAAGCCTTCCATCTTTGTAGGATATCCAGATGGTATTAAGGGATATCACCTTCTAGATCCAGTCACTCATGAGTTGTTCATCGAGAGAAGTGTCTATTTTCAAGAGAGTCCTAGAGACTCAACACTTGACACTTCTTCTCCCTCATCGGATCTACTTCTTAATGATGATTCCTCATTAGATTCAGATCATTCATAGCAGGTTCTTGAGCTAGGGTCATCTTCTTCTTCGATTTCAGACAATGAGGATAGTGATGCAGAGTCATCCACCTCTAGTTAGTTAGAGGATGAGGAGTTAGCACCTAACTCACCCACTTCTGGGCCACTTTGGGCCAAATAGACACTTGAGAGTGCTGGCACTTGGGCAGGAGATCCTGCAGATGATAGACGTACTAGGGGGGATTTTTAGAGAGATTCACATGCCTTCTTTTCTACAGTTTTAGATCTATAGACTTTTCAAGAGGCATTAGGGGTACCTGAGTGGGATAATGCTATGGAGGAAGAATATTATTCCTTAATCAAAAATCACACTTGGGATTTGACTTCACTTCCTAAGGGAAGAAAGATGGTTCGATGTAGGTCGATATATCAAACCAAGTTTACTGTAGATGGGTCAGTCGATAAGTACAAGGTGCGATTGGTCACCAAGGGTTTGTCATAGGTGGTAAGTATTGACTACTCAGAGACCTTTGCACCCATTGCATAGATGACTTCTATCCAACTCACCTTGGCTATTGCCACAACACATGGTTGGGATGTGCATCAGATGGATGTGAAGAGTGCCTTTCTTCATGGAGACCTAGAGGAGGAGATCTACATGAAGCAACTGCCAAGATTTTTTTAGGATTCTTCCTTAGTATGTAGACTTAATAAATCTATCTATGGCCTCAAACAGGCCCCTCGAGCTTGGTATGCCAAGATGAATTCCTTTCTTCTCATAATGAGTTTCACTAGGTGCCATTTTGATCCCAATGTCTATTTCTTGATTTTGGTTTTATATGTTGATGACCTTTTGATCATCGAGAGTTATTCATCGGTTATTGCAGAGGTGAAGGCATCTCTTCAAGATAGATTTGACATGATAGACTTGGGTTTGTTGCACTACTTCCTTGGCATCGAGATCTCATAGTTAGATTCAAGGATTTCTCTTACACAACCTAAGTATGCTCTTGACTTATTGGCTCAGTTTCACATGGCTGATTGTAAGCCATCTCTGACTCCCTTTCTATTAGGAGTCAAGCTTGAGGCTGATTTTTCTTCACCATTGGTTGATGCCACTCGATATTGAAAACTTGTTGGTAGTCTCATCTACTTGACTCACACCAGGCCCGACATTTCATATATAGTGGGACTTGTCTCCAGATTCATGCAGGAACCCCATGAGCTACATTAGAAAGCAGCAAAGAGGATCTTGCATTACATACAAGGTTCACATAGATATGAGATTCATTACAGATTTGACATAGAGGTTGACTTGGTTGGATATACAGATTCAAACTAGGCTGGTGATTCACAAACTCACAAGTCCACTTTTGGTTACAGTTTATCTCTAGGTTTTAGTCCTATCAGTTGGTCTAGCAAGAAGCAGAATGCTATTGCTATATCATCCACAGAGGCAGAGTACAGGGGAGATATTAATGCAGTTACTGAGGTTATTTGGCTTTAGGAGATTCTTTTTGATTTTGGCATTCCTATCAAGCAGCCCACCATCATTTATTGTGACAACTAGAGTACCATACAAATTTGTAAGAATCTAGTTTAGCACCAGTGGACCAAGCACATAGAAATTCACATGCATTTCATTCAGGAGCTTATTCATATTCAGGTCATTGACTTGATATTTTGCTAGTCTTCAGATCAAGTTGTAGACATCTTCAACAAACCTTTCACTGAGAGCAAGTTCATTCATCTACGAGCTTTTCTTGGGGTGCAGTCCACATCTACAATAGCATCACCTTTAGGGGGGGCCTTCTAGCCTTTTCTTTCTTTTATGTCTCTCTTTTGGGGGGGGGGGGGGAGTTTTTTCCTGCCGATTTTCTCCTTTTCTCTATCTTATGGGAGATTGCATTTGTACATGGGTACCTCATCAGGCCTAGTTGCCGAGACCCATTTTCTATTTCCACACTGCCCACCTAAGCTATGCTTATGGGGGGTATTAGTGTAGGTTTTTATTTTTCCCTATTTATTAATTAGGGAAATTGTATTTCTTGTGCATACATGGAGTTTTCCTACATTTGTGGGATAGGCTAGCTTATGTGGAGGTGTGTGTCATAGATATGTCATAGGTGTCATAAGAATGTCATAAGTAACTCCTTTGATGGGGGTTACTTCTCTATTCTTAGCACCTTGTCACCACCTTTCATGGAGGAGTTACATTTTATTCTTGGGGTGCCTTGTCCACCTTTTATGGAGGAGTTACTTACGTACTCTTCTATTTGTATTCCTCACTTTGGCCATCTCATGCTAATTCAGATTTGGTTTTCTCTATTTTATCTTGTGCAATTTATCTTCTTGTGTATTTTCAAATTGCTTTACCATCTATGTGGTGTGCACTTGTTCATCTTGTGTGATCATGTCTTCATTGCACTCGCACTATCTAGATTCTGGCAATAACTCTGATAATTCCAACCTTACATGTAAATTTTCTATAACTTTTGCATATCAAGCCAATATTTTATGAGTTGTGAGAGGATGGATGTGAACTAATTTTATTCTAACATGACATGGTCACCCAAAACATGAGTGACTAAGGTAGTATATGTAACATCAATCAACTCAAAGATCTAGTGAGGTGGAGGTTGATATCTACATTTTCCTTGAGTTGTAGCACTTCTTGATCCAAGGCATATGTCTTCTATGTGATGGATTTATAAAATATAAATACTACGTCAATTCTCTTGGATAGAGGTAGCTATGACACATCAAGTGATGCTTATCACACTAATGTATCCAAGGCCAAAGTAAAATTTATAGTCATCATAGGTGCTTTATTAATTTGAGCCATGGGTATAAAAAATGTCGAGTAATACATGGAGGTTATAGGGATATCCCATAACCATTAGCTAGAGATTTTGGGTCTATGTTATTATTTATCCTCGTGTTCACCCATGGGTATAATCGAAGCCCTATGATGTATATGATAGTTGCTGGATATTAGGTATACCCACCATTTTGGTGGCCTCTATTACATATTAACTATGATTTTTTATTTAACCATGAACTCTATTATAGCCTTAGGTTTGGCATCTCTCTACCTTATGTTTGTCATCTCTCTACTTTGGGTTTGGAATATGTGTCAACTTTATTCTTGGTCATCTATTCTTGGGTCTAATTCTTTACTTGTGCATCCTAAGTTCACAAAACTTATTTTTCATTCTCCTCTTCTTATGATTTTGTTACTTCCTCAACTACATATTTCTTCTTCTATGCTACCATCACTTCTTGATTTACTCACTCTTAATATTTCCCCCCAACTGATTCCTCTTATTTATTTATTTTTTTCAACCCTTTTATTTTATGTCTCAACTTCCTCAAAATTTCCCCTACTTTCCTCTTCTTGGTTTTTCCATTGATCCTCATCCTCGATAGCCTTGCATTTTTTCTCTTCCTTATTATTCTTCCTCTCTAAATTTTGAGCCTTATTCATAGTTTTTGTTACACCTTTTATAGTTTTTGTTACACTAAGATAAATTGTTCTTGTGTTGAGATATCTATTTTGTAGGCTAGCTTCTTAGGATGTGGTGGAGTTATCTCTTCCATCTCCTAAACAAGAGTTGGAAAATGAAATAGTTAGTGTAACTCAAATGATGAGGTAAATTCAATCATAATGCCTCTACGTGTTGCTACCCTTTACTTGGATGATAGTGGAGGAGTCTTATTATTCTTTAATTTATTGTAAGCTCAGATAATCTCTTAGGGTTATTTCTTAGGTCCATAATATTACTGTAGTTTAAATTCCATAAGTGGACCTATAAATAAAGCCATCCATTATTTGATTATTGTGGACACTCTATAAATAAAATGGATCTTTTTCTTATGCACTAGATCTGGTGGTGGGATTTATTACAATGGTGAGTGTTCTTCATGTGTACTAGAAGATACTTCAAATGGATTCAAATGAAAGAGCTTATCTAGAAGGTGTTTGTGCACTACTTCTTACCCTAAAAAATATAGTATTATTTATCAATAAGGTTTGGCTATATCAACCCATAAGTATTGTTTCACTTGGTTATGCACTTAACATGTGCATACTATATTACAAAAGAAAGATTATTTCTCTTCTTTTTGATCATAGACCTCCTTTCCTATGTATGTGAGAACTTACTACAAAACTTACTCTTAGTATATGTCCAACTCCAAAATATCACATTATGTAATGATTTTTGGGATATATTTGTTGTCCAGCCAAGATTTGGAATTATAAGTCCTATTATTTGGTGGTGGTGGTGAGGCTCATTGTGTTGGTTATTTTTTCCTACCCTTAAAACTATACAAGGGATATTCTTCTACCTATAGAGTGCCTGAGCTTGTGCTTTGGATTTTTTAGATAAGGGATGTTGTGATCCTAGAGGTATAGACTATAAAGGTTGAACTAATGTGGAATCCAAAGTTTTCTATTATAGGAATTTTACCCTAGCATATAGCATGGTAATGAATAAGAGAAATGGAGTGGTTGTTTCCTTATATGACTAATGGATTATGATGTGAATATCATCATGTATATATTTGATAGATTCATGCTACCCTAGATACTATAAAATGTCCTTAGGTACCCTAGGGTATGAGATGCTTAGGTCTTGGATCTCAACCCACCATTGGTTAAACCTAACCAACTAAATATATTATTTACCAGTCTTCATTCAGGCTAGGTTGGAAAATGTAAGAACAAGCCAAAATTCTTTATATGGGTTGATTGGACCCTCTGGTGACTTCCACTATGTAAAAATGAGTAGTAGGACCAAAAAATAGTATTGTAACACCTGTGATATTCCAATAAGGACCTTATAAATATTGGTTATGATATCATAAGCCAAAAAAATTAGGTAATTAAAGTTATTGTACATCCTAATCATTCTATAAGCAATGTTAACAATCCATTTTTTTGCCTACCATGCACTTTTGGTGGTATAATAGAAATGCTTAGAAATTCACTTAGAGAGAATACACACCAACATGTCATACACTATGTCTATAGGTATCCCCATGGATTACCTATTATAATTCTCTTTTATATCTAAATGAATTGGGGGACCTTTGGTTTTATAGGGCAGAAGAGATTTTCACCAGGCTAGAAGTCCTATTGTTTACACCCTAGTTAGAAGGGTGATGAAAATGGTGACATGCTATGAGAGATGGATCATACCTTCATTATATATACATATACATATATATATATACATATATATATATATATATATATATATATATATATATACATACATATATATACATATATATATATATATATACACATATATATATACATATATATATATATATATATCTACATATATATGTATGTATGTATATATATATATATATATATATATATATATTAGTTTGAGCATCACCTCATCTAACTACCAAAAATTAGGAAGCTTGATGACTCAGTATTAGATCCTCATAAAGGGTGTTGGATTATTAGGGTTCCTACTTATGCTTTTATTGGTTAGTAAAGGTTGAACATATTGGCCTATGTAACATCAATGAATTTGATTAGATATAGATCATGGTATCTAGTTTTTCTAAGTGTTATACCAATCCCTATTTACTACTTTTACACATCTGTGATAAGGATTAAGATTTTTACACAATCCATATTCTTTACTACTAGTCATGTTTAAATAATTTCTTTAGTTGTATCAAAATTATCAAAGTATTTATGCATGATTGACTAAAATAGGCTTAGATCTTAGAGTCCTATTACTCATAATGGTGTGTAATATCCTTGTGTTATTTTGTGACCCTTATTATATATATTTTTAACACTCAAATCCATCTACCAAAATGCTTTGAATGTTCTAAGCTAGTGGTGCACAATTTCACCTTGTGCCTTAATGTCAACTACTTACTGGTGATATGGAATTTTCTATTATATGTCTAAAAACATTAATTCATCTGGTGGAAGTTACTGATGTGATGTGTTGTCTTTTCACTAATCCACTTTCCTTTATTTTACATCTTTTCATTCTGACATTCAATCTACTTTAGGAAAGATGAAGTATTTCAAGTGTATTGTCATTAATAGTTTTGGAATAAATTTTGATTATCCTTTATCTATACATTTATTTTCAACATCTCATTCTTATACTTAATTTATTATGCCCATGTAACCATTACAAACTATCTTCCCTTTATACTATATTTTTTCATAGATCACACTCTATGACTTTGACATTTTAACCCTAGCTTTGATGTCCTCTGATATAGAGATCACATTGTACAAACATAAACAAACCTAAAACTAAAATATAAAAATAATTCATTAATAAAAAATCCTAACTACATGGTGTTACTTAACACTCTCTCTCATTTTTATGTAAAAACTGATAGAGATTATTGATAGTAAACCTTAAGTCTACAACCATTTACACGTCCTCATAGAATGGTTCCATGAAGATATTTTAAGACAATTGTTCCTTTTTATGAGACATCATGAATGATGTAAGGTCCTTTCCATATAATACTTAGCTTTCCCAAAAAAGTTTTAAATCTACTATCATATAGTAATACTACTTATTTTATAAATAACTCTTAATATTTCAAGTTGTGATCATGCCATGCTTTTTGACTTACCTTGTTAATTTAATATGTACATTGTTCCATTTTCTTATTTTATTCCATTTTTTATAAATGCATCAACCATTCATGTAGATAATATTGACCCCTAGTCTCATGATTATTACAATGCACATACTAGGAAGTGTGTATTCTATGGGAATTATTGCTTTAAGTCCATAAATCAAATAAAATTTCATGAAACTTGTTGCACACTTTTAATTTGTCTTATATGATAATAGGATCATAGGAATTTGATACTCCCAATAATATCATTAAACATTTAATATCTTGGTGAGCATCTTATATAGGAATTTGTTTGATGCATATGCTTGTCCATTTACTTGTGGATGATATGTAGTAATTTTGTGGTATGATATCATAAAATATTACTTCTAAGTCTTTATGGTATTATTTAGGATATGTTTGCCTTTATCACTGACCAATTTTATTATACACCCAAATATGGTTATAATATTTTCATATAGGAATATTCTGTGTCTTTTGCACCATATCTTGGTGTCATAACAAATTTTACCCATTTTTTGAAGTAGTCCATCACAATAATGATATATATTGTATTACTACACTTACTAGGTAGATTAATTGGTCCTAGAAAATTGATTCCCCATTTTTCAAATGGATTCTCTACTAACATAGGTTTTAATGGAATCTCATCTCTCTAATTAGGTTTTCCCATCCTTGGGTAGATATCACATTGTTTTATGACTCAATGTACATATTGGAATAGAGTAGGCCACCATAGACCACTTTGTAGTATCTTCCTTATAGTATATTCTCCTAAGAAATGTCCACCTGCATTTCCTTGATGTGCCTCCTTAATAAGTTGAGGTTGTTTATGTTCTAAATCCATTATGCATAGTACATTATCTTTCCCCATTTTATATGAAAAACCATTAATAATGCTAAACAAAATGGATCTTTTAATCAACTACTTTTTATATTATTCTACATAGTGCATATGAAATATACCCTATTCCAAAAAATATGCTATGTCTTCCATATTCTTAGGAATCAAAGAGGTGTGAAACAAATGTGTATCTATTGATTCATATTGAAATTATTCTATTTATTATCCATTGCATATTTAGCTCAGATTTGGCCCCACATTTTCCCTTCTTGGTTTAACATTGATCTTGAACTGAAACTCTTGAATAGAATCAAATATCAAGATATCATTCTCCATAACATAGTCTAATTTACTAGGTATCATAGATCCTGATGATCAGTGGAAAATTCAAATGGCATTTTCATAAAGTAATGTCTAAAACTTTGAAGTGTGAACAGCATGGTGAAATCTTCCCATTCTATAGTTGTATAATTTTTATCTATAGCTAATAGTTTGTGACCCATGAAGTGGATTGGATGGTCTAAATATATATCTCTTGGTTATGAAATAATAAATCCTACCATAGTTATTGAAGCATACACATTAACAAGAAAAGGTTTGTTTAAGTTAGGGAAGACCAAAATGGGCACCATGACCAATCTCTACTTTAGATCCATGATTTTTATTTAGCACTCATTTTCCTACTCGAACCTTGTATCTTTGTGAAATAACATATTGATTGGGGAAAATATACTTACATATCCTTTTATGAGTTTCCTATAGTATAGTGTATGCCCTAAGAATGATAACACATTTATAAATTTGATGGGAGGTGGCATACCCACAATTACTACAATTTTGGATTAGTCCATCAAGATCCCATCCTTACATACTATGTGTCCTAATAGGACATAAAAAAGCATGAATAAGAATCACTTCTTCAAGTTTAAAATAATGCACAAAGCTTGACATCATTCCAACATAATTCAAAACTTAGAAAAGTGATCCTTGAACAAGGAAAAGACAACCCAATCATCTAGGTAGACTTCAAAAAAACATGGATGAAGTACTTAAAGGCAATGATCACTGCCCTAAAGAATACAACTAAAACATTATGTAAACCAAATGACATTAACTTATATGAAAAAATATTATGAATCTTTTGTAAATGTTGATTTGGATTGATCCTATACTATAATTTGAATTTGGTGGCACCCATTGAACCCATCCATGAAAGAGTACACTTCATGTTTTGTGATTGACTCCAAGACTTTTTTGGTAAATAAAATTAGAAAATTATCATTTATATAGACATCATTTATCACATGGTAATCCCCACACACTCTAATTTACCTATAATTAATAGGATGCACTACTATTGGGCTGACCTAATCTACCTTTTTTGCTAAATATATAATGTCTACATCTTGCATGTGATCCATTTCTGAATTTACTTTCAACTTCATGTTGGGGTTTAACTTATATGGTCAATTTTTCATAGGTTATGTGCATTCATTTAGTTATATGTGCATTTCACTTAGATAAGGGTCTAACCCTTTTTATTCTGTGAATTTCATTATAAACACATCCTAGTAATCTCATAGTATTTGTAATGCTTCTAAAGTCTCATTATGCATTCAATAGTCACCCAAAATCACAAGTTTTGGCACTAGTTCTATCTAAATATTTACTAACTTATTTAACGTATCTAATACATTTTTATGGAACCAATTAGAATAGAATATTATATTGTTTTATGTCCTTCATGCTCCTAGATATTAATATTTCGTAGTTGTTGATCTTCATTTTGTTCTACAATTTTGGCTTTAAGCTCCTCTTATTCTCGCTTTAGTTCAAAAAATATAATTAAATATAAGTCCTCATCACTATTAGTGGACTCTATAAATTATTAATCGTTAGTGACCCTATTGCATGGTTTGACAAAAATATGTTCTTTCTATTTTCTTACTTGTAATTTTTGATATCTACATTCAAATCTCTAGCTAATTCTTACTACAAATATAAGTCAATCATAGTACTTAGATCTTCTACTCACCCATAACATAGAAATATTTTCAAATTATACAAATCATTCTACACCAAAAGATTCTCATCCTAAGAAACAAACGTCTAAATTAAATCATGTTATTCCTATAGCCAATGCTTTGTCTCTTGTCTATATTATTGGTGCATGTACCAAGCTATTAGGAGTGCTTCCAGAGTATATCTAAATATAATCACCCCGTATTTGGTTTCTAAACCTTGTGGAAACCATACATCCAAATAGTTATAACATATATTTCTAGGCATTGTCCTTCTTGGAAAAAGGGCCAATGTTCCATAAAAATTTTATGGTATTTAGAATCAAGAGTGTAGCAGTTCACATACCTCATCCCATTGTAATTGGTTTGTCCTATGGACTACACACCAAGTCACAACATCTCCTTTAAGTGCATAATTTAGTGTACTCACCCTATAATATATATTTTATACATGATATTCTAACCTTATAATAAATATATTCATATAATTAGCTATAAAATATTAAGGTAATTAAGTTTCATGGCAAAAACCATGTGAATTTTGTATACCTCACAACCCCCCTTAACCAATTCAACATGTAAGTGTCTAAATCACCATTGACTAAAGATACATTATCCAAGTGTAAAATGCATTAATTTATTCTATATGTAGTCCATGTTTTTTATCCCTACTTTATATATGAAATCCACTTCTGACATCATTGGTGATCACACCGAATGTGACCTTCATTCATCCATTTGTAACTACAAAATTGGCACCTTTATGATCGCTGTCTAGATGCAAACTATTTAGTTGTTTATATCTACTACTAAGGTTACATTTATCAATGGAAAAAATATATTATAAATCTCATAGGTAATTAGGCTTAGATTTTGTACTCATTTTGAACCAACTATTATCCATATACACATATAGTGAATCCAACTCCTTAGGTAGGATGGATGGATTGTGTTTTGATTTATTCATGGGTATAATGATAATTTTATCTTCTTGTTGTGATTTCATTTGATTTCAAACTATATTAATAGTCATATGACCATCATAGTCCCACTTATTAAAAATTAATGTTGGGTAGTGAGTTTCATCAATCTTCATGTCAATCACTTCGGAATCACCTCACAAGATTAGTTCATCCACTTTTATTTCCATGTCTTCTAATTAATAAATAAGATCTACCCTATTATAGTATATGAGGCTTAGTGTTATTAGATTATAATTGAGTATTGTCCATCTAATAACTTCCTAGGTAGACAAGGAATTATATTGACCATGATACCAAAATAAAATACAACATTGGGTACTTTATGTCCTACTAGCTCAATATCCATGTAATAATCAACATCCTAAGGTTACTTAGCCTTTACATACCAAACTACCTTGTTAGTATTTTTTTGACCTTGTTATGCACACTACAACAAGTTATGCTAAAGCTTTATAATATTATGTGAGATATCTTCATTTTGTAGAGTGCTCAAAAACTTTAAAAGGTCAGTCAAGGCAATCACTACTCCCTCTTTCCTCATTATACACAAAGTCTATCCATACATGTGTGCATCGATGATTGTGTCATCTCTCTCTAATGAAACTTTCTTTTATATGTTTTTAAGAACTTGGGTTGCTTTGTACATCAAGTTTTTTTCTGTCGTAAGGTCAAGATACTTATCTTGTTGAACCTTTCTAATTATTTGATCCCATGGAATTTATAAAGAAGACAATTTCTTCTCTACATGATATTACCTTGTAACTACTTACATGAATGCATTCTCCTTGAGGTGTGAATTTATCATGATTACATTTCATATAAATTTATCTTTCCTCTACTTCTCTAAAATTAGACAATATTCAATATGGTGTTTTCCTATAACTCTATAATTAATGTAGTAAATCTTACTGTAAGGGTTAGTTGGGTAGTTTCATGTGAAGTTATTATATTTTACACATAAAAATAACTTAATTAATTGATGATATTATCTATTATTCATTACTATGACCTCCTTGATATACACCATGGATCCCCTTATATCCTCTATTTTTTTGGAAACACAAAACTTATGATTGTTTCCCATAAAATCTGCCTTGCTATTATTATTGAGTATCATATCTTCCATAACATCATTAAAGGGATGATGAATCCTAATTTGATTTTTATGCATGGGGAATAATTGTATTCCATGATGACTAGTAATGATATTATGGAGATGATGGTGCCCATCCTACTATACCCTGAGGTTAGTACTATGGAAATGAAGGAATCCACCCCAAAATACCTTATGTCATGCTCAACATTTACACCTCTAGGCCTAGAATTCCCTACTTCACAGTAAGTTTATATTATGTTATGAATATGAAACCATTCTTAGTGATATATTTTTAAAATTCCTATAGATCCCAACAAATCTTCTCCTCATGATTTGGTGGCCTTCAAAAATTTTAGTACAAACTCTATGCTATTTGAGTGTACTATTTTAATAAATGATATTTTTATGTCACATGTCCTACTAACATACATATGTCACATTAAACTATTTTGACTTTATAAAATTCATTCCTATGATGACATTATTTACTTCACTCCATACACCACAAGCCCAACTTGATTTTGTTGTTTTCATGAAGCTCATATATTCTTATCAAAAAATTAACCATGTTCATCTCAATCTTTGAACTAGTTGATGGAGAATCTCCATAATCCTTAATTTTCTCTACTTGAAGTACAATTTATTTTGTATTAGACTTAGTTAGGCATTTTTATTATGCAATGGAAAACTAATCCTTAATCTTAATCCATTCAATAAGTAGACAAACTTATCTTTATCTTCTAAAATCAAATTGACTTTTTTTATTATATATTAGAATCTATTATTGTAATCTCATACTAATTATCAATGTGTTTGTCAAATATCTTTAATATCCTAAATTATCTAGCTAGTGAAATTATTCATTTTGAATTATGTGATTAATTATTCCTTAACCTATTGAAGACTTAGGTAAAAAGCATCCCTTTTGTATATGAATTACAAAACTAGGATTATTAAAGTCCTGATGAACTTACACTTTTTCACATCATCAGTGGTCATTCCCTTAACCTACCATTCCATGTCACATGTTAAAAAATACTACTTAGACCAAGAAGACCCATTATATGATGTCAAAGTAATGAATAATCTTACATTTAAATAAATACTTGTGTTACTTGTAACTACTACTAGATTTTGTGAACTAGCCTTTTATGGTGTTTGAAATCTTGTTGTGAAATAGAACCCATCCTCTTCTAACTTATTATCTATTTTTTTAAATTTTTTGTGCTAAACTTACCAAATTTATCTATAAATTAATCAACCCAATTTCCACTTTTCATAGCCTTTGCACTTTGATTACTCCTCTCTGATGCTAAATATGCTTTGGGGATGCATACTCATGAAATGGCTGGTCTATGTCTTTGAATTATTTTTTATATGACCTTGAACATGTAATAATCCTATAATTTTATGTAACTTCCTCCAGAGAATATTATTTCCTTGGTATAAACAATATCCCTCATAACTGTGATCTACCACTATCCTCTAATGGCTCAACTTTTACTATACTTTCCTCTTTCTCTTTCTCTATTCCATATCCTCTATATCCCAATATCTATCCTCTTATATATCGGTCCCTTTCATTCCTTAATCTATATAACCTCCATATTCTCCAATTTTTATAAATTATTTATCCTATCTATAAGTTCCCCTCTCTTATACATCTTCTACTTTACTCCTACTCCTATTTAAAATTGCATTTTAGTTATCTTGTTTATTATAACTTCTTTGTTGTCACAACTCTCTTTTTAATCCCAAAACTTTCTTATCACTCTGATTCTTTATGTTCTACATATTTTAGGTTAAATTTCAAGTTACTCTACTAAACTCTTCATCATTCACTCCTACATCAAAACACCCCCATACTGCCTAAATTAAATAATCCATATTGGTAGGGGTAGGCACCATGACCTTTTCAATAACCAACATCTTGATAAGAGTAGGTAGTCATTGTAGAAACTTTCCTTAGAGTCCTCTCACAAATAGGTCCTGTGTGGCTTCAAAAGCTAAATATCCTTATACAATTTTTTTAAATTGTATAAGGATATTTAGCTTTTGAAGCCACACAGGACCTATTTGTGAAAGGACTCTAAGGAAAGTTATATATATATATATATATATATATATATATATATATATATATATATATATATATATATATATATATATATATATATATGTATGTATGTATGTATATGTATGTATATGTATGTATGTATGTATGGTAGTTTTTTTCTAGTGATCTATCATACAAGTCCAGTTAGTGTCTAATCTTCACAGTTTTCTAGTCTTTATTTTGTCAAAGTTATAAATTATATCCTTCTCAATTTAAAATGATGTTGTTCCAATATTGATAACCATACAAATAATAGTCCAGGTGATTAACATCATAAAATATCTTATATTTGACCATAAATGTGCATTTAAATGACTTATTTCATATAAATCCTTATTCGTATTGCTTCTTCCTCTGTTAAATTGTAAATTCATTTATTGAGCCATCTCTCCAAGTCTCTCTATCTTGGTATCCATTACAACATGTTTTAAGGATCCATACCCACCATACCATTGTTAGCATAGGTTCTTGGAAAACCCATTAGAATATGATAATATAGGGATAGTTGTGTGAATTAGGAACAAAACTACATCACAAACATCAGTGAAGATTGAACACAAATTTTATTTAATTAAATAAGGTATATTTATGAAAAAAACACAATATTAATAGATATAGAACATTCAATATTATTATACATGATTAAATATATTTAGATAAACATAACCTTCACTATACACATCACAATGATAAAAGACATTCAAATACCATTATAAAAATTTATATTAATCTAGATCACATCAAAACTATTTTAAAATACAATTGAGTGTTATATAGAGATATTTTACTAGTTGTTATCTCTTCATATTCCAACCTTTTGATATAAACAAGATAAAAAGTCTTCACATTCTAAAGACTCTTGACATGATTTCAAATGTTTAATATATACAAAAAGAGATGCAAAATAAAAATGGTGCAATTCACACATGTGTCCACTAATTATACTCTATGGTTTTGTAGCCATGTTTACTACCAACACATCAAATATCTCTCTAAATAATTTTTTTACTCAAGAGTGACAAGAGATGAAAAATGTTCTATAAGGATTATAGGTAGGGAAATAAATCATGAAATTCAAGTTTGAGAAACTATGTACATATCATTTGATGAAATTAATTTATAAATCCCCCTTCCCCCTCATTTTAGGTACCAAAATTTGATAAATACAAAAGGAAAGGAGAACCATGAGATCACATTAGATATTTATTCATGGTTTGTCAAGAAGTGGTGTATATTCACATGTTATTATTAAAAATATTTCCCTAAAGCTTGGGTGGTGAATCTCTAGAATAGTTGTTCCATTTTCCTAAGGAATCTATCACCACATTTATGGACTTGTCAGAACATTTTATGAAGCATTTTTCATATAATTTAAAATTTGATTTGACATTGATCGACCTTTGCAACTCCAAACAAAGAATTAGGGAAAGTTTATCATCATTTTTTCAATGATGGAAGAGTTTATCTAGCTTATTTCCTCATTAATTTCCCAAAAATTAATTAGCAAATATTTTTTTTGAAAATATTAATCATAAAATAATGTATCATAACTTTAATGCACCACTACTTTTGATGAGAAGATCCAAAAGTGATTTAAAATTGAAAAGGCACTCATTGATAAGGGTCTATTAAAAGTGTTCTCTAAAGACACTCCACATCAACCTCATGTTAGTGATCACATGCAAATATAAAAACCCAATTTATTTTATAAACATAAGAATGTAGTGGGTGATAGAGTTATAAATTACAAATATGTACAAAATGTTCAAATAAGGCATATGCAAAAATTTCAATACAATCCAAAGGTCACTCTTAAAATATCACTTGTCATAACACATTATCAAGAAGAAACCTCAAGTCCATTAGAGAATCCATATAATTAGGCTTCTAACATATTTTAGTGGTAAACATGATTGTATTCCTATCAATAAATCCTTTTGAATATGACAAACTAAGACATAATGGTATCTATAAGATGAATACTCTGATTATCATCACATTAAAGGGCATGATATCTATATTATTGTATGTAACTTAAACACTACATTTAGGATCTATTAGATTTTAGTAGCATTAAGCTCAATAATAATGAATCGACATGATAAAAATAAAACATGGGATTTTTTAAGGATCCATACCAAAAAAATGCTCAACAAAATTACCAACAACAAAAACAAGTTTACCACCAAGATCAAAATAATTACACCAATAATTTGATCTATCACAAATTCTCAATAATTATGATAATGTTATGGCCACTATCAAAATTAATTCCTGACATCAGCCTAGCATAACTCAATATGCTAGAGTCATTATCCTAAGACCTTCTACATCAATTGCATAATGTTTTCCAAGCCTAAAAATGTGTTGTTACTAATTATCACCTAAAGATAATAATTAAATGGCCTTCCACATCAAAATTCAAAATCCTTCCATGTATAAATAAAAACCATCCACATCCACAACTGAAAAGGAATATGACCTAATAGAATAATTAGAGAAAACCCTTGCACAAATATCCATCTTGAATCTATTATGAACATCTTATTTTCATATGGACATATTATAGAAAACCATATATAAATCAAATCTCCCTACTAATATTGAGCCCTCATAATTTCAATCTCTTTTATGACATTGGTCCTCAAGAAAATAAATTACCTTTGATCATAGTGATATTTCACTAGTAGGACCATCCCATAATAATCCTCTCTATATCAAGGTGATTATTTCTAGGCACAAAATCAATTAGGTACTCATATAAAGTAGGTAAGAACTAAAAATTTTCACACTCAATTTGATCAAAAACCTTGGGTATTCAAAATCAAACATGGAATAAAAAATCATTACCATCAAGGGATATGATATTGTCAAAAGAGAATCAATTGACCTTATTTATTTTCCCATAATTATTGGGATTTTTACACATTAAACCCTATTTCATATATTTGACATGTAGATAAAATATAACCTCCTCCTTTATTATCCATGAATTCATGACATGCACACCATTCCTTCGAATTTGCATCAATGTCTAAATTCCCACACTCTAGTATGAAGGTCACAATTCATGGTGATACACAACCTTATTAGTATTTTAAGATGATGGAAGCTAAACATTGCATGCCCATCATTATCCTATTGTAAAATATGCCCCAAAAAATTATAATAATGTGCCTCCAAATCCAAAATCAACTTACATTCATCCAAACAATCTTTTATCCACATCCATAAAACCTCATCCAAAAGCATAGACACACTTCACAATCAAAGATAACGGTTTTGGAAAATATGAATTAAAAGATACTTTCCATATATTAAAACTTATACTATCCCTAGAAAATTTTGGTAGGCCTAAAATGGTATGGAGTAAGAAGGTTTATTCATATAAGGTAGGTTTTATTTCATTTACTAAGAATGGTCTTCTCAATAATGAACAATTAAAATATCTTAGGAGTTTGTGGTTATATGGTGATACAACTATAATGTCTAATGAATAATTTTATGGTAGCAACACATATTCCTTTTATATAATTACTATGGTCTTACTGATACTAATATTTTAGATACCAATGCCATCCTTACCATCTACTTAGACCTCCCTTATCTTGACCTCATAGATTGGGACCAATAGGATCATGTACCTTAAACATTTTTTAGAACAATGAGGAAATTATAGAATTCTTGGTACTTAGAGATGTTTTCCTACTTAGAGACAATAATAAGGGATTTTAAATCTATTTAGACTTTTCTACCTATGTCTATAAGTAGGTGGCCTTCTTTATTCAAGAAAATAAAGAAAATAAAAAATTAATGTCCTTTGGTGAAAACCTCTTTGAGCCACTATTGGATAGTGAAAAAAAGTAAAAATAAAGATGTGTTCATTAGTGAAAACCTTTCTAAAGTGAAAATGAATGGGTAAATTCACTCTCTTCATCATACTACAGAAAGCCTTATAATTATCTACATCATCTTTAACTCAAATATCAGTCTTGAGGAGTATCACACATTCAAACAATTGATCTTAGAATCTCTATAGACATTCAATGAGTGGCTCTTTCCCAAAATTATTGACTCTAATTATTATTATATGGGTAATATAAATGAATAAATTAGGTCAAATTTATATGAATAATGTTAGTACCTACTTTTTTGGAGGATGGTTCCATATTACTTATGGAAGATACCATTGATGTCAACCTTGGTACGAAGGATAATCCACACATCATTAAGCTTGGTACCTCTCTAATTGAAGATGAATGTGATCCCATTATTTTCATCCTTAAAGAATCCATTGATATATTTGCATGTTCCTATTATAACATGGCTATATTAGATTCATCCTTGGTTATCCATCATCTTATAGTGCATCCAAATGCTAAACACATCAAGTTGAAATTATGGAAGATGAATCCATCTATTTCCATTTCGGTCATGAAAAAACTTGAAAAACTCTTGAAAGATGAGTTCATAAAACCTATTTATTATTTAGAGTGGATCTCTAACATTTTTCTTATCAATAAGAAACCATCATAAATTTGCATTTTTTATGATTTTTATGATAATCCACCGGTGTTGGCCACTCCAATGCTAGGCAAGTTATTATTAATTTACATATCAGTTACTCAAAATGCATTGGGAATACTTTTGGCTCAACATGATGAAAATGGTAAATAAATAATAGTTTATTACTTTAGTAGGAAATTGGTCACGTAAAAACATAACTATTTACCTCTTTCAAATACATGTTTCATAGTAGTTTTTTCCTCCTAAAATTTATGACACTACATGCTCAACAATCAGACCATCATCATTATGAAATTTGATCCACTCAATTATCTTCTATCTAAAGCAATGTTTATGGTCATATGGACTAATGGATTATGCTCCTAAGTGAATTTGACATTGAATACACCAATTATAAATCTATTAAATCATAGGTACTTGATGATAAATTAGTATAAGATCCATTAGGAGATCATAACCATTAACATTTGGGTTTCAAAATGAGTCAATTTTTTACATTAAAGAATAAAAACAATGAAAGATCTAATCTGATGGGTCATTCATATCTTGTAGCTCAGGTTTAGGTGTTTTATTTGTCACACCATAATGAGATATTATCTCTAAGTATTTTCACATTGGCTTCCCATATAAAAATAACATTGTAAGATATGAGTCCCTTCTTGTAGGAATTTTCATTGCCATCTAATATGAAATTCAACACTTATCAATCTTCATTTGTTTTTAGTTAATCATCAATGAAGTAAATGATCAATATAAAACAAAAGATGACAAAATCATGCCATACAAATCCAATGCATATAGACTTAAGCAATATTTTGAGTACACATATTTTTAGGAAGTACCATGGGATAATAACATGTTAGTAGATGTCATATCTATTAATGGTTCACTTATTGAAATGTCTTCAAAAATCCATTAGTATCAATTCTTAATTGAACAACTCATCATCCCCACATATGATCATATAGAATCTAAAATCATATATGATATCGTTGGTCTTAGTTCACCCTGGTATAATAATATTTACATCTACCTTCATGATCACATCCTTAAACAATACTTATCATATGAACAAAACAAATATTTCATCTATAACACATCCTAATACACCTTATTTGGTGGCATATTCCATCATAGAGTCTATGATGGAACCTTGATTCCTTATTTAAATTCAAGAGAGGCTAATTTAGTCATAAAATATGTTCATGATAGAATTTTTGAGTCCCACACTAGTGGAATGGTCCTTGATAAGAAGCTTATTTGCATAGGATATTATTGGCTGACTATGAAAACTAATGCATGTGCCTATATTAAATGGTGTATTGCTTGCCAAAAGCATGGTTACCTAATTCAAGCTCCATCACAAGCATTGTACACAAATATAAATCCTTATCCATTTTCAAAATTAGCACTAAATATCATAAGTAATATAAAACCCACTTCATTTAATGGTCATAAATACATCCTAACTATTAACGAGTATTTTATGAAGTGGGTTAAGGCAATCCCTCTCACTTATGTAATCTAGAAGCAAATCCAAAATTATTTTTAATCATATCATTTACTGATATGGCATCCCATCCAACATGATTTAAGATAATGGAAAATCCTTCAAGAATAAGGATCTTAAATCTCTCTATTATCAATTCCATATCCAACATAGATGGTCCAATCTTTAGTATGCATAAATAAATGACTAAGCTGAGGCATCCAACAAAAACATCCTTAAAATACTCAAAAGGACTTTTAATATTTTTGTCCATGATTGTAATTTAAAATTATTTCCTACTTTATGGGTCTATCAAATCAAAATCCACACTCCTAAAGGTGCTACATCCTATTCCCTAGTATTTGGATCAGAATCAATCCTATCTATTGAGTTTGAGTTACCCTCATTGGGTATTTAATTGTAGGACATTGTTGATGATGAGGATTACAAGTTTGCATGACTACAAGAGATATAACTCCTTGATTAGAAAATATTGATAGAACTAAATCATTTTAAGGATTATCAAAATAGGATGTGCCATAATTATAAAAAGAAAATCATATCCTAAGAGTTTGAAGTTGGTGACCTTATGCTTAAATAAAATCAAAGGAATACAAATGAAGAATGAGAAAAGAAAGATAAGTTTGAGCCTAATTGGCTAGGTCAATATGTAATCATTGCTATGTATGGTTCTTCTATTTATAGATTGGTCATAAAATATGGAAGAGAGTTAGACGACCTATGAATATAATACACCTCAAGCATTTCTATGTTTGATGTACATCCAAAATAAATAAATAAATAAAATCAAAATAAAAATAAAATAATTAAAAATATAAAGATAATTAATTCATCTAAAAGGTGAAAACCATTTTTATGGTATCTTGGATAAGTACCATGTTAAAAACCATTTTTTGGGTGCCAAGTGTAATAATAAATTGTCTATGAGTACCATTGTGCTTGGGGGAAAGTTTACATCAGTATACAACATTCCCTATTCCAGTTTGACCTTAGCAATGACTTGAAACTACTATAGGATGAAATAAATTTTATAGATGAAAGTATGAAAACATATTTACAATAGGATATAAGAGTGATACGAAGGGAATCTTCCCTAAGTTGTGATCTTTGGAGAGTTTCCTTTTGGCTATGTCCATTTATTATTCCTTCACATCCCACATTCCTTTCCACATCTTATATTAAAAGTTAATTTTACCTTTGTTAGTATCTCTTGCACACATATACTATCTCAAACCCCATTATATATATATATATATATATATATATATATATATATATATATATATATATATATATATATATATATATATATATATTTATTCCAAAAATCCAAAAACATCAGTCAAATCTAAAAAATACCAAAAATAGTGATATAAATCCACAAAACCTAGAGTTCATTTGAAGACTCTTATTTTAGGTTGGGCTTAAATCCTTGATCAATTTTGACCTAGATCATAGTCACTTCATTAGAAAAATTATTTCCAAATCTAATCCCTTGCATGTATCCTTGCTTTAGGCACCATATAACTATATCATCAAGCTTTCACATAAGGATTTTGACTCGATTAATGACACGATGATTTCTATTACTTTTATTTTTGGGTTTGTGTGCATTTGATTGATTTCTTGTTTGTTTAATTTTCTTATTGTGCCTTGAATAAATATATATGTCAATAGGGTCATCATAGTTTTTCCATACCATGGTGATTTATCATTCTTGTACTTGAATCCATCCTAAAACATTTGAAAATAATGTCATCCTAATTTTTCCATATCATGGTGCATTTGTGTCATTTTTCTATTGGATTGGGGTTCATCATGGTGTTTTATATCATGGTGAATATCATTCTATAGTACATCAAAAATCATGTTGAAAAGTACATGATGAAGCATGCTAAAACAATAATACATTCTCCTTATAAAATTATATCTACACCAAAATCCATTTTATAATCTAATTAATTAATCCATATTTTAACACTAAAATTCAAATTGACATCAGTCATCATCTAATTATTATCATCATCCCTCCACTTTTAGGAGAACAATATTGGCTTGAGGTCAATTCAGACTATTTAGGTAGTTCTTATTTACATGGGGTTTTTGAAGTAAGCTCATCCAGTCTCATTATCATTCTTACCATTAATTTCCATTATCATTTCATCCCTTTCCTCTTCCATAATAAACTATTCACTCTATCACTACCCATCAATACCCATCACCTCATCCATTTTTAGCCTATTAATCTATTTTAATCACCTATTTAGATTTTCAATCTTGTTTAACATGCTAATTGGCATCCATCCTCATGTCATTCCTCCATCTCTACCAATCATCCACTTTACCCCTCTTTTCTATACCCATTTGAAAATTTCCATTCCATTTTCATCTCCAAAGCGACCATCTAATCGACCATTTATCTCATCACCTTCCTCAGCATCACTTTTCCTATCAATACTTAAGTTATGATGATACCACCTACTTTTTCACTCTCCTATCATCCTTTTGTCTCCTTCATTCACTCATTTACTTGCCCATTTCCATTTTTTACATGTTTTTCCTTGTCCTTCATTTTCCTTGCCATTCCATTTTTTTCCTTAGTTTAATTTTGACCTCTTTTCACCACTTTCATTTTTTTCCACATCCCTCATCATGCCATTACCCATACACAACAAAAAAAAATCCATTATAAATGCTTTTAATTCCATAATTTTCCTATTTTTCATATCCATCCTTTCACCCCCATATTTTGCATTTTTTCATCTTATTTCTCCATTTCATTCCATTTTTACCATATTCACTAATTTCACTTGGTTTAATTTATAGGTTACATATCAATCCTTATTCCCAACAAAAACTCCTTTAAATCTATTTATCCTTTGATAATCCTTCTATAATTTATCTTTCCTTATTATATGAGTAATCACTCATACTCAATACTACTTAGTTCTTCATCCTCTCCATTATCCATTTATCTAAGACCTCATTATCCTATTCATCCACTTTCATCCATATTATCATCAATAATAAGGGTGCAGTCACTGTCTTGTACTTATTTTACATCCATGATCACATGTGTCCTCTACTTCTTAATTAAATGCATGAAATATAATTAGGTTTGTTGATTGATATATCTAAATCTTACATCTCCATATTTCCACATGTTATACATAGGAATACATTTTTATTCTTCCAATCATATTTTTATAATTACTAACTTATTATCAGGGCCAATTTTCCATTCATGTCTTCCCATGGGATGTGGTCCTATCTATGATTTTAGTCATTTTATGTACTAAGATCCATGCCCCCTATGATGAAGTAAGATGATACTCATTATGTGAATTGTAATTCCTTAATAACTCATAGGTCAAGGTGTCAAGATAAAATACATATATAAAATTCATCTTCATCCTTGTTGATATCCCTTAATACATCATCAAATAATTATTTCATCACTTTGTGGCATCCTGGTGTGCCCCTTTATTTTGTGGATTCTTAATGATTTGAAAATTCATTATACTATCCACAAATATGTTTGCATTAACCTATCACTCCTTTTAAATATTAATCAATATGATCATTCACCATTGATTGTAATTAAAACTCATGTCTTTCACCATATTTGGGGTATATCAAAGTCTATAGCTTATCTCAAGTCTACCCTACTTAGGGAAAATAAATTCACCATCACCAAAAAATTGAAAAAAAAAATCATTATCTTAAATTAGTTAATTCTATCCTTGGGTAAAATTCATTTATTCCTTCATCACATCCATAACCATACCTCCCTAAAGGGATAACAACATTTAGCTTGAGGTTTATTTAGACTATGTAGGCAACACTTAGTTACATGGGGTCTTTAAGGTAAGCTTGGCAATTCTCATTCCCATTCCCCTCATCTCATCCTTAATACATGTAATAGGTTAAACCCTTTATCTATGATCTCAAATCAATCAATCAATTATTTATCCATCTAAGCTCTCAGCTTTCACCATGTTTGAGTAAAATCAAGCTTATAACTCCATCATTGGGATATTTTTTCCACATCCACCCTACTTATGGAAAATTAAAGTTTGTAACCTATCTCAAGATATTTATTTCCTAAATCATCTGTGCTTGGGGTAACTCAGTCCATCATAAATGGAAATCAAATCAAGCAAGCATTAGCTTGAGTGGGTTAAGTGCATCCATGGATTAATATCATCATCACATCCTACATCACAATCCTATTTATTCATCACCCACCTATTTATTCTTCCATTCTATCTTCTTCCTCACTTTTTCAAGAGCCCATCCACATATATTCATCCTCATGTGTCCTTTCAATGGGGCATCATCCATCACATTATTTCATCATCATTATCTAGTTTTTGTTCACCTTTTTTGGCTTATTATCTCTTTGAAAAGTCAATAATCCACCCATAATGTTTCATAATGCCTTCTAAAAGAGGGGAAAATGTAGACACTTAAAATTGGACACTTTGTAATAATTTTAACTAATCAGTCTTATATTTGTACTGACATCCCTAGATTGCACTATTCATCGCCCCTTAGCCAAATGAGTCATTTCTTCCATAACCACCTTTAATCCAATAAAATTGGCATCCTATTCCATTAGTTAATTAATCCAAATTAATTAATTAATATTTCCCTAATTCCATGGATTTTGAATATCAATAATTATAAAATTCTAAAAATGAAATAATTCCCACATCATGACATCATCTTCCACCCCCTTCCACTTTCTAATTTTAATGATGCCATAAGCTCCACCTGTCCCCTATCATTTAAATTTTATAATTTAAAAATTACTCTTTACAAATTAAAATTATGTCATAGGCTCCACCTGTACCCCATCATTTGAATATTATAATATAAATATTCCTCTCTCCAAATTTAATAATCCACCTCAAATCCAACTAACCTTCACTATCAAATTAAATAATCCCATTTAATCCTCCATGGGCCTAATGTTTCCACCTATTTCCACTCATAATATTCCCACTTAATAATTCAATAATCTCCCATAAATTTAATCATCCTCCACTGTTTATCTCTAATCATGATCAATGGATCTCATTAATAGAAAAAATTATAAATGGAGCCATTCAACTCCATTTCCACTAAGCTATAAATATCCAATTAATTTCCATCAAAATCCATCTATATAAGCTTAAAACATTCAACATTCAATCAATCAAACATAAACATTCCAAGGAAAAGTGCTAGCAAATTTATAACCTCAATCAAGCCTTTTACACCTACAAAAATCAACAATTAATCTAAGCGACATCCAATCTATGAAAGAGTAAGTGAAGGTACGCTATTTGGAATTTTTAATATTACCTTATTTAATTTATTTATATAAATCTCATCTGAAGTACACTAGAATAGATTTAGTTAGTTTCCATTTTATTTGGATTTCTAACAATCTAATAATATTGTTCTTATGGTACACACCCAACTAATTTTATATAATTGACATTCCCTTATGTTTTGGATATGCCTATCTAGCTATTTTACAACCAAAATGGGTGGATACTTATCTTTGGATTGGTCTCACATGTTTTTAAGAATTGGTCATGGTGCTAGAGTCATTATTACTAAAAAAATAATTTAACCTTATCATGTTCATGTTTATGAACAATCAAGAAGGGAAGTAAATTTTTATATAATAGCTAAAAAATGTTCAAATGAACCCAATAAAGTGGTAGTAATAATGAGAATAATAGGACTAATTCTTATTTAGATAAATTAGAATTTGATCCTTTCAATAAGGTGGAAGAAACTATCATGAGCATCTATGTATCCATGAGGAAGGGTAAAAAATCACATAGAAGATAAATTAGGATGATGAGTTGAAGGTAATTTGAAAGTTATAATTTAATAGGGATAAATATAATAACAAATTTGGAGCTTGTGTTTCTTTATTATCTCCTAAATGGTTTAAACCATTTTATTCATATAAATTGTAGTTCACCTTTTTTTTAAAAAAAAAAATTATATATGAGACACTCACCCTTGGCTTACAACTAGCTAAGAAAAAATGTATTAAACTTTTGAAATTTTTAAGAGACATGGAGCTAGTGATAAAACAAGTAGATCCATGTACACAACTACAAATAATTTTCTTAGAGATTATATGCACAAGATATGGGATTTGAGAGAGGGGTTTGACATTGTGAAATTACAGTCAATCCAAATGAATGAAAATGTTTAGGATAATTATATAAAAGTTTTGGGGTAAAAATTTAACCCTGGTAAGTATATTATAAAATGAAATAACCATGTAAATCTTATAATATAACTCTCAATTTTTAATAATGATGAGATTTTTTTTACATTTTTATAACAAGAGGTCCAATTCTTTGATGAGTTCCAAATAAATATTGACCAAGTGTATGATAATCAAGTCATTAATATAAAAATATAAAAGGATCTTGAGATTATGTTTAGTCTTGATGATGAAATCTGAGAGGAAAATATGGCCATGATAGTAAAAGATGAGGACTATCATGAAGTGTAAGTAAACCCACATAAGATATTGAAAGTAAGGAAGGTTCAATCTCTTACTTAAAAATAAAATTTTGTTATTTATGCCATGAATATGAAAAATATAGCCTTGATATATGATGACACAAGAGGTATATGATAAAAATTTCATTAAACATACCTTTAATTTTCTACCTAATATAAAACCTATCATGAAAAAATAAGGACTAGTCAACCAAGGATTCACCCCTTGATGAGAAAATAATTCTCAAAACTTATTTTTATCACTTTGAAGTGCACCCTAATTAAATATGTGTAAATCACACCCTCTCTATAGTTGATACAATTGGAAATTATCAGGTCGTGGGTGAATATTTATTGAGAAGAACCTCTAGAGAGGGATAACTCCCTTAAGATCTATCACTAAAACTAATCTACTACTTTGCTTTTGGGGTGAAAAGGGAAGAAAGATGCTGAAAAAGGAAATCCTATCTATAGGGGTGATGCACCTAAATGGTTTTTATTATCTAAACATATTTTTTAAAACTAAGTAAGGCACACATATGAATCTAAAATAAAAACTCTACAATCAATCTTGAACATCAGTGTTTCAAAAGATGGCCTAAAATAAGTTTGCAAAGCAAATTCTATTCTTAACTCTTCAAATGACTTGTAGAGGATGAGGTTTTCACAGTAGGTGTGGAAAGGACCTAAAATAAGGGTATATAGGTGCCACTTGTATGCTGGTACATAATAATATACACTCTATTCTAATAACAAATCATATGCAAAAGATCTTTTATCTGATAAATGATATCAATTACAATTTCTATTCTGATTACAGAATAATGAAAATTAGCTTCAAAAAGCCAATACATATGCTAAAACCTAAATTCAAGCCAATTTGTCATTGAAATGGAAGAATTATTAGTATTATTTAGTTAACCAAAGAATAACTCCTTCTACAATATTAAAACAACGCTCAAAAATCTCTAAACTCAATGAAAATTGCATGTTCTTCAATTTGGCGTAGAAAGAAAGTGTTCTGTCCATGGACAAGTCAAAATTTCCTCATGCATGGAATGCTACACCAAAATCCAAAAATAAACTCAAATTTAATTTGATTTGGAAGTGTTTGAAAATTTTGAATCACATATTCACCAAGGATAGGTGCATGATGATGTCAATTTGTCAACTTAAAGTCAAAGCTCTTTAAGACCAAGTTAACTACCTCTTTAGCCTCTTCCTACATGAAATGGAATTTTTAAGGATGAAATTCACATGATATCTATATGTAACAACAAATATTTAGCATGGAAATTCAAATTGAACTCCTTGATAGCCTCTTTCAATGCCAAATTTCAACTTGACCATTTGACCAACTAGGCCTATTAGACCAAATAGTCTTAAAAGCCAACATGTGCATTTGAAATCCATTAAAATTATAATAATAATCCATTAAACCTAGAAAAATAATGAAATATACCTAGGACAACTTTCCTCATCATAATATATGTGATTTTGATGATAAAACACTCACCACTTAGTCAATAGGGTTACTCGGGCCTATTTTGCTCCATTTTTATCGAGTTATTAGGGACACTTAAATGATTGTTTATGACCAAATGAAGATTGTATGATGAATAAAAAGTCTTGGGCTTCGACCTATAGTGATTAGATTTAATTGAACAACTCTACACTTCATTTTACATGTTTTTTCCACAAAAACATGATTTCTACCTTCATCCGTACATATTCATACATAAAATTGAGATTTTTGGAATAATCTCTAATTTTAATTGACATTTTAAAATTTTTAAAGTTTATCCATGATGATTTTGTGTTAAGAAAAACCACGTTTTATAAAATAGTTTTTTTAGGGTTTAGGAGGTTTTACAGTTGAATCTTCAAACTGATGATTCATGAAGTAAAGACATCCAAACCCAAAAATTATGACATTTATTCATATCACACTAACCCCCTAACATCCATAAAAATATTTTTTTCCCATGAAAAATATATGAAAATATATCACGTGGAGGAAATTTACATGTAGGGTTTAGCTTGCAATCTGGGCTGCCTACACTCTTAACAATTTGTCATAAAGCACAGCTCCTAAAATTATTTTAATTATTCATGAATCATAATTACATAGGGTTCCAAAAAAAAATACTAATATTTTTTGGATAAACTATACACATGGTGAAATATACGAGCATCTAAACATGAGGCTTGGAAGGGTGTCTAGAACTGTAAAAATTGAAAAACTTCACCAAGATGAAAATGACTCTTCCTTTGATTCATAAATCCTTAAAATATCATTATTGGGTCTATAACATTCTATCAAAAAACTCTAAAATTATATTTTACTTGAAAATTCCAAAAATGCCTTTTTGGCCTATATGCCTATTTGCTTGCATAAGCCTATATGAGCATGGTTTGCATAAAAATTGGAGTTGTGACAATTTTTAAAGGTCTTATGATGATTTAAAAACATCATCCCATGCTTTTCAAACATTTAATTGGGCTTAGAAACCTCTGCAACACTCCAAAATGTTGCTGCTCCAATGGTGACTTCCAAAAGACATGTTGATGATTGTGAAAAACAAAAAAATTATATATAATTGTCCAATGGCCATAATTTTTTTATATTATTATCCAACTCTTTATGACCTTTTTTAAAAAAAATTAAGTTTTGAAACCCCCTGTAGCTCCTAAAATCCTTAATTTCCTTCAAAATTGACCCCCTGTGCATGGTCTGTCTACATTTTTTACTGAGTTTTACATATTAAAAAATGCTTTTATGGTGTTTGTATAATTTAAAGGTAAAATTAATCATTAATTATTATCATATTCCTTTCAATATCTTTAAATCATACTCTACCCCTATTTCTATCATGATTAGACCTCCAAACAAAGCATTCTAGGATAAAATGAATGTGTTTACATTAATGTAGGTGGGCATTGGTTAGGTTTTAACAATATTTAGAGATAAATCCATATTAAATAGTTTTTTAATACCATTTAGGCAAAAATAAATCTCTTCACAGATCTCCTTCATGGCAATTTGACTAGTTTTAAGTTTTCTAGGCCTTGAACTAGGTATATTTCATATAATGGCATGTAGGGTTTATGAGGTAAGGTAAAATAAGGTTTACAAGTTATTGGAGAAATTTTCCTCTTGATAATATCACTGCATCATATTTTCCTAATTATTTTAAAACACTTTATGAAATTTTTTAGGTTAGACCATTAGCCTTTATCTCTTGCTTGATGTTTGAAGGTCCTTCAATCTCCATATGGTTATAGGTGGTGATCATGAATGATATGACTATGGAAGTGTCTTTGATCTAAATATTTATGTCCTTTATTTCACTTAAATTAACTGTCTCTAAGCCTTATATTTTCAACAACATCACTCCTATTATTTATCAAGCTAGGCCTTTATACTTGAAAACCCTAGAAACTTGAATATATGTTTATTGTCCCAAGGAGGTTATAGGTGATCACTATGAGAACCACAAACAATGATATTTTGTCAATGTAGTTCAGATATTAAAACAACCCCTCTATCAAGGTGTTCTCCAAACATAAAACCTATCCATAAATCTCTAAACCTTGAAACCTTCCTCCATAGTTTGACTGTGTTTGCTTTCCTATCCCCTGTACGGACTAAGAACAAGGTTGAAAGTGTTTGGAGGGTGTGAAAAAAAAGAGAACCTAAAAAAATTTCATATGCTACTATGATATTTAATACTTTATCAATAACCCCTTGGGAAGGAATAAATTCCTTTAAGGGTCTTTATGGAGCATTATCACCCACCTGGCTTTATGTATCTCTCTTAGGTTGACTTTAGGTGTTTATATAGGTTGTAGGTGATTGAGTATTTATGATAGGCTCTCTTGAAACCTATATTTACTTCTTCCTTCTTTTTCCCACTATATTTCCAATTCCAATCCTTTGGTGATCAAACTAGCCTTCTTACCTTCAAAAATCCACCTTACCTAGCAAGTAGGCCTTCTTTGATTGTGACACACACCTATAACATGATATTTTAGGGATTGTAGGTGAACTTGTGGCTTATTATCCCTATGTTCATATCAATATCAAATTACTTGAAGTTTCCCATGGAATACTTCATAAAATTCTCCCTATGATAGCTCCTAAGTTCTTAGTCTCTTTTCTAGGTCTTTTTGGTCAACAACCTTGCTTGACTATAAGTCTAGTTCCTCAAAAGAGGCATATAGGGTTTTGTGTAGATTAGGGTTCAAGGTCTTAATAATTCTTGGATAACTTTGACAAAACACAAAGTGTCAATGATAAGAAAAATTCCCTTATTCAAGTTAAATGGTATCCAAAACTCAACCATCTCTCTTGAAAGTCTTAAACCTTGGAAATCTCCTTTTATCTTTGTGACATCTTTATTGGTTATAGCCTACCTTGAGTTGACTATAGGTGTGAATGTTTGAAGTGCCATATCACTTGGTATTTTTACCCCCTTCATCATCATGCCTATAATAAACCTTCATTTGAGTAATAAGACTCCATCATGAAGGATAGTTTATTCTTAACCTTTATACCAACTTGAAGTAGCTTGTGATTAATTACTATCTTTTATATGGACTGTATCTATACTTGTCCTTGAAACATTCTTAAATAGACCTCTCAAAACCTTCATGGTTTTCTCTACCTTGATTTATAACTCCTATTGAGTTTCACTCTATCTTCAAACAACTTTATACTTTCCTTGAAATATGTTTGATCTCTTCTCAGTCTATTAGGGATGTATGTGGATATTACCATGATTCTTATATAGAAAGAATAGTAATAGACCTTAAGAAGGTCTCACAACATGAACATGAGTCCTCCTCCTTGGAGAAAGGCCTACCTTCTTTATGTAAGAGGAAAGAATCAAAATCTTTAAGAGGTAACTTGAATTCAAACCTTCCTTTGTACTTTATGAAAATTTATTGTCTATACTATTGGTTGTTGTTAGGTTGTGGAGCTAAAAGCTTCAACCTTTGCAAACTGAGGAACGGATGGTTGCTAAGTTCTACAGGAACCGGCGTCGGCAGCAGGATCGACGTCGGCAGAGTCCAGTGCAGAAGGCTACCGGCGATGGTAGGAAGTCGGCCGACGTCGGCAGAACCAAACTAGCAGGGGCCGGCGTCGGTCGCCTGTGTGTTCCTGAAGTGTTTGTTTCACGGACAGTTAGTTAAGTGAACGATGAGTTTGCATGTTAAGACCAGCCAGAGTCTTGGGCTACGAGGATAATTGTCTAAATTAAGAGTCTAAGTTAGTGTTTGAGTTAGGGATCTATTTATAGACCCATTGGCATGTATTGTTTAAGGCATGAGATAGAAAGGAAGAGTTCCTTCTAGTTGTAAGATCTGTGAGTTGCAGGTTGTTGCAAGCTCATTGGGGATCTACATGTAAGTTTGGTCTTTGAATTGCAGGTTGCAGGTTCATGAGAGATCAGCTTGAAGTGCTATAGAGTGCTTGGTGTACCGACAGGGTTATTACTGACCGGTTGGTGAGGTGAACACCAATTCTATGTGTGAGTTGGTTGTTGGGACCGTTTTTTGTGTAGGAGAGTGTGTGTGAGAAGAATTACTGTACACTTGAGGTGTGGCGAATCTCTGTAAGGTGAAAGAGTGTGGCGGCTCTTTGATGTATTCTTTTCTGTATAGTGTTAATACAAGATAGTGTATTATCTCTCATATTCTGTGCTATTGGTGAATTCTAGTTACTTGTGTTTCTGGTTATTTTTGCATATTCAATTGCTTATATTTGGTAATCATACTGTGCTCTTTCTGAGGAGAAAGATCCTAACGAGTGGTATCAGAGCATGTTTGTTGTTCTAGATTCCTGACAAGTGGTATCAGAGCTTTTGGTTGGGATACTAATAGATTGGTGTAGATCTGGGTAGTGTGTTTTGATTACAGGTTACTCACAGGGCTTTCTGTTTGAGTGGGAGTTGAGCAATGGCAGAAAACAGTCAACTACGAATGGAAAAGTTTAATGGCAAGAACTACCAATTATGGAAGATGTAGATTGAGGACTATCTATATCAGAAAGATTTGTACTTACCGTTGGGTGGGGTTGCTAGCAAACCCTTGGATATGAAAGATGAAGAATGGGAGGTTCTTGATCGGAAGGCTCTGGGATCTGTTAGATTGAGTCTTGATTCATCTGTGATTTCCAGCTTATCACAGTGTAAGACAATGGTGGAGTTGATGAAATCTTTGGCAAATTTGTATGAAAAACCCTCGGCTTCTAATAAGGTATTTCTTATGAAGCATTTATTTAATTTGCAAATGTTGGAAGGTGGATCTGTTCATAGCCATCTTAGTGATTTCCATGGTTTGGTAAATCAGTTAAGTTCAGTGAATATTGTATTTGATGATGAACTTAGAGCTCTCTTAATCTTGTGTTCATTACCTGAAAGTTGGGAAGGTTTGGTAATGGCAGTTTCTAACACTGTGTCTCCTTCAAAAGTCTTAAAAGTGGATGATGTTGTGAGTGTGATCTTGAATGAAGAGATACGCAGGAAAAGCACAGGTGAATCATCTGGAGATGCTTTGAGTGTTGAAGGAAGAGGAAGGCCAAGAGAGAAGACAGAGCGTGGGAGATCAAGGTCGAAGATAGGCAAAAGATCCAAGTCCAGGTATGGCAGAATAACCTGCTGGAAATGTGGAAAGCAAGGGCACTTAAAGAGAGATTGCAGATCGGGTGAAGATCACCATGAAGAACATGGAGAAGAAGCAGATGTTGCGGGTTACATTGCACAGGATGCTCTGGTATGTTCTTTGGATAAAGTAGAATCTTGGGTATTAGATTTTGGTGCCTCTTTTCATGCATCCCCACATAGGAAATTTTTTCATGAGTATGTCCAGGGAGACTTTGGAGAAATTTGTGTAGGGGATGGTAAGTCTTGTCAGATTGTTGGCAAAGGCAAAGTGAAGCTGAAATTGCAGACAGGTGACACATGGGTGTTAAAGGAGGTCATGCATGTCCCAGTTCTGAAGCGGAATCTGATTTCTATTAGAAGTTTGGGTGAAGAGGGTTGCACAGTAACTCTCACAGTGGACTCTTGGAAGGTTACCAAGGGTACACTTGTTGTAGCTAGAGGTAAGAAAGTAGGTACGCTTTATCTATCTACTTGTTTTACTGATTCTCTTTCTGGGTTATCTACTTCAGCTGTAGATTCAGAGATGTGGCTTGATAGGCTTGGTCACATAGATAAGAAGGAGATGCTTGTTCTTGAGTCAAAGAATATGCTTTCGGATTTGGAAGGCATGGATCGTGGTTTCTGTATGCAGAAGAAGAAAGTGAGGTTTCTTGAGGAATCCGATGTTAGTGACAAGAACGGGAAAGCCTTGGTTTTCAAGGAGAAAGTGACGAATAGAGTTCAGCATAAGGTGCAGAGGAATTCTGAGTAGAGCAAGGGTGATTTGGACAAGGTTTTGATCTAAAAAGAGCTCACGGGAAAAAGTCAGGTCTCACAAGAAAAACACAGAGACCGACGTCGGCAGGAAAACCAGCGTCGGTGTCCAGACAGGGACCGACATCGGCTATGTGCATCCCGACGTCGGTGACTCGGGGCAGACAGAGACCGGCGTCGGCCAGGGGAAACCGACGTTGGTAGGGAGGCAGTCGCAGGGAACCGACATCAGTCGGCTGTAGACTGAGATGTGACCAGCATTGGTTACTGAGACGAATTTTGGGTGGACAATGAGTTGTCATGGAGTCTCAAGCGCCCATATGGAGGATTGAAGGTGTAAGTAAGTTCTTAAATTCATCATTTCCCTTCTTTACACTACTTGTTGCTCACTTATGGCATAGAACCAAGAAGTTATTGAAGAAGCAGAATAGGTAGATCCAGGAAACAGTGGGAGCTTGGCATGGATGAGGATGTGATTCCTTGGAGGAGAACCAAACAGGTGTTTTGGGTAGTGTTGCCAGCTGGAAGTAAGCACTGAGAGACGAATGGATGTTGAGGATGAAGAAGAGCGGAAATGGATACGTGAGATGGAAGATCAGGGTATATGATCTTGTTTTAGCTGCAAGGCAATGGAGGTTTGATCATTGTGTTTCTCTTTACCAGGCTGGATAATATTAGCTACATTATCCTATTTTCTGTATGATGTGCTTGTTGCAGGGTTACATATACAGGTATTGCTGAACTGAAGGTAAAGCTAGTTCAGGTGTATGTCATGGAGAATCTAGGAGCAGCAAGATTCCTTGGCATGAGTGTGTTCTAGAGACATGGAGGTCTTGTTGACTTTGTTTCAGGATGATTGTGTGAAGCCGGTTAGCACGCCGATGGTTAGACAGTTCATAGAACATGTGTCTTGATTCACATAATGAGGTTGAGTGCATGGTATGTACTAAACCTGAGTTTTCCCAAGCAGTGGGAGTTGTCACAAGTTTGGAGTCAATCCGGGAGAGTAATACTGAAGGGCAGTTCAGTGGGACCAGCAGTAGGTGCACATGCTATGCAAGGTCAAGTTCTTTTTCTACATGGTTGTAGATGCGGATGTGGCAGGTAATTTGGATGACAAGTTTTGCATCACAGATTTTTTGTGGTGGTTGGTCTTCAAGAGTGATCTTGAGGAGGGATACAAAGCCAAGGGAACAAACTAGACGGTGTACAGGTACAGGTACAGGTTGCAGCTGTTTATCTCCAAGTGGGAGATTGTTAGGTTGTGGAGCTAAAAGCTTCAACCTTTGCAAACTGAGGAACGGATGGTTGCTGAGTTCTATAGGAACCGGCATCGGTAGTAGGACCGACGTCGGCAGAGTCCAGTGCAGAAGGCCACCGGCGATGGCAGGAAGTCGATCCATGTCGGCAGAACCAGACTAGTAGGGACCGGCGTCGGTCGCCTGTGTATTCCCGAAGTGTTCGTTTCATGGACAGTTAGTTAAGTGAAAGATGAGTTTGCATGTTAAGACCAGCCAGAGTCTTGGGCTGCGAGGATAATTGTCTAAATTAAGAGTCTAAGTTAGTGTTTGAGTTAGGGATCTATTTATAGACCCATTGGCATGTATTGTTTAAGGCATGAGATAGAAAGGAAGAGTTCCTTCTAGTTGTAAGATCTGTGAGAAAGGAAGAGTTCCTTCTAGTTGTAAGATCTGTGAGTTGTAGGTTGTTGCAAGCTCATTGGGGATCTACATGTAAGTTTGGTCTTTGAATTGCAGGTTGCAGGTTCATGAGAGATCAGCTTGAAGTGCTATAGAGTGCTTGGTGTACCGGCAGGGTTATTACTGACCGGTTGGTGAGGTGAACACCAATTCTGTGTGTGAGTTGGTTGTTGGGACCATTTTTTGTGTAGGAGAGTGTGTGTGAGAAGAATTACTGTACACTTGAGGTGTGGCGAATCTCTGTAAGGTGAAAGAGTGTGGCGGCTCTTTGATGTATTCTTTTCTGTATAGTGTTAATACAAGATAGTGTATTGTCTCTCATATTCTGTGCTATTGGTGAATTCTAGTTACTTGTGTTTCTGGTTATTTCCGCATATTCAATTGCTTATATTTGGTAATCATACTGTGCTCTTTCTGAGGAGCAAGATCCTAACGAGTGGTATCAGAGCATGTTTGTTGTTCTAGATTCCTGACAGTTGTAGGTTACCTTCATGAAGTAAAAACCATAAAAAGTTACTTTGGTTGTTTAAATCCATGATGACTCTTGCATACCCTTAATGACCCTATGGAAGATATCAAACTCCTTGATGTCATCTCAAGTATTAACTTTCATTAAAATCTATTATATAATGCCTTCAAAGGATGTAGATGTCCACCATGGTGGCTATAGGTTCCTTTTAGTACCATGTGTATGGATTAGGATGTATAGTTTTCTACCAAGAATATATACCTAATTTAGTTTTTGTTACTCTTCTTGATTATGCCTAGTGAAGGTCATTGCATATTATATAGGACCCCACTGTCACTTTAGCTTGATGTATACCATGAGCTCATTGTATAGACTGAGTTCAAGGTATCTGCCTTAAGAACCTTGATAAACATAAAAAATCATGACTTGATCCTTACAATGTAGTTTCAACCAAATCAAAACCCCCTTCTTAAGGCCAATGTCTTTTAGGCCTTTATAAGGAACTAGTTCATCCTCCCAAATGTAACTTACTATTGAGGGTTTCTGAAGGTCTCCTTTTGTGATGGTTTTAGGGTACTAGTATAGATGATCATTTCCATGAAATGATGTGACCTTGATTGGCTTGTAATCTCTTTTTTCATGCTTTGATGATTCCCTATCAAACCCTTAGCTCTTTGATGATGAAACTAGGAGATGGATATGAGTGAGGGTGAGTGGAGAGGAAATATGATGAAAAAAAGATGGAGGTGGATGGAAAAAACACAAACATAGTGAAAGACATAGGGATTTGATAGTGGTTGATAGTGATATGGGGATGAAAGGGATAGTGGTGGGAAGGAGCATGGTTGAACTTGACAAAGGCCAAGATGATGGGATATATGCAAACATGGGCATAAAAAAATCACACCTCATGAATTTGGAGGACATTAGAGGAGTGCAAGAAATTGAATTTGAAACATGGGTTTCTCCAAAAACCTTAAAATTTGTAAAAATTCCTTAATTTATGCTAAACATGCCCTTTGGAGACACCTTTAGAGCATGTAAATGAGCATTATTGTCCATAAAAAAAGAATAATCTCTAATAATTTATCTTTTAAATCATTAAAATTCTATGTGAACCCATGAAACACAAAATTCTTGAAAAGTTGAGGCTACCTTCCTCTTCAATGACCGTATAATTCACCTTTGAAGCTCATACTACACTGTAGATTATTTGGCTGAGTTTGTGACCTTTGTTTGACCTTGAATTGGATGAATAACACCTTAAGGAGGCCATGGAAAGGTATAATAAGTTCCTAAGATTCTGAAATAAGTTGATTTTCCCTAAAACTCTACCTAGGTTAGGAGAAAATAGAGAAAATTAGTTGCCTTTCTAGTTGTAGGGTAGTAAAAATTAACCTATATTCAACTGAATGGTTCATGAGCCTAGAGAATATAATTAAAGATATATGTGGACCATAAATAATACCTCTAAGTCTAATTTATTCACCTCAAATTTTAGATCTATACCCTTCATCAATAGTCCGTAACACTCCCAAACCTACAAGTAGGTCTCTTTGTGCCAACAAGTAAAGTACTAAAAGAGGACTATTTTTGGGCCTATATGGACATGAATAGCCATGAAAATCTTGTGGAATCTTGATAATGACTTGTAAATGATCTCCCCACCCCATGCTATATAGATCCCATACTTCTCTTGTAAAATGAAGGAAAATAAGCTATTTTTGCCCTTTTAAAAGATATATTTCACTTTCCACCACTTTGAATGGAATATTTGAGATGTATCATGTGTTAAAACATGAAAAAATAGACTTTTAAACCTCTTTCATTCTTTACTTGCAAATTTGGCATGTGTGGGCTATTTTGGGGCCTTTTAGGCTTAGGAAACTCATTAAAACACCTTTTCATGATTTGAAACTTTAGACATAGGATATTTTCATGTCTTTAGATATGAATAAATATTAATTGGATAATATAATGACCTTTTAAAACCCAATTTTGACATTTTTTCTAAAAAAATTACATTTTTAGGCCATAATTGATCAGTTTGACCAACTACAAAATGACCAGTGTCGTGAAATTTTCAAGTTTTATGGGTAATGGTTTGACCATATAGGTAAAATTACTAAAAATTTTAGAAAATTTCATGGATTGACCAGCCTACTAGTCAAAGAACTCAAAAACTCTAGTAATGACAAACTTGGACATACATAGAAACTATGAAGGTTTTGTAGACAAAGACACAAATAAGAAAACTAACACAACAAAAACAAACACATGCACATGTGCACTTAGAGGAAAGGAAAACAACACTAAAAAGGAAAAAAATATTAAAATCATGAGCAAAAATTCACTTAGATAAATGAAATAGGAAGTCTATTATGTACAAACTAACCTCCACCTTGTTAGTCCTCCTGGATCAAAAGGAAAGTTTGACAATTTTACTGCATCATGAGATGAGGTATTGAATAAGACATGAAACTTATTTACCCTTGGTCTTGATACCTCCTTCTTTCTTTTTATATCTACCAATTTCATTAGCATGGTGATCAATGAGAACCAAGCAGCTCCAAATAGGTCAACAATATGTATCTAAACATTCCTTATTTATTCAGATGGTTCCTTGATTACAACTTCCAATGGTGGTCCCATAAGACATACCTCTTTGATTTTCATGGTGTCCATATTAAGACTAGGCTTCTTCTTGGCTACAAGCTCTTCAAGGTCATCAATGAGCTCTGTATATTTGGAAAAATCATTGTCTACCTTCTCAAACACTTGATCCTTTTGAACAAGAGATATCTCAATCTCATCCATGTCCTCCATTTGTACCAATTTCTCATCAAAACCATCCTTATCATCTTGGTTGGGCATCCTTAGAGTAACACTATCTTATTGAAGCTCCAAAACATTAATGAAAACCTCAGATGGAGATTCACCTTGTTGCACTATATCACCATCCAATTCTGCCATATTAAGTTCACCAATTTCACTCATGAAATATTGGTATAGCTATTGTCAATGGTGTTCTTCATGTTGGATCTCACCTCCAACTTGCACTAGTTCCTCTTTAAATATTGGTATAGAATATTCTTGGGGTCACTCCAAGAGAGATGAGACATATGTAACCTCTCCTTGGTCCAACTATTTTTCTTTGAGAGTCATGCCCTCCTCCTTCTTTTGTATGTTATTCTAGATGGATTTCCAAGATGGAAATGAATTAGATTCTTGAGGTGGGAGGGATGTGGGCTGAATAGATTTGTATTGGATTTATTTCATTATTTGGTTGCAAGATGGGAAAGATAGAGGCTTTTTTTGACATTTTGATTCTAGTTCTCCTCCTCTTTCTTTATCTTTAGCTCTAACTCTCTAATCTTCTTATCAATATTCTCTTGGAATATCTTCTCTTTAAAGTTGTTATTTGTTTCATTAAGATAAATAACATAAAAATACTCTTGAGATATGATGGAGTCTTGGATCTCAATAGCAAGTTCTCCCATAACAATCTATTTCTTTCTTTGATAGTTCTCTTGGATAGATCTCCAAGAAGAGAAGGCTTGAGAAATACATGAGGAACTTGGCAAACTCAAAGGGACTCTTGGAATGGTCTCTTGAGGAAGAATGGATGGCATATACGAAGTGTTAGGTTGGCCTTATTGTTACTTTAGGCCTTTCAATTTGTCCTCAATAATTTGAATGTAACCACCTATATCCATCATTTCACTAGGGAGATTGCCCCAGTTTGCTCTCTCAACAGATGCCCATTCCTCTTTTATTTGTTGCAAAGAATCTCTCACATAATGGATCTAGTGAGTAGGGGTATCTTGGACATAATATCTCTATGATTAAATATCTACTACATGCTTTTAAAGGCTCACTAAATTTTTTTAAGTGCTAGTATGGATTGGATAGTTGCAAAGTGTCCATGACTATGCTGGCTACATGAGTAAGATAGCTCATGATAGGGTAGGTTATACTGATCATAGTAAAGATTATATGGATCCATACTAAAATAATCCTTTAGAGACCATTAGTAAGCCAAATGCTAAAAGTAATCAATATTCAAATGAAACATGATGTTCATAACTAGCTTTGAATATCTAAAATTTTCACTAATCTTCTTCTAAATGCCTCCAAATGCTAGTGTGTAGAATGAAGGTCCCATCGGGTGTGCCAAAAACTATTATCACTCTAAAGTGCACCCTAATTAAATATGTTTAAATCACATCCTCTCTATAACTAATACAATTTTAATTTCTTAGAGCATGGGTGACTATGTATTTAGAAGAACCTCTAGAGAGGGATAGTTCCCTTAAGATCTATCACTAAAACTAGTCTACTGCTTTGATTTTGGGGTGAAAAGGGAAGAAAAAACTAAAAAGGTAAATATTATCTAATGGGGTGATGAATCCAAATGGTTTTTATTTTCTAAAAAAAAAATTTGAAATTGAGTAAGGCATACATATGAATCTAAAATAAAAACTCTGTAATTAATCCTAAACATCAGTGTTTCAAAAGAAGGCCTGAAAGAAGTTTGCAAAGCAAATTCTATTCCTAGCTCTTCAAATGACCTATAAAGGATGAGATTTTCACAATAGGTGTGTAAAATACCTAAAATAATGGTATATAGATGCCACTTTTATGCTGGTACATAGTTAAAATACACTCTATTATGATATCAACTCATGTAAAACATCTTCTTTTATTTGATAAATGATGTCAATAACAACTTCTGTTCTGCTTCAAGAATAATGAAAATTGGATTAAAAAATCCAATATATATATGTATAAAACCTAAATTTAAGCCAATTTGGAATTGAAAGGGAAGAAGTATTAGGTTTTGTTAGTTAACCAAAGACTAACTCCTTTTAAAATATTAAAACAATTCTCAAAAATCTCTAAACTCCATGAAAATTACATGTTCTTCAATTTGGCTTAAAAGGAAAGTAATGGGCCCATGTAAAAGTAAAAATTTCCTCATGCATGGAATTATACTCTAAACTAAAAAAATAAACTCCACTTTAATTTGATTTGGAAGTGTTTGAAAAGCTTGAATCACATATTAACCAAGGATAGGTGCTTGATGATGTCAATTTGTCAACTTAGAGTCAAGGCTCCTTAAGACCAAGTTAACTACCTCTTTATCCTCTTCCTACACGAAATGGAATTTTTAAGGATGAAATGCACATGATATCTCCATGAAATTTTACATATTAAGCATGGAAATTTAAATTGAACTCCTTGATAGCCTCTTTCAATGCCAAAATTCAACTTAACAATTTGACCAACTAGGTCTATTAGATCAAATAGGCCTAAAAGCCAATATGTGCATTTTAAATTCATTAAAAATAAAAAAATAAGCCATGAAACCTAAAAAAACAATGAAATATACTTGGAACAACTTTCTTCATCACAATATAAGTGATTTTGATGAGAAAACACTCACCATTTAGTCAACAGGGTTGACCAAGCCTATTTTGCTCCATTTTCCTATAGAATATCCATTTTGATAAAGCTATAAGGGAAAATTATAGGATTATTTCTGACCAAATGAATATTTTAGGATGAATAACAAGTCTTAGGCTTCGATCTCCATTGATTATATTTTATTTAACTGCTTTGCACTTCAATTTACATGTTTTTTTCCAAAAAAACATGATTTTTGCCTTCATCCATATAGATCCATACATAAAATTAACATTTATGGAATATTATATAATTTAACTTTATTTTTTTTAAGGTTTTAGGTTGATCCATGATGATTTTATGGAAAGAAAAACCACTTTTTGTAAAACTAGTTTTTTGAGGGTTTAGGAGGGTTTTAAAGCTGAATCCTCAAACTGATGATTGATGAAGTACATACCTAAAAATCCCAAAATAATTCCATTGATTCATATAAAAATTACCCCCCTAACATACCTAAAAATAGTGTTTCCATGCAAAATATCTAAAAATATATCATGTGGAGGAAATTTTCCAGTAGGGTTTAGATTGCATTCTGGGTTGCCTACGCTATTAATGATTGTTCATAAATAACATCCCATAAAACAATATAAATTATTCATTAGTTATAATTATATATGGGTACTCAAAACATACTAAGAACACTCTACCAAAATCCACACATGGTGAAAGATACGAGCATCTAAATGGGAGGCTTGGTAGGGTGTCTAGAACTACAAAAAGTGAAAAACTTCACCAAGATGAAAATGAATTTTCTATTGATTTAAAAAGCCTAAAAACATCATTATGGGTTCTTTAACATGTTATCAAAACACTTTGATAGGATATTTTTCTTGAAAAGTCCAAAAATGCCTTTTTGGACTATATGTCTATTTGCTTGCTTAAGCTTGTATGAGCATGGTTTGCATAAAATTTTGAGTTATGACACTATTTAAAGGTCTAATGATGATGTATAAACATCATCTTATGATTTTAAAACTTTTACCTAGGCTTAGAAACTTTTACAACACTCTAGAATGTTGCCTGCTCCAATGGTGACCTCTGAAAGACATGATGATTATGATAAAATAATGAGTATCTCCACTTTTAAAATGGACATAATTTTTTTTATATGATTCTCCAACTCTTGATTACCTTGTGTACAAAATTTCAAGTCTTGAAACCACTTGTAGCTCCTACAATCCTTAATCTCCTTCAAAATTGACCCCCTGTACATGGATTGTCTACATTTTTTACTATGTTTTGCATATTTGAATTTTTTTTCATGGTTTTTGTATGATTTCAAAGTTAAATTCACCATTAATTATCACCATAGTCATTTCAAGAGTTTGAAAGCATACTCTACCCCTATTTATAGCATGATTATACCTCCAAATAAGGCATTCCAAGCTTAAATGAATGTGTTTACACTATTATAGGTCGGCATTGGTTAGGTTTGAAAAAGATTTATAGATAAATCCATATTGAATAGGTGTTTTCAGATCATTCAGGGAAAAATACATATCTTCACACATCTCCTTCATGGTAATTTGACTAGATTCAAGCTTTTTAGGCCTTGAACTAGGTATATTCCATATAATGGCTTGTAGGGTTTATGAGGTAAGGTGAAAGAAGGTTTAAAAGTGTTTGGAGTAATTTTAATCTTGATTATATCACTTCATCATATTTTCATAATGATTCACAAACGCTTTATGAAAGTTTTTAGGTTAGACCATTAGCCTTTATCTCTTCCTTGATGCTTGAAGGTCCTTTAATCTCTATATGGTTGTAGGTGGTGATCAATGAGGGATATGATTGTCGAAGTGTCTTTGATCTCAATATTTATGTCCTTAATTTCACTCAAATTCACTTTCTCTAAGCTTTATACTATCAACAACATCACTCCTATTATTTACCAAGCTAGGCCTTTATACTTGAAAACCCTAGAAACTTGAATATAGGCTTATTGTCCTAAGGAGGTTGTAGGTGATCACTACGAGAACCAAAAATAATGATATTTGGGTATTGTAGTTCAGATCTTGAAATAACCCCTCTGTCAATGTGTTCTCCAAACATAAAACCTATACAAAATCTCTAAACCTTGAAACCTTCCTCCATAGCTCGACTATGTTTGCTTTCCTATCCCCTGTATGGACTAAAAATAGGGTTGAAAGTGTTTAGAGGGTGTGAACAAAAATATAACCTCAAAAATTATCATATGATACTATGATATTTAAGACTTGATCAATAACCCCATGGGAAGGCCTAAATTCCCTTAAAGGTCTTTATGGAGCATCATCATGCACCTGGCTTTATGTATCTCTCTTAGGTTGACTGTAGGTGTTTATATAGGCTATAGGTGACTGATTATTTGTGATAGGCTCTCTAGAAATATATCATGCCTTCTTCCTTCTTTGTCCCACTAGATTTCCAATTCCAAGCCTTTGGTGATCAAACTAGCCTTTTTTACTTCAAAAATCCACCTTACCTAGCAAGTAGGCCTTATCTGACTATGACACAAACCTGAAGCATGATCTTTTAGGGATTATAGGTGCACTTGTGGCTTACTATCCCTATGTTCATATTAATAACACATTCCTTGAAATTTCCCATGACATACTTCATAAAATTCTCCCTATGGCAGCTCCCAAGTCCTTAATCTCTTTGCTAGGTCTTTTTTGTCAAGAACCCTACTTGATTGTAAGTTTAGTTCCTCAAAGGAGGCCTATAGGGTTTTGTACAGATTAGGGTTCAAGGTCTTGAGAATGCTTGGATATATTTGAGAAAACATAAAGTGTCAATGATGAGAAAAAGTCCCTCATTCAATTTAAATGATCTCCAAAACTCAACCATCTCTCTTGAAAGCCTCAAACCTTGGAAACATCCTTTTATCTTTGTGACCTCTTTTATTGGTTTTAGCTTTCCTTGATTTGACTATAGGTGTGAATGTTTGAAGTGCCATCTCACTTGGTATTTGTACCCCCTACATCACCATGACTTTAATAAACCTTCATTTGAGCAATAGGACTCCATCATGAATTGTATTTTGTTCTTAACCTTTCTACCAACTTGAAGAAGCTTGTGATTAATGAATATCCTTTGTATGGACTGTATCTGTACTTGTCCTTGAAACATGATTAAATATACATCTTAAAACCTTCATGGTGTGATCTACCTTGCTTTGGAACTCCTATTGAGTTTCACTCTATCTTCAAACAACTTTAGACTTTCCTTGAAATATTTTTGATCTCTTCTCAGTCTATTAGGGTTGTATGTGGATATTACCATGCTGCCTATATGGAAAGAATGGTACAAGACCTTGAGAAGGTCTCAAAACATGAACATAAGTCCTCCTCCTTGGAGAAAGGCATACCTTCTTTATGTAAGAGGACATAATCAAAACCTTTAAGAGGTAACTTGAAGTCAAACCTTCCTTTGTAATTTATGAAAAGCCATTGTCTGTACTATTGGCTGTAGGTTACCTTCATGAAGTACAAACCATAAAAAGCTACTTTGGTGGTTTAAATCCATGATGACTCTTGCATACCCTTAATGACCCTATGGAAGATATCAAACTCTTTAATGTCATCTCAAGCATGAAATCTCATTAAATTTTTTTGTATAATCCCTTCAAAGGTTGTAGATGTCCACCATCATGGCTCTAGGTTCCTTTTAGTACCATGTGTATGGATTTGGATTTATATTTTTCTACCAAGAATATATAGTTGATTTAGTTTATATTACTCTTCTTGATTTTTCCTAATGAAGGTCATTGTATGGTATATAGGACCTCACTATCACTTTAGCTTGATGTATACGATGATCTCATTGTACATATTGAGTTTAAGGTATAGGCCTTAAGAACCTTGATAAACACAAAAAATCATGACTTCATCCTTACAATGTAGTTTCAACCAACTCAAAACCCCCTTCTTAAGGCCAATGTCTTCTATGACTTTCTAAGGACCTAGTTCATCCTCCTGACTGTAACTAACTATTGAGGGTTTTTGAAGCTCTCCTCTTGTGATGGTTTTGGGTTACTACTGTAGACGATCATTTCCATGAAATGATATGACCTTGATTGGCTTACAATCTCTTTTTTCATGCTTTAATGATTCCTTGTCAAAACTTAGCTCTTTGATGATGAAACTAGGAGATGGAGATGAGTGAGGCTGAGTGGAGAGGAAACGTGATGAAAACAAGATGTAGGAGGATGGAAAAAATAGAAACATGGTGAAAGACACAAGGATTTGATAGTGGTTGATAGTGATATGGGGATGAAAGGGATGGTGGTGGGAAGGAGCATGGTAGAGCTTGACAAAGGCCAAGATGATGGGATATATGAAAACATGGGAAAAAAACATCACACCTCATGAATTTATAGGCCATTATATGAGTGTAAGAGATTGAATTTGAAACATGGTTTTCTCCAAAAACCTTAAAATTTGCAAAAATTCCTTAATTTATGCTAAACAAGCCCTTTGGAGATACCTTTAGATCATGGAGATGAGCATTCTTGTACATAAAACAAGAATAATATATAATAATTTAGCTTTAAAATCATGAAAATTTTATTGAAACCCCTACAAACATAATTTTTTTGAAAATTTGAGGTTGCCTTCCTCTTTAAGGACCATACAATTCACCTTTGAAGCTCATACTATACTGCAGATTGATTGGTTGAGTTTGTGACCTTTTTTTCACCTTGAATTATATTAATAACACCTTAATGAGGCCATGCAAAGGTATAATAAGTTCCAAGTATTCTGTAACAAGTTGATTTTCCATGAAACTCTGCCCAGATAAGGAGAAAATGGAGAAAACCATTTGCTTTTTGGTTACAGGGCAACAAAAATTAACCTACCTTTAACTGAATGGTTCATGAGACTGGAGAATCCAATTGAAGATATATTTATACCATCAATAATACCTATTATTCTAATTTCATCACCTCAAATTTTAGATTTTTACCCTTCCTCATCAATTCGTACCCCTCTTAAACCTACAAGCAGATCTCTTTGTGCCAACAAGCAACGTACCAAAAGAGGACTAGTTTTGGGGATGTATGGCCATGAATAGACATTAAAATCTTGTGGAAGCTTTATAATTAATTAAAAATTATCTCCCCACCCCATAATATATATAATCCATATGGAATCTATAATTCTTTTGTAAAATGAAGGAAAATAAGCTCTTTTTGCCCTTTTAAAAATAGATTTCACTTGACACCCCTTTGAATGGAATATTTGAGAAGTATCACGTGTTATAACATGAAAAAAAAAAAATTTAACCCTTTCCATGCTTTAAACTTGCAAATTTGGGATGTGTGGTCTATTTTGGGGCCTTTTAGGCTTAGGAAACTCATTAAAACACCTTTTCATGATTTAAAACTTTAGAAATAGGCTATTTTCATGTTTTTGGATATGAATAAAGATTAAATGGATAATTTAATGACCTTTTAAAACCAAATTTTGTCATTTTTTCTCAAAAATTACATTTTTATGCCATAATTGACCAGTTTGACCAGCTGTAAATGGTTAATGACTAGTTTTTTAAAAGTTTTGAGTTATAGGGGTAGTAATTTGACCTTGACAGGTCAAATTACTAACGCTTCAAGAGGAAATATTAATATTCCCTATCAAATACTTTACTTAAGAAACATTTTTTTCTTGATAAGAATGAAGAATGGGGATATCTACATATGTATTGATTTTAAATTTTTAAACTTTTAAACAAAGCTTCCCTTAAGGATCACTATCATTTACCTTTGATTAACCAAGTCTTAAATATTGTGGTAGGATCAGAGATGTTTTATCTATTATATGGATTCTCAGGTCACAATTAGGTGTGGGTTAATGATGCATACCAACATAAGATAACTTTATGATTAAATGGGGTATACTCACATATCAAAGAAAACATTTTGGATTATCTAATGCAGGGTTTTACTTCCAAAGTGCTATGGATATGGGTTATAAATATTTACTAAATGATATTATTTTTTGTCTACTTAGATAACATATTTGTGTTTTCAAAATAGTAGTTAGACTAGTTAATGCACATAGAGAGGTTCTTTGAGAGATGTAAAGACTTTGGAATTTATGTGAACCCTAAGAAATAATGTTTAGAGTGCATAGAGACAAAATAATTAAACACATAGTTTCAAGGAATGGATAGTCTATTTATCCATAACAAGTGGAATCAATCTTATAGTTATCACTATAACATCACAAGAAATACCTTCAATCCTTTCTAGGGAAAAAAATTGTGAGAAATTTCATTTTGATTTTTTAGCTAATCCATATGGATACAAAAGACAATACATTCATTAGACAATAAACAAAATACCTAGTTTGAAAATTAGAATAACTTTAAGGGAGGAGTTCTAGACTTGGTGAAGAAACAACCAATTCATCTAGGTGACAGTTACGTAACTTCCAAGGTGGTTGTGTAACCATCAATTTCTATAGGAAATGATTATGAAACTATGGTTTTGCATCAACCAATAGTTTCATTGATGACAATTATTTAGGTACAACAAAAATAGACAAAGTGTCTCATTAAGTTCTTAGATATTTGAATATATTTTAGTGTAGAAAATCACATTTTAAAGCATGATACAAATGATGGCACAAACATAGAAATACATCAATAAAAATATTGTTTTTTGTTTGTAGGGAAGATTTGAGAAAGGAAAAAAATGAGGAAATCTTAGTGACCATGATATTTTTATGTTTTAATTTTTATATATTTCATTGTAATATATCTTTGGCCATAATAAGATAAAAAGTAGAGTAATTGCCTCTTTCGTTAGTTTTTCCTTCCACATTATTGGGTTTTTTGAATCCAATTTTTGTGTAATTTATTTACATGATTATGTGTTCTATTTAAGTTTCATTACTTTCATATTTCATTTCTAAATTACTATTTACTCTTCCAATAATAAATAAAACTAGTTATAGTTCATTAAATGAATTGAACTATCATTTTGAATTAAATTTAATGTTGAACAACATTGTATGATTTTTGGGCCCCTAACCCATTAAGTAAAGTATTTGTACCAACATGAAATCCACCTAGGCATGAGAAGATAATTTTATAAAGAGTTTAAGACTTTGGTTTTTTGAGTAGCTAGCTAGAGGATACAGTGCAAACTTTGCACCAATTGGTAGGTGGCTAACTGTTAGGAGGCCCCTTATCCAACGGTAGCACAATTGATTACTTGTATGTGAGCAATTAAACATGGAAATTATACCAGAATGATTAAGAAACTAGAAACATGAGTCAGCAAAGAATTTGAGAGACAATACACACTCTTGTATTAGATAATACTAGAAGAAAATACAAATAAGGAAGATGCCACTTCTTCCTCCACCTCAAAGGCTTGCCACACCTCAAGACCTTATTCCCTCTCTCTCTTGATCAACACAAAACCAACTCTAAAACCTGAGTTACAATCCCTCCTTGAATGTTATAGCTGATCTCCTTGACCTTAAACCTGTAGATCTCCTTGACCTTGCTTGCTTCAATGCTCTTACTTGATCAATATGATAAGTACAATACATGCCTCATGGTTCTTTAAATAGAATCCCATGGTTACAAAAATAGACATCTAACTACTAAAATTAGACACACAGCTCACGACTTAAAATAGTCCCTTAGCATACAAACACTCAATTTAACTAACTGACTATTCGTAAACAGCAGTTCTGGACCACACAAGTGACCGACGCCGGTCCCTGCTTGTCTGGTGCTGCCGACGTTGGCCGACTCTCTACCGTCGCCGGTCTCCTTCTCCACTGCATCTGACCGACGTCGGTCATACTGCCGACGCCGGTGGCTCTGGTTCTTCAGCATCCTCTTCATGTGTGTGCAAATAGTTGAAGCTTTTAGCTCCACACCTTAACAATCTCCCACTTGGAGATAAACAGCTGCAACCTGTACCTATACCTGTACACCATCTATTTTGTTCCTGAGGCCCTGTATCCCTCTTCAAAATCACCCTTGAAGACCAACCACCACGCAAACCTGTGATGCTATATCTGTCACTCATGCCACAAGAATTTTTCTTCTCCCAACTTCTTCATGACATACTTCTGAACCAACTCTACCCTTAGCTCAGAAAACTCCCTGTATATGCAACCCTACAAAAAGTAACACAATACAGTAACAGGATAATGTAGCTAATATTATCCAACCTGGTAAAGATAAAAAACAATGGTCAAACCTCCATTGCCATGCAGCTAACTCAAGACCATATACCATAGCCTTCTGTCTCAGATGTCCATCCACTCTCTTCTCTAAAACAGGAATCCATCCCTCTATCCAGCTGACAACTCCATCAACAAATACTTGTTTGGCTCTACTCTAAGGACTCACACTCCTCATCCATGTCAAGCTCCCACTGTTTCTGGATTCTACCTGCATTGCTTCCTCCATCTTCCTAGTTCATGACTAACAGTAAGCAATATAAAGAAGGTGAACAATGAATATGAGGTTCACATACCTTTTCTGACCTCTGTATGGGTGTTTGAGACTCATAGATCCACCCAACATCCGTTCCAGTGACCGATCTCGGCCAACTCCTAGTCTGCTCTGACCGATGTCGGTTCCCTGCACTGATCTTGACTGCCGACGTCGTTACCCCTGGCTGATGCCGGTGTCCCCCCCGCTGACGTCGGTCCTGATGACCGACGTCAGACTTCTCCTGCCCGACCTACCGACCCTGCTGGTCTGCACATGACCGAAGCTAGTGTCTGGATGACCAACGTCAGTTCCAAGTAACTGACATCAGTGCCTGTGTGTTCCTGTGAGTGATAAATTCTTCATCTGCGAGCTCTTTTTGGATCAAATCTCTATCCATGCTGCCCTGCTCAGATTTATTTACTGCCTGTAACTGTTCTCTAGCCTTCATCTCCTCCAAAAACACCAAGACATCCCTTTTCTTGTCAAAAGCCTCAAATTTCCTTTTCCTGTAATGAATTCTATCCATGCCTTCTGAATTTGAACACATACCTTTTGAGTCAAGAACCTCCATTCCCTTCTTATTCATGTGACCCTACCTATTAGACCACATCTTCAAATCTGTACCAAAAGTAGAATCAGTAATACAAGTAGATAGATAAAGAGTACCTACTTTCTTACCTCTTGCCAAAACAAGTGCTCCCTTGGTAACCTTCCAAGAATCCGCTGTGAGGGTTATTTTGCATCCCTCATCACCCAACCTTCCTATAGAAATCAAACTCCACTTCAGAATTGGAACATGCATGACCTCCTTCAACACCCATGTGTTGTCAATCTGCAATCTCAGCTGCACTTTCCCTTTGCCAACTATCTAACAAGGCGTACCATCCCCTAAATAGAGCACTCCAAAATCTCCCTGTTCATACTCATGAAACAAATCTCTGTTTGGGGATGCATGAAAAGATAAACCAGAATCTAATATCCATTATCCTACGTGACTATCCAAAGAAAGTATGAGAGCATCCTATACCACAATATTTGCATCCTTTGCTTCTTCAATACCTGCATGTTGATTCTCTTTATCTCTCAACCAACACTCCTTCTTTGTATGTCCTTTCTTTTTATAAAACTAGCAGGTAATACCTTTGGATTCGGATCTCCTTCTCGACCTTGATTTCCCTTGCTCAATCTTCTCCTTTTGCCTTCCTCTGCTTTCCGCACTTAGAGCGTTCCCTGATGATTCAGTTGTGCTTCTCTTGTGTATTTCTTCATTCAAAATCACACTCACAACATCATCAACCTTTAAGATTTTAGAAGCAAATGTAGAGTTACTTACTGCCATAACCATACCATCCCAACTTTCAGGCAAAGAACATAAAATCAAGAGAGCCTTTACCTCATCATCAAAAACAATGTTGACTGAAGCTAATTGGTTTACCAAACCATGGAAATCACTGAGATGAGTATGTACCGAACCTCCTTCCTGCATTTGCAAAGTAAATAGTTGCTTCATAAGGTATACCTTATTAGAAGCCGAGGGCTTTTCGTATAAATTTTCCAAGGACTTTATCAACTCTTTCGTTGTTTTGCACTGTGATAAGCTAGAAATCACAGAAGCTCCAAGACTCAACCTTATGGAACCGAGAGCCTTCCAATCAAGAACACTCCATTCTTCATCCTTCATATCTGTGGGCTTGCATGCAACCCCACCCAACGGTAAGTACAGATCCTTATGATACAGATAGTCCTCAATCTGCATCCTCTAGTGTTGATAATTCTTGCCATTAAACTTCTCCATTCGTAGCTTGCTTTCTTCTACCATTGCTGAACTCCCACTCAATCAGAAAACCCTGTGAATGACCTGTAATCAAAAACCAATAACCTGCTTCCTGCAAATTGTAGCTTTGATACCAACTGTTAGGAGGCCCCTTATCCAATGGTAGCACAATTGATTACTTGTATGTGAGCAATTAAACACGGAAATTATACCAGAATGATTAAGAAACTAGAAACATGAGACAGCAAAGAATTTGAGAGACAATACACACTCTTGTATTAGATAATACTAGAAGAAAATACAAATAAGGAAGATGCCACTTCTTCCTCCACCTCAAAGGCTTGCCACACCTCAAGACCTTCTTCCCTCTCTCTCTTGCTCAACACAAAACCAAATCTAAAACTTGAGTTACAATCCCTCCTTGAATGCTATAGCTGATCTCCTTGACCTTACACCTGTAGATCTCCTTGACCTTGCTTGCTTCAATGCTCTTACTTGATCAATATGATAATTACAATACATGCCTCATGGTTCTTTAAATAGAATCCCATGGTTACAAAAATAGACATCTAACTACTAAAATTAGACACATAGCTCACGACTTAAAATAGTCCCTTAGCATGCAAACACTCGGTTTAACTAACTAACTGTTCGTAAACAGCAGTTCTGGACCGCACAGGCGACCGACGCCAGTCCCTACTTGTCTGGTGTTGCCGACGTCAGCCGACTCTCTGCCATCGCCGGTCTCCTTCTCCACTGCATCTGACCGACGTTGGTCATACTGCCGATGCCGGTGGCTCTGGTTCTTCAGCATCCTCTTCATGTGTGTGCAAACAGTTGAAGCTTTTAGCTCCACACCTTAACACTAACCATCTTCTAGATTTTTAGGGCATCATCAAAGATTTGAAGAGATGTGGTAGGTATAGTATGGATTTTATAGAGTCATGGAGATTGTGATAATGATGATGGAGTTCCAACTTAACACTCAACTTGCAAACCTCCACCCTAGAAAAGTATGCTCTTGAAGGCTTATATAAGGAGCTTAAGCCAGAAAAGGAGAGGGAGATGAAGGAATGTAGTGAAGTAATGGTGAAATTAATTTACTCTATAAACATAATTACATCCACCATTAAGGCTTTAAAATGGAATGGATGCCACTATGGCTCTAGTTGTATATGCCCAAGCTCATCTGTGAGCATCTGGGTTGTTAACATTATATTTTGAATATACTCTAGTTATGGAATTTTAACAAATGACAATAGTATTGCATTAAAATGTTTTGTGTGTTCAATTTTCATATCCTACAGAAAATAATTATGATGTCATACATTTTATTAAATTATGTTAATTAGTGTTCATGCATTTTATTGGTATACATCTTTAATGGATCCCTTGTAATTAATCATGATGTCATCATCATTTTTCATAAATGATGAGTATAGATCCTACACTAGTAACGCAAGTCTTATTTGAATTACAGCTATTTAGTATGAGTATATTGAGTAAAATTAATCTTATGATCCTTTAAGTACCTATTTGACCCCAAGCGTAATCCAAGAAAGGCCTTCACCCATGGATCTACCCTAAATTTATTTGAATTTCTAAAGTCCCCTAATTGAAGCCCTGCATCATGGCATAACTAGCCTAATGCAGGCCTCAGTTCCTTTTTAATTATACTTTGAGTAACTGCATAAGGACTATGACTTATATGGATTAATTTCAATATAGTTGAGTGATTAAATGTTGAGTGCAAAGGGAATATCCCATGCTTGTGCCTGGTTGTAGTAAACCAAGACCTTAAACTTTTTCATAATAGTTTGGTTCTATTGCCAAGACCCATGGTGAATTTTATTGCTATGATGATATGACAAAATGACGTACCAACTTTCTCTCAAAACCATCAAGCATTGGATGCAATAGGTGAAGATATATTTATACAGAAGCATCCAACCTGTAAATGACAAAAGCTAAGAAAATGGGTTCATGACAACCTATATGATGCTTTGTACTAGGTTTTTTTCTATGAGTTACCTAAGCATGTGTACAAGTGGCTAGCTTTATATTCAATCCACAAAATAAGAAGCTATGGATAGTGTTATGAGTGGACAAAGGAGTGCCTAGAGAGGCTTAAGAACCTAGATGTTACTTGGACTAGAGCCATGGATAAATGATGGCAAGGAGCCCTAAATAACTACATGAGCTCATAATCTCAAAATATTCATACTCTAAGGAAGTGGAGTACTAATTTTTACATGAACCTAAAAGCACATTCATGAAGGAGTTTGGTGCAAAGCTCAAAATGTTAATGGTTGATTATGGTTTTGAAACTTTGGGAATGGAAGGCTAAAATCCTTTTGTGTATGAGTTATTCAAAGGGGGAGAAGAGGATGTGTAGGTGAGGCATAATGGAAGGGATGAGCAAATTAACACCCAAGAGCTCAAAAGATTGACCTACAATAAGAGATGACATCAACTGATGGAGGATCTAAAACCTAAAAGTGTTAAGAGGACTCGTAGTGAATGGGAATGGCATGGGGAAGAATCTCTTGAAATACAATAGTACAAAGATGAGAGTTATAATGAAGAAATGAATCAAGCTCAACACTTGATAGGGGTGTAATTCATTAGGTTCCTACAAGATTTGGTGATTATATATAAGCTTGATACACCTACCCCATTTGAACCTTTAGTGCATGCTCATGTTCTAGATCCCCCATTTGAATAAAGTATATACATACTTATTGACCCTGATAACACCTTAGATCTTAGACATTTTATAGATTTAGATTGTAACTTTATGACTGAACATAATATTCTATACAAGGAGGTGAGTGCAATTACCTCTAAACCATTGGGTGCTAACTCACCATAATAGAATTTGAATGTGAGTATACCAATTCAACTGATGTTAGTAATGCAAGGTGGACAACAACATGCAAAAAGTGGTATAGCACCACAAACAAGTAATACAACACCAATTACATCAATTTTACCAGTAGTAATGATAGGACCAGCACTTATCTCCATGGCTGGAAGCATTATAGGACCACTTCTAAGATAGCCCCTAAGGAACAAGCACATTAAGTATAATTTATCCCCTTGTAACAAATCTACTATGAAATGGATATGCACCTACTAGAGTATCATGGCATGGAAAATGTTGTAAAACGTGTGCTAAAGTGTGAACTATAGTGGCATGCATTAGGCATAACCTAGTTATAGTGTAAGGCTACTAAGTTTGTAACCACTTTACTTGATTGTGCCCACATTTGATACATAAATTTTTATCCCAACCAGGCCATGGTTGACTATAATACCTTGAAGGAATTTGACATCCCAAAGTTTGAACAACAAATCATTGCCTCACTAAAAAAAATTACCCAAGGACTCTCAGAGAGTGCGTGTTTATATGATGCAAGGTTTAAAACTCTCCTATCAAAGCTCCCATGTGATATTTACCCTTCCTAGCATGCATAGTGGTTCATTGGGGGGTTGCTCATGCCATTATAAAGAGCACTCTCCATGAATAATTTTACTGATCCTTGAGAATCACTTGAATCTATGCTTAGAGCTAAGGTAGTTGAAAGTGTAAACACCAAGATCAACCCATTTATGGAAGTGCAAATTGCATCAATGACCTCCCATCTCCAAAATCTTACTATTATCTCTTTTTATGATGCTCAAACTAGATTATGGTGTACCGATTGTGAAGTAAAAGGCCATAATAAAACTAACTACCATAGGAGGAATGTGCACACCTTGTTTCTAAGATATGAAATCAATCAAGAAGTGCATGACATTCAAAACTATCTTTTATTGTAATATGCCAATGAATTCAACACAATGATATAGTGTTAGTTGTGTAATGCCTACACCCATACCACTATTGATTACTAGGTGATTGATAAAATGTGTGAATACATGGAAAGAGGTGCAAAGTAAGCTATAACAATAGTTAGATGGTAAAAAACCAAGGCAATGATGGCTATGGATAATAAAACATAGGATTTGGGATGCAACAAGGTACCAAAGGGTGAGGTGAAGAATGCAATAGTGTAAGGTTCCCACCATACTCATGTTATAAGTGTGGCTCAATGGAGCATTATCATCACAACTACCATACACATCTTATGTGTGGGTATTTTTGAGGGCCCATAAGGTCAAAAAATGCCATGACATGTATAAAAATTTGATCTAAGTCAGGCCTAAAATAGACAAGGGCATAAGAATGATCATGCAAAAGTAGAAAATAGAAAAATATATCCCAAAGGTGTAACCTACACACATAAAGTTAGTCAAAGTATAGGCAACCACTCAAGTGGATTCACCACTCAACCACCAATTATGATAGTACCTGAGTTATGCCTATAATATGCAGATAAGGGTCAAAATAAGCACATAATGCAACCTAAACCAAAATTTATGCCATACCTGACCCAGTGCACCAGAAAGACATATTATAATAGGCTATGAGTGTAATACAAAACTTATAAGGGGAGCTCCAATTATCATGAGATATAGAAGTGCAGGTTGTCACCTCTCAAAATAAGTAGGATAGCTAAGAAGCTAAAGTATACGAATTAATTGAGATCATGTAAATCTTAAAAATAAAAGGAATGTTCCCCCTATTGAATAACTTGATCCTAGAGCATTCAGGTCAAATCAAGTTGAGGTCACTATGCCACAAATGGAAAGGGTGTGATAAGTTTGACATACACAAAATGTTGAATATGACCAGGAACTCTTGGTAGATGCCACTATTGATAGATAGTCTATTTATGATGTTATTATAGACACAGGCATCAAGGTCAACATCTTGACCAAGAATGCTTGGGATAAAATGGGTAGACTATCCTTGAGACCTTCTCCTCATGTACTTTTTATGGCTAAAAAAACTTAGGGATAGCCTATCAAAGTTTTTGAAATCATAATTATAGATATCATGGGCACCAAATTTTTCACTAACTTTGAATTAATAGAGTTATCAGAGTAGGACAATTACCCTATGCTTATAAGAAGGTCATGGTGTTATGCAAATAATACACATATGCACTTCAAAAGGTGCTACATGACCTTTGAAAATGGAAAGGAGAGGGTAGTTACACATCTCTCAAATGACCAAGGACCCCCTATGTCTAGAGAATGGACATTTAGGATAAGATCAACCATATTATAATATCATGGTGGAAGGATTTGAGATTCTAGACATAAATGATCAAGGAATCCTCTCTTGGGAAGATGGATAATCAGCTTTAGACACCACCAATGTTATTTTTCACTGATGGGTCAAGAAAGAATATGAGACCACTAGTTGATAATATTGCTTTGTGTGCACAAATATGCTAAACATAATAAAGATAGGTTAGATACAGATTGATTGCACTTTTAAAATATCGGTCCCTTATGCCAAGAAAAGGGTAAAAATAGTGTTTTACCTCAGTAAGGGAAAACTTTTTGTGTTAATAATATATGAAGGGAGTAATCTTATGGAGGACTACATCCATGAAATTGAGTCATACATCCCAAAAGAGGTGGATATAATGGGCACACTAGTGTACACATTGAAGAGAACTATCTCTCATTGTTGGGTAGCACAAAATCCTAGCTTGCCAACTTGGTAGAATGTAAAGGTAACTATTTATACTAGGTTTAGAAAAAGTAATGAGGACCTAGACATTTTATCCTAGTGACTTTGACCCTATCACACATGTACATATTTATAAATAAACATGGGTTATTTATGGTGAAAATGTCCCAAGAAATCTATGGGTGCATGCCTTCTATAGGACCTTAAATACTTGGGTGCAGGCATGGTATGTAGTCAATGAGATGTGTCACTATATAACATATTGGGATTCCCTAAAGGAGTAGCTTGTTCATACCTTCTCCTTTTCTTCACAAAATCTTGAATTGATTGATCCATTATAGGTATTTCAAAGGTCAATGTTTGAAGACACTACTATAATAGAGGAATACCTAAAGGACATGTTCAGAGAAAATGGTTAGCACTCCCAACCTTCTTTGAAGAGAAATATCTGATAGTGGCTCTAGTGATGAAGATGATGACACATAGAAGGTGTGAAACTAGAATAATTTAATAGGGAAAATGAATTCAGTACACCAAGTTGAGGATAACACCCCGAAATAAGAACACCTTAACCATCTTTGGGTAGAAGAAATCGAGGGTAGAAGACAAGTTGAGAATTCACACTAGGATAATAATGAACCCTATTAGGCACCATTAAAAACTACTAAGGTAGATATTAATTCAAAAGGGGAACCTAAAATTTCCACTCTAGGTGCCTATTGGTTTGATGGTAAACTGGTATGATTATTGATCTCTTGAAATAATTCCAAAACCTTTCTTGTGGAACTATAAAGAAATGAGAGGCACACACCCATCACTTAAGAAGGTGATCATCAAACTAGTCGATGGTGCAAGACCCATAAATAATCTACCTTATAAATTCAACCAAAATATTCATTCCAAGGTTGATGGAATTCTAGCCAAAAGAGTCATCTACCCATTGTAAGAATTTGAATGGGTTAACCCCATATTCATCATAATAAAAAAGGATGGGTACATCCAAATTTGTGTTGAATATAGACCATTGAATATCACCTATATAACCAACCCCTTCTTGACTCCATTTATCGATGAAGTGTTAGTTGATGTTGAAGGTTATGAGATATACACATTTATTGATGGCTTTTCAAGATACCATCAAGTCCAAATCAAGGAGGACAATCCTAAAACCACCTTTGTGATCGAATGGGGTTGTTTTGCATATAATGTGATGCACTTTAGGCTAAAGAATGTACCTATATCACTATGTTTTAATATTATTTAATATAAAAGAGAGAGATAAATATAAAAAAAAGAGTTGGGGATAAGTGATTAAAACATAGATAAGTGCACACCATTACAAACTTTATAGATTCCCCTCTTTGGCTATGGAGGAAGACACTTAGTGAAATAGGTGAACTATGAATACCAGATATATTATTATGATGAGGCTTGGTGAAATGATGGGTGAATAGACAAGACAAGTATGTGTTATTGGTCTTTAAAATTTCAAGCTTTGTGAAGTGTATCAATTCTTGATCTAGATCAATTTGTGTAGACTAATAATAAGCTTGGATGTCAAAAGTGAATGTAGGATATTCTAATTTCCTAACATCTTATGCACATATTCTTGATTTTTATGACCCAAATACCAACTTAAAATTTTACTTAAGTAACCATCGTCGATTATCCCATTGACATCGATCAAGGGTTGACTGATGTCAATGGCATGAGAATAGGTAAAAGGGCTAATTTTAGCCCATTTTATGTTTCTTCTCTTGCCAAGTGTGGTGTCCATTAGAAAATGGTAAAAATGCAAGGCTAGGAGGATTGTAGTTAGTTAAGAATTTATGTTAAGGCTGAGAACAAGTCATAAGTAGTTAGTATTAGGAGACTAAGTCTCAAGGTGACTAGATACAAAGTCATCGGATTTGGGCACAGACTATTTGGTGGGACTAGCTATGCTCACTTATTCAAGTTTTAATATTTTTATTTTCTTAGAATGTTTCACCATGTTTTAATCTTATTTTATATTCAAAAAGAGAGAAATAGAAAAGATAGATAGTTAGGGATAAGTGCTTAAAACCCATATAATTTCACACCATTCTAGACTTTGTATATTCTCCTCTTTGGCTATGGAAGAAGACACTTGTAGATAAGAAAACGCTATATAAAATAGTTGTTAGTGAATATATGTGTGGACTTCCAAGCTATGTGATTGTTTTTGGGAGTGTGAAACTCCCTTGGGAAGATAGTCTGCTATTTTAAAACAAAGTTTAAAATAAATTCAAGTAAAGAGAGTAGAGAGAGAGAGAGAGAGAGAGAGAGAGAGAGAGAGAGAGAGAGAGTTATATTTTTGTTTACCATGTTGTAGGTCTGAGTGTAGCATAAGATAATACTGTGTAGACTGATAAGTTAGGTCTATGGTTTGGGAAGGTTGTTAGGTGATTTTGAGATTACTAGTTCAAAAACATAGTAATTGACATCAGTTAAAGGACTGATGTCCATTTAGGTCACCGATGTTGGTTGGGGTCATTGATATTAGTTTGGATTCACCGATATCAATTTGGGGTCATCGATGTTAGTTGGGGTAGTAGTATTATAATGAGTTGGAGTAGGCTTTTCTGAGAAGGAGAATGGGAGTATGGTCAGGTTTTGAGGTTGGGAAGACTTTTAAGGAGGTGGGTAAGACTCAATTGAGTCTAGATAGAGGGTTGATATGATGGGGTAGATAAAAGTGGGTGGGAAGCTTTACAACTCCTCCATGAAAGGAGTCAGGGTTTGTAAAACAATAAATAGTATAATGTAAAGCAATTATAAAATTACTATTTAAAGACTTACAAAACACTAAGATATACTTAGTTGGTGAAATGGGTGAACTATGACTGCTAAATAGATGACTCTGATGAGGCTTGGTGAGATGATGGGTGAATAGACAAGATAAGCATGTGATTTTGGTCCTCAAGAGTTCAAAATCTATTAGTGTATCAATTCCTGATTTAGATCAATTTGTGTAGAGTAACTATAAGCTTGGATGTTGAAATTGAATTTAGGATGCTATGATTGCCAAAAAGCTATATGTGAATTCTTGATTTTTATGACCAGAATACCAACTTGGAATTTTTCTTAAGTAACTGATGTCGGTGATCCCATTGACATCGGTCAATGGTTGACTAATGTTGGTGTCATGAGAATAGGTAAAAAGGATATTTTTATCCCATTTTCTATTTTTTCTCTTGCCAAGTGTGGTGTCTGTTAGAAAATGGTAAAAATATGAGGCTATGAGGAATGTAATTAGTTAGGAATTTATGTTAAGGGTGAGAACAATTCATAGGTATTTAGGAGTAGGAGACTAAGTCTCAAGGTGACTTAGAGGGTAAGAATTAGTCTTAGGATGAGGTGGATAGGTGAGGTAGAATAAGTGGGTTTTAATTAACTTAATAAAATATTTTAAGGTGAAAACATGGTTTAGGAAGGTTAATTATTAAAAGGGGATCAAGGGGGGTTTCGACATAGGGAGTCATGAAAGTGTGTGACATAATTTTGGTGTCTACATTTACCCCTTTTTGTCTTATAACTTGTATTGAAAAGTTGTGAGACAAAAATAGGAGTTGGATGTTTTAGGTATGGGATGAGATATTCCCCCCTCAAAATGGGAATCAACGAAGGAAAATATAAAATTGGGTACCGATTTGATAGGTAGTTAATAGATGAGTGGAAGTTGAGTGAAAATGCGGAAACATCATTACTTGCATGGATAATACTACTAGTTATAGTCAACACAATCACTAACATGTGATGGTGAGGAGGACTTAGATAAAAATAACTAGACCATAGCTTGTTAGTGATAGCTAATGGGGTTAAAATGATCAAGGTTATAGTTCTAATAGTCTATGTGTTCTAGGTATCCAAGGTAGGAAGTGCTCTTGGAAAACAAGAAGGGTTATAGGTGATGGAACTGGTAAGGTCATGATCTAAAAACACTTGATATACACATGTGTATACAATAGCCAACTATAGCTTGATAACATAAGTGGTCAAAAAGAGCAAGGTAAGGTTTTCTCAAAAGGGTCATTGGTCGAGGAGATATTTGTGATCTCTGGTCATAGTTATCATAGGTGGAAATTTGAGTTATTTCCAAGGTTAGTTTTCATGGGTGAGGAGATATAGGTGATCTCTAAGTTGCCCCATAAAGAGTCCATGTGAACCACTAAAGGCATGTAATTAGGTTGACTTTGCAAAGGGTGGTGGTTGGGGTTGGAAACCATAATTTTAAGGTAGCTAACACTGGTTAGGTCACTGATCTTGGTAGGAAATATACCATCAGTTAGGTCACTAATGTTGGTAAGAAATATGCCAACATTAGTGACCTAGGGCAAGACTACTAACATCAATGAGTGACCAAACCTAATAAAAGGGGTTTGGTAGCCCACAAAAATTCATTTATGACATTATATTGGAGGAAACTAGAGCTCTGAGTGTCATGCAACTTAAAACATCTAGAGCTTATCTTATTGTGGTGAGGTGGTGAGAGGTGAGTGGTGGAGAAGAGTGTGTGAGAGTAAAGGTGTGATTTAGCACTTGGTGGGACTCAATTTAACTGAAGGAATGTTGGTTTGGATGGACATGGTATAGGAATGAGGGGACCCAATTGAAGGTGCTCCATAATAGGTACCATCCATTCTAGCTTGAAAAAGATGGAGAGATGAGGTAGGATCTATTTGAGTTACTTGAGTTGGTTATTTTTGTTTAACTTAGGTTTTGATCATGATTTGTTAGTTAGTGGCAATAGGAGTATGTGGGGGGATAGATCATAAGGGATTAGTAGATGGTTTAGGGGTAGGTTTGGGTGGATTTATGGGGGGTTATGGGTAGTTTATAAGAAAAACCCTAAAATTAAGGTGCAAACTATTTAGCCCTAGAGTTGAACCGATTATAGATATCAGTTGGGTTTACTAACATCGACCAACATAACACTGATGTCAATTGACAATTGACACTGATGTCAACATATAAGACTGATGTCGATTGAAATATAATTGATGTTAGTCATTGAAAAACCCAAAGTGGCATGTTTAGGAGGTGTGAGGACCAATTGTGCATCCCTATTTGAATAGGTACATTACTTGACTAACCTAATGGCTAAGCTAGCCTCATGAGACTCCATGTTGACTAAGTACTACCTACATAGCCTTGATTAGGGCCTCAAGCCAATGTATTTCTCCCAAAGGGAAGGGAAAAAGGGGGTGAGATGTGGGTTAAAATTGTCAAGGAAAGTGGTTGGGAAAAAGTAGGTTGAAATAGGTCATGGAACCTAGGGTTTAAAAAATAGGCCATTATAGCTAGGGTGTAAGATAGAGGTCATGGGGACTAGAGGTTTACAATATGCTAATTATCCTAGGGTTTATAATATAGGACATGGGGCTTAGAGTTTAAGAATAGGCCGATTGGCCTAGGGTTTAAGATATAGGTCATGGGGCCTAAAGTTTAAGTAGGTGAATGGGCTAGATAGTTAGGTGGGTAGATGACATAGATAGCCTCAAAAGACCCCGTGTCAACTAAGTGATACTTACATATCCCTATTTAAAGCTTCATGCCAATGTAGTTCTCCCAAAAGGAAAGGGATAAAAAGAGGAGGTTTATAACTTAAGGTATGTATCTTAATGGAGTGATTTCATTTGTGTGGTTGTATGCTAGGCAGGATTTGACATTATGATATTGACTACCTATACTATTGATGAAGATGAGGAGAGATATCACCATTAATGAGTGAGATCATATGCCATTGGTAGGGTTAGGAAGAGTGTGATGATATTGTAGAGTTACATGAGACGTTAGTTTGATGGTAGCTTTAACATAGAGGTGGGATCATACCACCAACACCTTCCATCTACCTATCAAAGAGTTGACAATGACACAAGAGGATGTATACATGATTTTATGGCTATCGATCTAGGGTGAGGATCTCTTCATGTGTTTGAGGGAGGATCATGATATTCATATGTCCACATTATTTGGAGATCATGTTAGCAAGGTGACCTATCATTTGGTGAGCTTTGCATACGAGCCACTATAAACTAATGATGAGGAGCAGTACCACATAATTATCTTGATGATGATAGGCATTACAATGTATACACTACTTGATGTAGATGGAGGGAGATTCCCTATTGTGATGACCAAAGTTTTGGCATAGATTTTTGAGTAGTGGATAGTCTTTTCATGGGGATAAAATTTTATTACATAACTATACAGGGAGCTATGGGGTGTGAGGTTGTGACAAAAATACATTATTTATGTCAATCATTTACTTCATTATTGGGCATATGTGCACATTGTGGTGAAATGGCCACTGGGGCTACCAATCATGATTTTGATTAGTTTTAGGGTTTGTTTCAAATGATAGAGAGATATCATGGCATACACAGAAGTAGATGGAATTGTGTGGGATATTGATTATTAAAGGTAGATGATGGATGCATTTATTCTATCAGATATTATTTGGAGGCCCTACTTGACATATCCTATATTTAGAGGATAAGTAGAGTAACTTGTAGGGTTACATAGTATGATATGGGTCAAGGGGAGGTGAGCTAGAGAGTTGGAGATGATACCTATGGTTAGGGTCAAGATATAGTTTGGGTTATTATAGGATGTACCTCCTACTTTTCTATGACATAAGAGGGATGATATAGAGGCACCCCTTCCATTGCCCTAGGAGAGAGATGGGCTAGATTTTGAGGAGCTACAAATAAGCCCAGGTGTGATAGATCTAGGGTATACAGTGGTTTATCAAGCATGGTGGGTAAGGTTACACCTTGTATTTTTGAGGAGACCATGACTAGTTTTATAAAGAGTGAAGAGAGAGAGGGATGTAGCTGTGCAATCATGGGATACAATGCAAGCATAGGTTTTTTTCTTATAGGGATCAATGATGACACTACAGGGATAGGTTATTATATTGATAATAAAGAGAGATAGTTTGAGAGTAGTAGTGTAGGCTCTCCCCTTCCTCCACCATAGGGACCAATAAATGATCTACTATAGGCATCACCATAGGGTCCTATAGTAGGTTTGATGGGTCAATCATAGACTATGCTACTAGTAAGGTACAACACTGCTTTAGATAAGATTTCATATTATGAGAGATCCATCAGGTAGTTCCCATAGATTATGAGATATTATGAGGCTAGAGAGAAGGATAGATCGAATAGATACACCATGACCTCTAGGTCACATAGACATAGATAGGTAGAGGGTGGTGATGATACTTCCTCTTCATGACCATGGCCACAGCCTTGAGTATTCTGAGGACTAGATGTATTATGATTTTTGTTATAATGACTTAGAAGCTTCTCACATTGATCACAAGGCAATAACAACATCCCAATGAAGGCTTCCTATATTGATCAACCTACACACAAAAAAAAGAACCAAAAAACTTTAGTCATGGATTAGTCTATGGTAGCTCTCAGGTCACCTATATAAGATGCATACCATCCCCACTAAGAAGGTTACACTACCCACACACCTATATTATTTTTACCTTTTTACCCTCTTAATCCCTCATAATAAAGGGACTTTGAATTCACTTGACACAAGGTGATCACAACATTTCTCTATCAAATGAATGGTTGATACTACAATGCATTAATAAGGCTCATACTCCAATGGCTATTCATATGGTCATTATGGTCCTCACCCATGAAAGAGCATCACATCCATTTCTTTTCTATCACATGTCAATTTTTCTTTTAAAGGTGGCATCTCAAAACAAGATTCACTTAACTTATCACCTACCTACCAATTTCTATTTAAATTTATGTGTTTAATCATACTATTACTTACATATCCATTTCAAGCAATGATGCTAAATAATATCAACAAAGATCATGGTGTATTAACAATACATTCCTCAATCATCACACTCTACTAATACTACTAAACCATTTTCCAACTAATTTATTTCATATAACCTTATGTGAAATGCAACCCACATAGCTTCTCTAAAAAATAGTAAATCAAGAAACTATAAATTCAAACAACTTATTTTTAGCATACACCATCACATATATGTAAAAATGCTACAACAAAACCAACTGCTCACCTATGCATGCACCATCATGAATATGGGAAATGCTATCATAACACACTATCACTAACATAACCATAAATAACATCACATAAACCATCATCATCAATAGCATCATCATAACATTTCATAATACCAAAATCTCATATCTATATATTGAATATGAATATACATCAATGAATCATATCAGTATCATCTCTCTCTCATAATACATCTCTCAACTTTGTCTCACAGGCCAGAATATATATATATATATATATATATATATATATATATATATATATATATATATAAAACAAAAATCACAATACATCTATCCCTCAAAATATGCAAGGCTATGGTCATGGTTTTAAAGAGGCAATATTATCACCACCCTCTGCCTGTCTATGTCTACGTGAACTAGAGGTCATGGTGCACCTCTCTGATCTCTCCTACTCTCTAGCCTCAAAATATCTCAAAATTTGTGGGAATTACCTGATGTCTCTCTCATAATATGCAATCTCATCTAAAGTAGTGTTGTACCTCACTAGTGGCACAGTCTATGGTAGACCCATCAAACCTACTATAGGACCCTATGGTGATGCCTACAATGGATCTTATAATAGTCCCTATGGTGGAGGAGGGGGGATCCTACACTAATACTCTCAAACCATCTCTCTCTACTATCAATATAGTAACCTATCCCTTTAGTGTCATCACTTGTCCCTGTAGAACCATAACCTATTATTGTGTTGTAGTCAGTTGGGACTGTAGTGTCATCACTTATCCTTATAAGACCAAACATGTGCCTATGCTATATCCTATGCCTAAAAAATTGCATCCCTCTCTCTCTCCACTCCCTATAAATCTAGTCATGGTCTCCTCAAAATCACAAGTTGCAACCTTGCCCACCACACTCAATAAGCTATTATACACCCTGAATCTATCACACTTGGGCCTACTGATAACTCCTCAAAATCTATCCCATATGTATCCTATGTAAATGGAAGGGGTGCCTCTATATCATCCCTCCTATATCAAAAATAATTAGGAGGTACATCTTATAATAACCCAAAATATCTCCTAACCCTAACCATAGATATCATCTCCAACTCTCTGGCTCACCTCCCCCTAACCCATATCATACTCTATAAGCCTACAAGTTATTTTGCCTATCCTCTAAATATAGGATATGTCAAGTAGGGCCTCCAAATGATATTTGATGGAATCAATCCATCCATCATCCACCTATAATAATTAGTATCTTTCATAATGTCATCTAATCATGAATGTGTCATGCTATCTCTCCATCATCTAAAACCAACCCTGAAACTAGTTAAAATCATGACTAGTAGCCCTAGTGGTTGTGTAACCATAATGTGCTCATATGCCTAATATGAAGTAAATTCCTAACATAAAGATTGTATCACTGTCATAACCTCACACCCCATAACTCCTTATATAGCTGTGTAAGAAAAGCTGGTCCCCATGCAAATATTTTCCACTACTCAAACATCTATGCCAAAACTCTAGTCATTGCAATAGGGAATATCCCTCCATCTGCATCACATAGTGTATATATTGTAATGCCTATCATCATCAAGACAATAAATTGGTGTTACTCCTCATTAACGACTCATATGCAAAGCTCATCACATGATAGGTCACCTCACTGACATGTTCCCTAAACAATGTGTACATATGAATATCACGATCCTCCCTCAAACATGTGAATAACTCCTCACCCTAGAGTGGTAGCTATAAAATATTGTATACATCCTCCTACATTACTGTCAACTCTTTGGTAGGTAGATGGAAATTTTTGGTGGTGTGATCCCACCTCTCTATCAAAGCTACCATCAAACTAACATCTCATGTAACTCTATAATATCATCATACTCCTCCTAACCCTCCCACTACCATGTGTTCCCACTCATTAGTGGTGATATCATTAACAAGCTATGGTCTACTTATTTCTATCCAAGTCATCTTCACCTTTACCTATTATTGATTGTGTCAACTATAATTAGTTGTTTACATTCAAGAAATAATCTTCCCACATTCATACTCAACATCCACTTATCCATTAACTACCTATCAAACTAGTACCCATTTCCAAATTCTCCTCTGTTGGTTTCCATTTTGAGGGGGGAATATCTCACCCCATACCTAGAGCATCCAACTCCTATTTTTGTCTCAAAAATTGTCAATACAAGTTATAAGACAAAAAGGGGCAAATGCAGACACCAAAATTACATCACACACTTACATGAATCCCTATGTCAAAACCCCCCTTGATCCTGTTTTAATAATTAACCTTCCTAACCCATACTTTCACCTTAAAATATTTTATTAATTTAATTAAAACTCCATTATGCCACCTCATCCTAAGACTAATTATTACCCTTTGAGTCACCTTGAGACTTAGTCTCCTAATCCTAACTACCTATGACTTGTTCTCACCCATAACATAAATTCCTAACTAATTATGTTCTTCATAGCCTCACATTTTTACTATTTTCTAACAAACACCACACTTGGCAAGAAAAGGAACATAAAATGGGTTAAAAATATCCCTTTTACCTATTTTCATGCCGCCAACATTGGTCAACCCTTGGCTGATGTCGGTGGGATCACTGATGTTGATTACTTAAGCAAAATTCTAAGTTGGTATTTAGGTCACAAACATCAAGAATTTATGCATAGGTTTTTGGAAATCAAAGCATCCTACATTCACTTTTGACATCTAGGCTTATCGTTACATTACATAAATTGATCCAAATCAAGAATTGATATACTGCATAGAGCTTGAACTCTTGAGGACCAACAACATAGGCTTATCTTTTCTATTTACCCATCAGTTCACCAAGCCTCATCAAAGTCATCAATCTGGTAGTCATAGTTCACCCATTTCACCAACTAAGTATATCTTAGTGTTTTGTAAGTATTTAAATAGTAATTTTATAATTTATTTACATTACACTATTTATTTTTTCACAAACCTTGACTCTTTTCATGGAGGAGTTGTAAAGCTCCCCACCCACTTTTTTTTTCCCCAACTTACCAACCCTCTATCTAGACTCACTTGAGTCTTACCCACCTCCTTACAACTCTTCCCAACCTCACAACCTGACCATACTCCCATTCTCACTCCCAAAAAAGCCTTTTCTAACTCATTCTAATACTACTGCCCCAATTGACATCGATGACACCAAACTGACATCAGTGACCCCAATCAACATTAGTGACCAACTAACATTAGTCCTTTAGATGATGTTGATTACTATGTTTTTGAACCAACAACCTCAAAATCACCTAAAAACCTTCCCAAAACATAGACCTAACTTATCATCTTGCACTATATTATCTTCTACTACATTCAGGCCTACAACATGGTAAATAGAAATCTAAGTCTCTCTCTCTCTCTCTCTCTCTCTCTCTCTCTCTCTCTTTACTCTCTTTACTTGTATTTATTTTAAAATTTGTTTTAAAATAGTGGACTATCATCCCAATAGAGTTTCACACTTCCCAAAACAAGTGTGTAGCTTGGCAGTCCACACATATCTTCACTAATAACTATTTTTTGTATTGTTTTCTTATCTACAAGTGTCTTCCTCCATAGCCAAAGAGGGGAATCTACACAGTCTGGAATGATGCACACTTATTTGAGTTTTAATCACTTATCCCTAACTCTCTCTCTTTTCTATTTCTCTCTCTTTGAATATAAAATAAGCTTAAAACTTAGTGAAACATTATGTCACACCCAGTGGGACCTAGGGTTTTAAAATATAGGCCATTAGGCCTAGGGTGTAAGATATAGGTTATGGGACCTAGATGTTTAGAATAGGCCAGTTGGCTTTGGGTTTAGAATATTGGTTGTGGGGGCCTAGAGTTTAAGAATAGGTTGGTTGGTCTAGGGTTGGAGATATAGGACATGGGGCCTAAAGTTGAAGTGGGTGAATGGGCTAGATAGTTAGGTGGTTAAATGATCGAGCTATACTTAGAATACCCCATGTCAACTAAGTGTTGCATACATAGCCCTAATTAGGGCCTCAATCCAATGTAATTCTCCAAAAGGGAAGGAAAAAATGGGTTAGATGTGGGTTAAAATTATTGAGGCAAGCAGTTAGGAAAAAGTAGGTTGAAATAGGCTATGGGACCTAGGGTTTTAAAATATAGGCTATGGGGCCTAAAGTTTAAGTAGGTGAATGGGCTAGATAGTTAATTCTTGATTTTTGTGACTTGAATAGTAACTTGGAATTTTGATTAAGTAACTGACATCAGTGATCTCATCAACATCAATCAAGGGTTGACTAATGTCAATGGCATGAGAATAGGTAAAACGGATATTTTTAGCCCATTTTTTGTTCCTTCTCTTACTAAGTGTGGTATCCATTAGAAAATAGTAAAAATGTGAGGCTATGAAGAATGTTAGTTAGGAAATTATGTTAGGGATGAGAAGTCCATGTGATCCACTAAAGGCATGTAATTAGGTTTATTTTTCAAAGGGTGGTGGTTGGGGTTGGAAACCCTAATTTTAAGGTGGCTAAAATTGGTCAAGTCATTGATGTGGATAGGAAATATGTTGACATTAGTGGCCTAAGGCAAGACTGTCAACATTGATGGGTGACCAATCCTAACAAAAGGGGTTTGGTATCCCACTAAAATTCATTTATGATGTTAGATTGGAGGAAATTAGAGCTCTGAGTATCATACAACATAAAATATTTGGAGCTTATCTTATTGTGGTGAGGTGGTAATAGGTGAGTGGTGGAGATGAGTGTGTGAGATTGAGGGTCAGATTTAACACTTGATGGGTCATGGTTTGATTGAGGGAGAATTGGTGTGGATAGAGATGGTAGAGGGATGAGGGGACCCAGTTGGAGGCACTCCATAATAAGTGTTATACATTCTAGCCTAGAAGAGATAGAGAGATGAGGTAGGATTTGTTTGAGTTGCTTGAGTTGGTTTTTTTGTTTAATTTAGGTTTTGATCATAATTTTTTAGTTAGGGGAAATGGGAGTATGTGGGGGGATAAAGTATAAGTAAGGGATTATTAGATGGGGTAGGGGTAGGTTTGGGTCACTAATGTTGGTTGGGTTTGTCAACATCAGCCAACATAGTGATGATATTGACCAACAATTAATATCAACATCAGCATATAATACTGATGTCAGTCAAAATATAACTGATATCAGTCACTAAAAAACCCAAAGTGGCATGTTTAGGAGGTATTAGGACCAATTGTGCATCCACAATTGAATAGGTGCATTAGTGGACTAACTTAATGGTTGAGATATCCTTATAAAACCCTCTATTGACTGAGTGTTTCCTACATAGCCCTGATTAGGGCCTCAGGCCAATATAATTCTCCAAAAGGGAAAGTGAAAAAGGGGTGAGATGTGGGTTAAAATTGTCTTGACAAGTGGTTAGGAAAAAGTAGGATAAAATAGGCCATAGAACTTAGGGTTTTAATATATAGTCCATTAAGCCTAGGGTGTAAGATATAAACCATGGGGCCTAGATGTTTATAATAGGCCATTTGGCCTAGGGTTTAAAATATATGCTATGGGGCCTAGAGTTTAAGAATAGGTTGGTTGGCCTAAGGCTCAAGTGGGTGAATAGGCTAGATAGTTAGGTGGGTAGATAATTTATCTAGCCTCAGAAGACCTCATGTCAATTGAGTACAACCTACATAGCCCATATTATGGCCTCAAGCTAATGTAGTTATCTAAAAGGGAAAGGGATGAAAAGAGGAGGTTTATAACTTAAGGTATATGACTTGATGAAGTTATTTTATTTGTGGATGCAAGCTAGGTAGGAGTTGAAATTACAAGATTGACTATCAACCCAAACCTACCCAAACCTACCCATAAATCCACCCAAACCTACCCACAAATCCACCCAAACCTACCCCTACCCCATCTAATAATCCCTTACTTATAATTTATCCCCCCACATATTCCCATTTCCCATAACTAAAAAATTATGATATAAACCTAAACTAAACAAAAAAACCAACTCAAGCAACTCAAACAGATCCTACCTTATCTCTCTATCTCTTCTAGGCTATAATGGATAACACCTATTATGGAGTGCCTCTAACTAGGTCCCCTCATCCCTCTGCCATCTCTATCCACACCAATGCTCCCTCAATCAAACCATGACCCACCAAGTGTTAAATCACACCCTCAATCTCACACACTCATCTCCACCACTCACCTATTACCACCTCACCACAATAAGATAAGCTCCAAATATTTTATGTCGTATGATACTCAAAGCTCTAGTTTCCTCCAACCTAACATCATAAATGAATTTTAGTGGGATACCAAACCCCTTTTGTTAGTATTAGTCACCCATCAATGTTGATAGTCTTGCCTTAGGCCATTGATGTCAACATATTTCCTATCGACATCAGTGACTTGACCAATGTTAGCCACCTTAAAATTAGTGTTTCCAACCCCAACCACCACCATTTAAAAATTCAACCTAATTAAATGCCTTTAGTGGATCACATGGACTTCTCATCCCTAACATAAATTCCTAACTAAAAACATTCTTCATAGCCTCACATTTTTACTATTTTCTAATGGATACCACACTTGGTAAGAGAAGGAATAGAAAATGGGCTAAAAATATCCCTTTTACCTATTCTCATGCCATTGACATTAGTCAAACCTTGACTGATGTTGATGAGATCACTGATGTTAGTTACTTAATCAAAATTCCAAGTTACTATTCAAGTCACAAAAATCAAGAATTAACTATCTAGCCCATTCACCTACTTAAACTTTAGGCCCCACAGCCTATATTTTAAAACCCTAGGTCCCACAGCATATTTCAACCTACTTTTTCCCAACCACTTGCCTCAACTATTTTAACCCACATCTAACCCATTTTTTCCTTCCCTTTAGGAGAATTACATTGGCTTGAGGCCCTAATTAGGGATATGTAGGTAGCACTCAGTTGACATGGGGTCTTCTCAGGCTAGCTCGATCATTTACCCACCTAAATATCTAGCCCATTCACCCACTTCAACTTTAGGCCCCACGGCCTATATCTCCAAACCTAGACCAACCAACCTATTCTTAAACTCTAGGCCCCATGACCAATATTCTAAACCCTAAGACAACTGGCCTATTCTAAACATCTAGGTCCCACAACCTATATCTTACACCCTAGGCCTAATGGCCTATATTTTAAAACCCTAGGTCCCACTAGGTGTGACATAATGTTTCACTAAGTTTTAAGCTTATTTTATATTCAAAGAGAGAGAAATAGAAAAGAGATAGAGTTAGGGATAAGTGATTAAAACTCAAATAACTATGCATCATTCTAGACTTTGTAGATTCCCCTCTTTGGCTATGGAGGAAAACACTTGTAGATAAGAAAACAATACAAAAAATAGTTATTAGTGAAGATATGTGTGGATTTCCAAGCTACACACTTGTTTTGGGAAGTGTGAAACTCCCTTGGGATGATATTCCACTTTTTTAAAACAAATTTTAAAATAAATACAAGTAAAGAGAGTAAAGAGAGAGAGACTTAGATTTCTATTTACCATGTTGTAGGTCTGAATGTAGTAGAAGATAATACAGTGCAAGATGATAAGTTAGGTCTATGTTTTGGGAAGGTTTTTAGGTGATTTTGAGGTTATTGGTTTAAAAACATAGTAATCAACATCATTTAAAGGACTCATGTTAGTTGGTCACTAATGTCGATTGGGGTCACTGATGTCAGTTTGGGGTCATCGATGTCAATTGGGGTAGTAGTATTAGAATGAGTTAGAAAAGGATTTTTTGGGAGGGAGAATGGGAGTATGGTCAACATGTGAGGTTGGGAAGAGTTGTAAGGATGTGGGTAAGACTCAAGTGAGTCTAGACAAAGGGTTGGTAAGGTGGGGTAGCAAAAAGTGGGTGGGGAGTTTTACAACTCCTCCATGAAAAGAGTCAAGGTTTGTGAAAAAATAAATAGTGTAATGTAAATAAATTATAAAATTACTATTTAAATACTTAAAAAACACTAAGATATACCTAGTTGGTGAAATGGGTGAACTATGACTACCAGATAGATGACTCTAATGAGGCTTGGTGAACTGATGGGTGAATAGACAAGATAAGCATGTGTTGTTGGTCCTCAAGAGTTCAAGCTCTATGCAGTGTATCAATTCTTGATCTGGATCAATTTATGTAGTGTAACTATAAGCCTAGATGTCAAAAGTGAATTTAGGATGCCTTGATTTCCAAAAAACTATGCATAAATTCTTGATTTTTGTGACCTAAATACCAACTTAGAATTTTGCTTAAGTAATCAACATTGGTGATCCCACTGACATCAGCCAAGGGTTGACCAACATTGGTGGCATGAGAATAGGTAAAAGGGATATTTTAAACCCATTTTATGTTCCTTTTCTTTCCAAGTGTGGTGTTTTTTATAAAATAGTAAAAATGTGAGGCTATGAAGAACATAATTAGTTAGGAATTTATGTTATGGGTGAGAACAAGTTATAGGTAATTAGGATTAGGAGACTAAGTCTCAAGGAGACTTAGAGGATAATAAGTAGTCTTAGGATGAGGTGGCATAATTGGGTTTTAATTAACTTAATAAAATATTTTAAGGTGAAATTATGGGTTAGGAAGGTTAATTATTAAAAGAGGATCAAGGGGGGTTTTGACATAGGGAGTCATGTAAGTGTGTGATGTAATTTTGGTGTTTGCATTTGACCCTTTTTGTCTTATAACTTGTATTGACAAGTTATGAGAAAAAAATAGGAGTTGGATGCTCTAGGTATGGGATGAGATATTCCCCCCTCAAAATGGGAACCAATAGAGGAAAATATGGAATTGGGTACCAGTTTGATAGGTAGTTAATGGATAAGTGGATGTTGAGTATGAACATGGGAAGATCGTTGCTTACATGTAAACTACTACTAGTTATAGTCGACACAATCAATAATAGGTAAAGGTGAAGATGAATTGGATAGAAATAACTAGACCATAGCTTGTTAGTGATAACTAATGTGGTTAAAATGATCAAAGTTGTAGCTCTAATGGTTCATGTGTTTGAGGTATCTAATGTAGGAAGTGCTCCTAGAAAATAAAAAGGGTTTCAGGTGATGGAATGGGCAAGGTCATGATCAAAAAACACCTCATATACACATGTGCATATAACAACCAACTATATCATGATAGCATAAGTGGTCAAAATGAGTAAGGTAAGGTTTGCTCAAAAGGGTCATTGGTCAAGAAGATATTTATGATCTCTGGTCAGAGTCATCATGGGTGGAAATTTAATTGATTTCCAATGTTGGTTGTCATGGGTGAGGAGATATATGTGATCTCCAAGTTGCCCCATAAAGAGTCCATGTAAACCACTAAAGCCATGTAATTAGGTTGATTTTAAAAAGGGTGGTGGTTGGGGATAGAAACCCTAATTTTAAGGTGGCTAACATCAATTAGGTTAGAGGTGAATGGGATTTTGTTCTGATTGTCAAAATCGTGTGTGTGAATTCTTAATTTTTTTGACCTAAATACTAACTTGGAATTTTTCTTAAGTAACTAACATTGGTGATCCCATCGATGTCAGCTAAGGGTTTACAAGACAAAAAGGGTCAAATGTATACACCATAATTACATCACACACTTGCATGACTCCCTATGTCAAAACCCCCTTGATCCCTTTTTAATAATTAACCTTCCTAACCCATGTTTTCACCTTAAAATATTTAATTAAGTTAATTAAAATCCACTTATGCTACCTCACCTATCCACCTCATCCTAAGACTAATTATTACCCTCTGAGTCACCTTGAGACTTAGTCTCCTAATCTTAAGTACCTATGACTTGTTATCACCCTTAACATAAATTCCTAACTAACTATGTTCCTCATAGCCTCACATTTTTACTATTTTTTAATGGACACCACACTTGTCAAGAGAATAAATATAAAACAAGCTAAAAATAGCCATTTTACCTATTCTCATAATCCTATAAATTGAGTGAGACTCAATACTGAAAGAGGTGCATGAGGGGATTGTTGGAGGCCATTATGTTAGAGATGCTATGGTGTACAAAGTGTTACAATCAAGCTTGTGGCGGCCAAATATATTTTAAGAGATGAAAGAATACACCAAAACATGTGATGTCTACCAACATACTAGAAAACCAAACCACTAGGATGAGATGCCCCTCATCCCCATCCTTGTCTAGACACCATTTTAAAAATGGGCCATTGATTTTGTTAGGCTGATTACTCTCATTGAAAGGTGCATAGGTGAAAGGTAAATTACATCTACCACTGATTACTTCACCAAGTGAGTTAAATTATTACCAATAAAATATTTTACAGCCTCCATAATTATAAGATTCAACTAGGAGAATATTATTAGTTAATATGGATTCCCACATAACTTGACAAGTGACCATGGTGTACATTTTCTCAATGAAATATTTCAGATCTTATTGTTTGAATATATGGTGGTGCACCATAAAATGACACCCTACCACCCCAAAGATAATTGCACTATAGAGGCATTCAATAAAATATTAGGGACATGCATCATAAAAATATGTGATGTTAGTTATAAGGATTGGGATGACCATGTATCAACAATGTTATGGGCCTATCACATAGCATATAGGTGTTTGAACAAGGCTAAACCATTCCAACTAGTGTTTGGTATAGAGGCCATTTTAACTATGGATTTATTAGTGCCTTCATTATAAATTACATGTATTACTCACTTGGATGACCATAATTCTTTAATTGAATGCCTAAAATATTTGGAGCAGTTGGATGAGACACACACCCAAGAATGATGGAGATAGTAGATAGAAAAGGCACAATAAAATTTATGGGATGATAAGCACATCAAACACAAGGTATTTATATAAGGTGAAATGGAACTATTATATGATTCTAAGTACCTCAAGAACCTAAGTGAATTATAGATTAGGTGGATTGTACCTTATGTCATCCACAATATATTAGAAACTAGCACATGCAAGCTATGCACATTAGCTAGTGAAATGCTCCCTAGGCATTTCAATGGCAATAGATTAAAGCATACCATAACTAGGATGGTGCTTACACCATCTAACATTGGCTTTTTCGTCAAAATTTGGTTACTTTGTCTTATGACTAGAATAAAATTGGCACAAGCCAAATATTTTCTTTATATTTGATTTTTGTATTTTTTGAATACGCATGGCACTTTTAGGCTCATAAGAGAATGTTTAAAGAACTTATACCCATATAAATCCAATTGAGTGAATCGATCGTAATCATTTTTTAAGTTCGTGAGGTTAGACACTTATGTCTCTAGATGCATGTGAAATATGTTAGGATCAAAAAAACATAAGGACAAATTTATGAAGGAAGACACACAAAGTCTTCATGAACAAGAGATCAAGAGAAGATAATGAGGCACTGTAGTACCAATGCAAGGATTTGTATGGGGTAGGGAAGGTTGAATCAAGAGACATGAAAGCATAGATAAATCAACCAAGAAAGAGAGGCATGATTAAAAGGAATCACAACACCATGAAGAGATGGAACCTAGAAGGATGAATCACATGCATGTAAAGTGTTACACCTAGGTAACCATAAAAATAGTGAAGGTCATGTTAATTTGAACAAAGCACAAGATAATGACCATCATGATAGCTATGACCCATTCAAAATTTAGTGGGAAGTGACCATTTTAATCACTATCACTTCACTAAATAAACTGTTAGCAAATTTAATTTTACAATGGTAGAAGAATAAAAATTCATAATAAATAAGTAGTTTATGATGGATTATAGTGGATTTTATGGGTTTAATAGATTTCAAGAATCTAAATGCCACTAACCATTAATGTGATAGTCTAGATCATTGTATCAAAGGGAAGATGGTAGAGGAAGGAAAGTTACTTTCATTTTCAAGTAATTAGAATAGAGATAGAATCTAAAGCCATTAAAACCAAAATATACTACCAGAGAGAATAAGTTCCCCCCATATCCCCCCAAGTGAGAATAAAAGACCACAAAGAATATTGCATTCCACCTGGAAAAGAAAAAGAGGTGAGTGGAGAGAAGTTGGTAGAGAAACATGGGAGTAAGTTTTGAGAAAAATGACTAGGCCACCATTAATGGGGTAGGAAGCTCGATAGGTGAACATGTAATCACATTTACCATAACTATAAAGCACACTAGGCACAATTTTAGGCTTTAGCAAAATTAACCATCCATGCTTCAATAGTAGTAGGTTTAGGATGAGTAAGAAATGGCTAAGCATAGGTCCACCATAGGCACAAAAAGACAAAAAAAGCACAAGCAGTGAGAGAGGAATCTTCCATGAAACTAGAGGTGAAGATGGTGTAAGGAGTGAGCATTAGAAAGATAGATCTATTTATGAGTGCAAAGCTCACCTATAGAGAGATGGAGTAACCACCATAGATTATGGTGGGGGAGAAGTCGGTGTCCTTTGTGCATATATGTTAGCTTGAGGACTATAACCAAAGATAGTTAGTAACTTGAAATAATTAAACAAGGAATAGATGATAAACACTATAAAGAAAACCATGGTATGCACCTCACTCTTTGATGTCTCCATTAGAGGCAAATTGGCAACCATAAGTGCTACACAACTATTCAAACTATCGAGTTTCAACAAGATAGAAGACTTGGTACATTTCCTCCTCTCATGAGTACATGGTGACAAATTCTACTTTGTTGGATGGTGCATGAGAATATCTACAAGTCTCATTAGTAGAATCATATGGATACCTAGCATAGGGGTAGGCATAAAAGAGACTATGGAAGATGAGGTGGAGATAGAAAGGGTTTCAAATCTCCTAGGCTATTACAAGTTAGGGTTTGTGTTCCCCATAAAAGACATCTAAAACCTTGGCACAAGGGAAGCAATGCACCTTGTTAGTACTAAACTTTACCCTGGTAGCTAGTGGTGTGATATCAGTAAGACATTCCTATGCATTTCCCACCATATGGCACAAAGAGTAAGATTTAACATCTCCAAGTTTGTTGTAGAGGAGATAGGTAAGAACGTGCAAGAGTGACATTGAGTGCATGAAATTTTTTGATGGGGGTAAATGCTAATACTTGTAGTTATAGAGAAATTAAGTGTAATAGATTGTGATGATGACCACATATGGGTGTTCCCTCTAAGCCATGAGTCTCTAGCAATGAAATAATAGGACTTCATCTGCTCCCCAGTTTCTCACAAAAGTATAAGACTAGGGTATAAGGATGGTTTGAAAGGTATATAGAATCCTTCAAGAAGGAGTGGTGCATCCCATAAGAACTCCCCCAATAATTGGTGATAAAATTAACCTTTTCATTGATGCAACACTTTTGTGTGGTGTACCTAGTGCTCATAGTTGAGAATATATTAGGGTGGCTCTAGTTGCCTTACCCATTCTTAGCCAAATACTTCATGGTTGTGATAATTAGAATCCCCAACATGAAACAACTTGAAATCCAAGTCAAGGTCATAGATCATGACAAAAGCATGGCGAGGCACCAATTTGTGCACCCCAAAGCCAAGGCCACCAAATATGAGAAGATGATATTGATAGGCCAGACATCCATCCCCTCCAAAGGGTAATAATAAATAGAAATATATTTAACCTCTACTATGAGATGAATCTGTGTAATAAGGGTAGAGATCCTAGAAAGGATTATGATCACCCCCTCTTAATAGATGATAAAGGGAAGGTTGTGCCAAATAAATAGGTGAAGACACTCCAAAGGAAATGAGGTGAGAAGTTATAAGAAATAATGGAGTGCATATAAATGAAAATTGCCTCTGAAGAACAAATTATGCCCCCACTCCAAATAAGTACATGACACTCACACAAGAGGGTGATTATTCTAGTAAAAAACTAAATAAAAAGACCAAGGGACCTATATCATTCCCTACCATAAACCTCAAATATATGGAGAGAGAGGTGAGCCTCACACCTATAATAGAGGAGGAGACTAAATAAGATAGATCAGAGACCTATATCCTATAGATAAGGGAAGGAGAAGAGGAACTCAATGTCAAAAATGTGTAGAAATCCCTACAAAATAACATGACCATCATGCTACAAGTAATAGATGAAATGGAAAGCCTCACATTTGGTACCACCTCATTGATGATCCCATCAAGGAAACTAGTGCCAATACCCATGAATGAGGCCTCCTTAGTGTCCCCTCAAATGGTTGAGGAGAAAAGAGTGGTCTGGAGGATTATGGGACTAAATGATGAAGATATCAACTAGGCTTTTTTACTTGAAGATAAGTGGAAGCTTGACAAAAAAATATAAGTCCAAGCTATAGAAAAGGGCCCCAAAGGTTCTCTCAAGTACAAGACCAACAATAAAAGTCATCTAAAAGGCACCAAGTGACACCATTAGACAAGTAGAAGAAGTTATGTAAGAGGCATGCCTAAGTAGTGACTAGGTGTCTCAACACAAATAAGGTGATACTATCACCTTGGAATAATAAAAATAAATAAATCTAAGGAGCCCTAGTAGCAAAAATGAAACATTGGTGCCAAAGGAATTACCCTAGAGGTAAGTATGAAAAACCCCAAGATGAATAAGTGGATGAGGGGGAGAAGTTTGATGAAGCAACCTCAAGGACCAAAAAAGTGAATCCTTAGAATACCATATCAAAGAGAGTAGTATCAAAAATGAAGAGGAGTAATAACACATAAAGAATTTTGTCATTAATAATGATGATAGAGACCTAAACATAAGGAAGATGGTGCAAATAAATTGGGGGGATGAAGATCTTTACATGTATGAAACTATGCCTTCCAAACTACCACTAAAAGGATGCATAAACATCTCTCATTTATGATAGACCACTATATGGATGAGTCCTAATTTGAGGTTCCTAGAGTAGCTACTTCGATCTTGGAAGATCCTAAAGAAGGGTAAGAATCCCTTCTTATTGACCCATGCACCATGAACCCAGTCTAGTTGGGGAATACACTAATAAGGATGGCCATAGAATTAATGCACTAGAACATCATCAATGACAATAGGGTGAGGAAATGGAAAGGGTTCCTCAAATAATCTAAGGATGTGGTGTAGGCAAATAGGTTTAAGTTGTAATAACTTTGTGAGTATGTGGAGGTGGCTGAACCATCCCTTCTGGTTGGCATCAACACTTCAAGCCTTTAAAAGGTTGACAAGATTTGTGTATTGGTAGAGCATATTCTCCCAAGACTATAACCCAACCTAGCATAGGAATAAGAGGAAGAAGAAGACCCCAATGTTATACTGTAGAAGGAGATATTTGACAAGCTCCAAAAGGTAGAAGACCTCTTCATAAAATTGGAGGGTAAAAAAATAATAGATGTTATTTTCTTAAGCTTCTCCAAACAAGGCTAAATAATATATGCATGCCTAAAGTAGACAAAGGATAAGAAGGAGTATTTGATGGCTCAAATATACTCTACAAGTAGGGTAGAGCAGTCATAAATCATGGGAAACATAAATGTGCTTGGTAACCAAATCAAATACTAGGAATGGACCTTGGAATAACTTTTTTACACTCTTCAAACCAAAGCCTATGATTAAGGAGAGATCCTATATGTAAGTGTGGCAAAGGCAATATACAATGTAGAATCATTTTGTAAAGAGATGGATAAAATATATGTACTTGTACTCACTACTACACCCTCCAAGATAGATAGTGCCATAGAAGAAATCAAGTTATCCATTAAGGTCTTTAAAGACTTCAGCATTGAACTCTAGGAGAATGTGCCTCAGTTATATGATCCTAAGAGTTTGACAATTTAGTCCAGGGGTAGATTAAAGTTTTTATATGGGGTAAATGTCAAGCCCCTAACCTGTTAAGTAAAGTATCCACACCAACATGACATCCATCAAGGCATGAGAAGATCATTTTGTCAAGAGTTTAAGCCCTTGGGTTTTTTGAATAGCTAATTGGATTATACAACACAAACCTTGTGCCAACTAGAAAGCAAATAACCATCTTCCATATTTTTATGGCATCATCAAAAATTTGAAGAGATGTGGTAGGTATAACATGGATTTTGCATATTCATGGAGCTAGTGGAAATGATGATGGAGTTCTATCTCAACACTCAATGTGCAAACCTCCACCCTAGAAAAAGATGCTCCTAAAGGCTTATATAAGGAGAATGAGCCAGAAGAGGAGAGGGAGATGAAATACTTTAGTGAATTTTTGGTGAAATTACTTTACTCTATAAACATATCTCTAGCCACCATTAAGCCTTTCAAATGGAATAGAGGCCACTTTGGCTCCAGTTGTATATGTCCAAGCTCATTTATGAGCCTCCGGATTGTTAAAATTATGTTTTTATTATACTTTGGTTAAGGAATTTTAATAAATTATAATAGTGTCACATTATAATGTTTTGCATGTTTAATTTCCTTATCCTATATTATTATTAATTCAAGGCAAATAATTATGATGTCATACATTCGATTGAATTATGTTAATTAGTGTTCATTCATTTTACTAGTTTACAACTTTAATGGATCCCTTGTAATGAATCTTGCTGTTATAATCATTTTACATAAAGGATGAGTATATATCCCACACCAATAATCCAAACCTTGTTTGAATTACATCTATTTAGTATGATTAAATTGATTAGAAGTAGTCTTATGACCCTTTAAGCAACTATTTGACCCCAGGTGTAATCCAAAAAAGGTCCATGCCTATGTATCTACCCTAAATTTCATTGAATTTCTAAAGTCCCCTCATTGAAGCCTCACACCATGGAACAAATAGCCTAATATAGGCCCTAGTTCCTTCTCAACTATGCTTTAGGTTAGTACATAAGGCCCGTGTCTTATGTGGATTGATGTTGGCACAATTGAGTGATTAAAGGTTGAGCACAAAGGGAATATCCCATTATTGTACCTAGTTTTAGTAAACCAAGACCTTAGACTTTTTCACAATAATGATTTTGTGAATTCTAGTGAGTCATTCATTGATATTTTGTAGATAAATATTGTATGTGAGAAAATTAATCTTTATGTTACTTTGGAAAATTTAACTAATTTATAAAATAGTGATGATATATCAAGAAGGAAAATTGATGACTTGAAATATTAAGATATCTAAAAGATAATAAAATCACTAAGTGAGATAAATGGCTCATGAAGTGGAATAGAATATTTCTAAAACAATAGCTAAATTATAAGCATGCATAGATAGCATGATGAAGTCCCAAGGAACTATCATTATACATTAAAATTTTACAACTAAGAATCAAGGATCCATATACACTTTGTTTTTTTCTATAGTCAATAATATTAGCATAGACTAAACCAACATAGAAGAATTTGATAGTGGATAAGAGTCCATATATGATCATGATGAAGAAACTCCTAAAGATAAAGTTAAAGGTAAGGTAAAATCTAAACATAATCATATCAATATTGAAAAAAAGTTGAGATTACATCCTTTGAGGAAAAATTAGATGTAGATGTATTAGAGAAGTGATTGAAGAAAATAGAGTTGTATTTAAGTTTATATAAGGTGATTGAGGCACAAATGTTTTTAAATGTCTCAAAATAGAAGGTCATGATTTAGTTTGGTTGGAAAATTACTAGATTTTGAAACGAATAAGAAGCTAGTTGTAGATAATTATATTAATTTTAAATATTTATTGCACATGAATTATTATCCTATTAGGATAAAACTAATCAAAATATTAAATATGGTATTATAGGAAAGGGTAGGGTTTAAATGTGCAAGTTTATACAATGTATTTCCATATACAAACCATTATCATGGCTTAGATTAGGAATATTAAGACAAATTGACCAAGTACTTGGGAGGTCTCCATTCATGTTTGAGGAGATGGGCCATCTCAAGTAAGCCTCGAGATCTTGATAAACATGCTTGAAATCATATTATATTGAGTCAAATAAGAAGAAAGGAGAGGGATAATACTCAAAGTAACATAAACCCACAAATCAAGTCAAGAAAGAGAAAAAACAACCTTACAAGATATTGAGAAATTTTATGCCAAATTTTTATTCAGTTCCCTGAGCTAAAAGAGCTAAAATCTAAAGCTTAAATATTTCTCTCAAGTTCTATAATTTTGAAGCTAACCTTTATATAATTAGTGGGATCAGACCATTAATTTAAATGAAGAGCCCATGTATTAAAAATATAAAGTTAGATGAAAATAAAATAAGCTGGAGATGGATAATTTAAAAGTTTTCATTTTATTAAATATAAAAAAGTAGTTATAGGTATAAAAGGGGTAATAATATTTTATTAGATATCTCAAGCTTATTTTTTTAAATACATAAAATAAACATAAATTCATTAAAAATATTTTAAGTTTGCATGGGTAAACAAGTAAAATATGGGTATATTTATTTAGTTAGAAATGAGAAATAGGATATAGAAAGAAAATGTGGGAAAAGTTTGAAAACATGTGCTAATTGAATGTTTTCCCATTAAATCATCCTCTATGTCTTACATGGGTAGCTGAACATTCAATACATGCCCTTCTTATTCTTCTTCTATATTTTGTATAAGCTTATTTGAGAAAACTTTTGATTTTATAGAATTATTAAGTTCATGTATCAAAATTCAGATCTAAGCCTTAGCTATTTTAATCTAAGATTTTCTTCAAGCCTTTTAATGAAATAAAGTGTATTTTATGTGAACTACTTTATAATTGACAAAATCTCATATGGATCTTGTTTGTATACCTTTTAAATTTATTATTACTTCTCTAACTCCATTTATACATTCTTGTTATATCTTACCTCTTGAATTCAATTGATTTATATTATTTTCACTATCCTTTTTTCATATATAAACAACTATGTGTTTATTCAGATAAGGAGTCAATCCATTTCCATTCTAGTGCATCACCTTTTTATTTCATGTTTATATCTTCCATTTTCCCCTACAATTTTTATTCCATGTTTCTAGTTTAGGTAGATTAACATTTGGATAGGAAACATAACCATTATATTTTGAGGTTCTCTATAAAAAACAAACCCAAATTGAGTAGAGATCACATTATTGTGTTTGAAATGCAGACTGGAACAGTCATACATTTCAATGCATTAACACAAAACCTTAAATAAAGGTAAATGGAAGTGTAATAGGAACACCAAAACTTTACATAGTTGTAGGGCTCCTAATAACCATTGTAATCATTATGTCATAGATGTTCACACTGATACTAAGTGTTGGAAGTTACATCTAAAATTATATCCCAAGAATCAAGCTAAGGGGATTATAAGAATTCCATGAAATATTTAATTAAATTTGAGGTAGAATTTGAGGTTAATTCTAATGTATATGATAAGCTTGGCTGCACCACCACCAACATGAACAAAACATAATAAGAAAAAAAAAATATAAGCAAAATATTACAAATCAAGATTCATATTTAAAAAACCAATGTAAATGCACCTATTGATATTGGGTTTCAATCTCATTTGATTTTAGATGAATTTAGTAATAATCCTATTTTACAAGTATATGATATTCTAAATTCACATCCTTTGGTTTGTGTGAAGAAGGGTGTTTAAATTCAAGTTACAAAAAAAAATGCAAGTTCAAATTTAGGATTAACCCAAAAAAATTTGATGATCTAGAAGTAGATGTGATTCTTATTGATGCATTTGACATGTTGTTTGGAACTCATTAGTTGTATCTTAGGGATGCTATATTTAATAAGAAGGCAAAAAATTCTAAATGGTCAAGTATGGATTCAAATTTGTCATCAAGGCACATCAAAGTAAGCCCAATCTTGCAATGGTAAGTGCCAACCAAGAAAAAAGACTCATTCTATCAAATAATTAGTTTTGTTTACTTATTTTAAAAGATAGGAAATAAGATGGGTTATAAATATCAAATATTAATATTGAAAATAAATGAGTGAATGGATTGGATGAGTTTCTATAATATTTTATAATGTGTTTGAAAATCCTAAGAGTTTGACTCAATAAAGGGAAGTAGAACATGATATTCAATTATTGTCCAAACTTCCTATACATAATATTGGTTTATATAATAAATTTCTATTAGAGAGTAATGAGGTCAAGAAGAAAATTCAATAATTACTTATATAAGGCATAATACACCCAAATACTTCACCATGTGGGTCACTCATTGTGATGGTGAAAAATAAAGATAGATATAAGATGATATGTAATGACTACCATTATTTGATCAATATCATCATAAAAATCCAATTTTAACTTCCACTAATTGAAGATTTATTGGACCAACTTAAACATGCTAAACACTTCACATATTTGGTTATAAAATTAGGATATCATCAAGTTTATATGAAGGAAGATGATGTATGTGTAGATACTAAAATTGAATATTTATATCATCTCAACCTTATATACATAAAAATATCAATTAGGGCTCTAGCCTTCAGTTCTAGAGCTCCTTTCTACCAAAAGGATGACATTCACATTCTCACTATGCCTAATTTATTATATCTTAGTCAGATCCATATAATTTTGATGACCCATGTCCCCTACACTAAAAATAATTCTTAAAACATGATAAACATCCTTCACTGTTAGTTTCAGATCTATATCGAGTTTCTAGCCTTCTAGACACTACCAGCTATAGAAGGACACTACCACTGATGACAATGTTCAGATCCTTATCTAGTCTCTAGTTTATATAAGTCATCTAAATTGAAAATGTTTAAAAACCTATGGGTCAACTTATTTTACTTATTGAACATTATCATTAGATATTTTCAAAAGGTGTGGTATAATTACAAGTTTAAGCTTTCTTATTCCTCATCTAACAAATACCAAGAAACACATACTAAAGCTAAATCAATATATGATCAATCATATTACAAGTCTAAATAATGTAAAGAGTAGATTGTTGTGACCCCAACTTTTAATACTTTTACATGACTACTTAAACATTATTTTATCACATGTATAGATGACAACTGCATTCTTTTATCTAGCTAGATAGTATTAATGGATTTCAATACAATGATATTTTGATTATAGGTTGATGGACATATTATGTTTTAATTACTACACTTGATGATATATGGATTAATTGATGTAATTAATGTTTTAATTTAGTTTTGTATCATATTATTATTATCGATCAAGTGTTATTGATGTATATTCAATGGTTGTAGGTACCATTATGAGTTAGGTTGGATGATAACATCAACACTTGGGGTGTCTAAGTGGTTCCCAAATAGTTGAATGAGTTTTTATAGGTATCTATGTGTTTTTAGTTTGGTCTTTTTCCATTATATAATCTTATCATATTCCTTATGTTATCACATTTTTATTTTCTTGCCTTAGTTATATTGTTGTTTTGATGGTTGCATGATTAACATGTGGATTGGTCAGTTCTATTTATATTGTTTGAACCTTCTTACTTCAGACCTCTCTCTCTCTCTCTCTCTCTCTCTCTCTCTCTCTCTCTCTCTCTCTCTCTCTCTCTCTCTCTCTCTCTCTCTCTCTCTCTCTCTCTCTCTCTCTCTCTCTCTCTCTCTCTCTCTCTCTCTCTCTCTCTCTCTCTCTCATTGCCACCTTGGATTTGCTTGACCTAATCTGGACTTAGACACTTTAAAGGAACTCACCTATACCCCTCCCCATGACCCCCTAATGGAATATTAACATGGTCACTTGGTGATTTGTATATTATGTGAATAGTTTGAGCCTTATGATATTTAAACTTATTATTTTATTATTATTATTTTTCAGACTTTCTAGACTTGGTCATTTATGACTAGTGAATTTATTGTTTTGGTGCATTAGGTGCCATAGGAGGTGGTTAATAGCATTGGATGGAGTTTTCTCTCCTTACATTCAACATCAAATTCAATGGGGGGTATGGGTAAGTTGGATGGAAGGGAAAAGATAAATGACAATAGGTAGATAGGATATGGAGGGAGAAGAGAAGAATAGGGAGAGAATGGAGAAAAATATGCATCTAGGGTTTTTGCCTTGGATTTTGGTTTTTTTGGATGGTTTTTTGGAACTATAGAGAGGAAAATAATATTTTTTTAGACCTGGTTATAGGACCCTACTTGCATTACTTTGGGATTTTCTTCACCTACATTATTTAGGTAAGTCACTATTGTGATTAGTTGGTTCTGGTTGTTTTTACTTCAATGATTTTATAAAAGGAATATGGGACATTACATATGAATCCATGAATTCAAGACTTTAGGCTAGGTATTTAGTACCCAAATGTTGAACGATATTTCTATTTTTGCATATAAACTTACAAAAACTTAACTTTGTTATTATGGTTTTTAAATATAATTATTGTATAATGGCATGGGTGAATGTTGTTTGTCTTTGAGGGTTCTCTATTAATTTTAAAGGATTGTGTGTGTTATTCCTTTACAATAATATATTACAGATATATATTATAATTGTTTGTTATTATTTAAACCTATTATACACACACACACGCACGCACGCACGCACGCATGCACGCACACCCACACACACACACACACACACACACACACACACATAGGGTCATTAACCCTGCCACCCTTGAGGAAATGTTGTTGGTTTTTTTAGAAGTTGTGACTAAATTATTATTCCTCCCTTAAGGAAATACACATCTAGTTTAATTTTTATACTTTGAAGGCATTATCTCATTGATTTTTGGTTTTATTAACCCTGCATTTACTTTAATTATTTTTATGCTACTTTATTTTCTTTTTGGCTCATTCAACCTGTGCGTACTTTTAAATGGGTCATCATACCATGTTATCTACTTGTATTTTATAAGGATTTTGATTTAGGAATTTAAGATTGAAAAATTGACTTGGGTATTTCGTGATTTAATGAAAGGGTTCCCATTTTGTTAAGAATTTGGTTGAATCATTTAAAAAGGACTATGTTTCAAGTTTTAAATTTATTTTATATATGAATATTTAACTATATGTCCTTTTTGTTATATATAAATATTTGATGGGTGAAGCCTTAGTAGATTTGTGACCTATCTCAGTGTTGACTTTTGTTTAATCATTTCTTTGAGGTCTGTTATTTTTTATTAAATCATTTAACCCAAATTTTGATTCAGGGATCATATGAGGTTGTGAGACCTCATGATGATCCCCCTAATCCATTTTATCGATATCTTGACTTTAAAATTTATTTCCAAACTTTGAATGGTTGCTTGAATAATTAAATTATCATTGTGAAAAATATGGTATATGGCTAGAAGTCATGTCTAAATGTGTTGACTAGTCGTATGTGTGTTGACTATTTTTAAATTATTGATTATCTTGAACTGTGGCATTGGGCTAAGTATAACTTACTTTGGGTTATAATTTCAATTATTATCATGATTAAATTATTGTTTGAATTCTTATGTTATTGAATAATCATCCTTTGACTAGGATTACATAGCTAAGTTGTAGTCGCGTGCTTATAAACATGGAATATAGATTGGTAGCTAGGATGTTTAAGGTTGATCATATACTTGGAGGTTTTTCCAAGTATGATAATATAAAACATCATGGAAATGTATTTGGGTTATAAATCCATAGCTATGACCTTTGAACATCTATGGTGAATTATCCCCACTTCTAGTTTGTATCAATACCATTTACTTGGTTATTTCTATCTCATCTTGGAATGATGTATTGTTAGTCACTTGCTTGTTTACATTCTATTGTTTTTTTGAGTCATCCAATGGCTTGGGAACCCCAAATTACTCAAAATCCCTTCCTAACCCTAATTTTAAAACTACCATCTAGTTGATGGATGGCGTGGTAAGGGCCACTGATGGTTGGGCTCATAAGGTTAGTTGGGAGGGTTTGTTTGATATAGTTACATGTTGCTCACACTCCTAAATGATCTTGCAGACAAGCATGAAAAATTTTGGTAACATTTTATTATATGTTGTTGATATACTTTTTAGATTAATTATATTTTCATTTTTATGTGTATGATTAGTGAGTATAGTTATAAACTAATTTCATTATTGTTATTAGTTTAGTTATACTTGGAAGTTATTTTATGTCAACCTTGTCTTGAAAATGGATCATGATGAAAATAAATAAAAGGCTTTATAAAGTTAACATATGGTGAGAAGATATGGTTTCACTTACGTTTTATGAATTTAATCATTTATATGTACTTTGGATTTTTACCTCGTATATCTATATGATTATCAATATTGTTTTTACATTAGTAAATTACATTGTTATCATTATTATGGTAATAACCTATAGTTGATCCTATGCACGATTCAGTGTAGCATTAATTTATTTATGTAATTTTATAGAAGTTTATATAGTCTCTTGACATGATTACTATATGGTTAACCTTAGTAGAGACTTACCTATGCAAATATATCACTTATCTTATGGTGTTTTAAGTATGCTAGTTTAATTATTAATAGGAAAGAAGTTACTTTAAATGGGTATTCATTGATGAACTATTTAAATATTTCTTTTTGGTATATATATACTTTTGATTTTATCTTATACGATACTTAAATATTAAGGTAGCATGAGTGTATGCAAATCTTCTTTTAGTTGATTTCAGCTTGCATATGAAATATTAGAAATAAGTTTAGTTAACTCTTATTGCTAGAATATGAGGGAAGCATGAATGTAATTCTTCTTTGCATTCTTTAGAATTATATGATGGTGTATAAATGTATGTACATTTATTGTTGAACAATTTATTGGTTTTTTGAATTGTGTTTCTTAGTTCATTATTATTTACCTTGTTAGAATGAATAAAATAATGAGTTTATAAATATACTAAGGGATGCCCAATATATGTATAAGTTGTATTAATTTATGGAATGAATTGTACAACCTATAAATGGATGGTTAGAGTTTTTGGAATGTTGTGATGAAAAAAAGTGATCATAAATTACTTATAGTATGAAACAAAATCTACAGGCATCTTTATTTCCTTAGGATTAATGTTATATGAATGAAATAAGGCTAAATTTGTGTATAGACTTCAATCATGTTGACTGGAAATGAATGTATGATATGTCATGGCATGTTCAATCATTTATGTTGAAAAATTTTCTTAAATGTAATTTTTATTTGGGTTCCACTCATTTAATGCATGTTTGGAATTTCTTGTTTGAGTAAGATACTTGTTGATAACATGAATATTATATACTCAATTCAAGTGGTAAAAATCTTGATGCTCTTATACTTTCTACACTTGTTCATGTTGAGAACATATCACTTAATTATGCATTATCATACTTTTGAATGATGTTACATGAAGTTTGTTATTGTTTAAAGTATATTCTAGTTGTAGTAAAGGGTAATGAACTAGTTGTGTATTGTTCTTGATAGTTTTACTAAATAATTGTATGGATGTAAATTCATTCCATGTTATAACATTGCATGTATTATTGGCCTATGACTGGAAACTAATTAAGAATGAGTGAAAGTTCAATGGGTTGAATGTTTCCCTTAATTTAAATATAATGGGTTGATTAAATAATTAGTGTTAAAAGAATATATATACTTGGTTGTAACACACTTTCTATTTACATTAATTCCTTCTTTGTATTAATTATATTGCATTGGCTATTTGCCAATATGATATTGTTTGCATAGATCCAATTATGGGATATATATATATATATATATATATATATATATATATATATATGGTATAATCTACATGTGTTTTAATCAATTTTTGGTTGATACTTATATGATTAGCATTTTATATATTATACATGAATGTCAAAATAGTATAACATTAGATCTTGTTCTCATTTCATATACTATTTGTAACCAAATGACAATATAGGGTGTGTAAAGTTATTCTTTTTGGTTAGTCTGAAAGTAACCATTTAAAAATCCTTGAGCAAAACCAAAACCAACTAGGAGAGAGATATTTAATGAGGGATAAGGACCTATAAATGGTCCTATTTAGAAGAGTGAGTGTCACATATGGTTCTCGGTACTTATCTATGTACTTGTACACTGATATTCCCTAAACCCCATAATCTATCTTTTAGACAACCTACTTTCCCGTACCATCCTTTGTGAGTAATTAACCATAGCTAATTATCTCATATCACCTCCTTCAGTTTTGGTTTTGCATACGTGAGTACACTAAATGAGTATTTCTTGTTTCGTCAAGCAGGTTATTGAGTCTAACATGTAGTCCCAATGTACTATGATATGCAATTCCATTTTTCTTTTTTTTGTGGGGGGGGGGGTTATTTCATAGCCCATGGGAAATATTTGTAAAATTACAAGCTAGATCATTGTATGCATATTCATATAGTATATTTCACCATATGCACACACTTTCCAACACATATGGGATAAATACATAAATATGATCCCTCTTTAGAGTATTAAATATGTAGGTAGTACCCATTGATAGAGGGATCTTTAGAGTCAGCTCAACATTGTGAGCTCACTAACCCATTTTTAACAAACTCATGTTAAGGGTGAAGAGTAAGGGTATTTATCAATTGGAAAATAGAGACAACTATGTCCAATATTTGAATGCATCGATAGAAAGGTGATAAAAGACATAGAATAATGAAGTTGGTCACATTGAAATCTAGTCATTATTTTATACTAAACACCTATGTCATAATCAGATACTAGTATTAATGGTATTATCCAGATATGATGGTATTGTCTATAGACATAGAAGTGCATTTATAGAATCTAATGACTGATCAAGAATATTGATCCTAATTAATTTATACATGTTTCTAATTTAGATCTTCTTTCACATAATAAACCTAGTTAAGTATCATTTCTCTTTGATATCATAATCAATTGAACATCTTTCAAATTTATTATTTTATATATTTAGCATATCTAAATATTATAATTTAAAATATTCATTTATTTGAGTTTGAAATTATTTGGCCTACTATAGATTAGTTTATCACCCTTGTGCTTAAACTATTTAAATATTTTTAATCCTATTTCACCATACATATATAAAATTTAGGGTTAAACATTTGTTGAACCCAACCTTTGGTATCCAAAATTTATATTGGCCTAAGGTTTTTTGTTTTATATTTTTATATTTTTGTAAATTAATATTTAAAATTATGAATTTTTCATTTATAAGCAATGAAAAATGTTAAAATAATCAATTTCAAATGGAAGATAAAGAAGAACTAGTCAATCATCTGCATAATAATAATGCCTTAATGGATGCGTTTTTGTATGTTACAAGAGATGAGATCAATTAGGATGTGAAGGCTAAGACATACTCACCTAGTGATGGTGAATCCTTAGATGGTAATATATTTTATTCCATCCCAATAAACCTCCTCTTCAGAACATCATCAATTCATATATCTAGTGGGAGCACAAGTTCTATGTTTACACCATTGAACAAACTATAAAAAAATTGTAAGCTAAGGTTACCAAAATTGAGAAAAATTATATGAAATAAACTCATGATATTGATTCACAAGATGTGCTACATAATCCTCTTTCAATTGAAATATGCTTCACCCTTTTACAAATAGTTTTGTTGCACCCATGTGCACATTTTATGATGGTAAGGGTGATCTTGCACAACATCTTAGATATTTCTATGCAACATGATTTGATTATGCCTCCAATGCTATAATTTTTACCAAAATATTTATAATAATTTTAAATTACTATGACTTATGATGGTCATATGCTTTACCAATCCAATCAGTGAGATGATTCAAACCTATAACCAATAAGTTTATAGCACATTTCTCTATCAGCATTACTAAAAATATGTGAAATGCTCAAATTTACAAAATTGAACAAGAAAAAAATGAACCTATCAATGAATACTTTTTAATATATAAGATAATGTTGTCCAAAATGATGAATATTATGAAAGATAAATAAATTTAAGACATCTTCAAGAAAAATTTTCTTTCCCCAATTACGAGTCCATTGATTTTTAAAAGTTCAAATCTTTTGATGACTTATGCCATATTATTTGAGATAATGAAATGAAGTTTATTTCCCTAAAATAACTAAATTATATAACAAATAAACTAAATAAATATAATATCAAACCAATATATAAGGAAAAACGTACATAACATAAAACATAACAAATATTATGGTTAATACAGTGTCACAACAACCTAATCATCTCATCTTATCTAATGCCTATTATCACTTATATTTTTACCATTTGAAGAGATGAATAATCTATACTCATATAAGTAGAACATTGGAAACACCTCGAGTCTTGTGGGTAGCCTAAGGATGAGGTGAATCTCTAGATAGGGCTAGCTACCTTGATGTACCACTTTGGATTGTAACTACACCTAACTTTGGGGGGGAAGAGAAAGAGATATATTAAAAAAAACTATCTTAAAGGAGTTGAAACAAAAAATATATTTATTAATTCCAACCAAAAACATGTTACATATGAGAACAAAGGACAAACTAAACATACACTTCTCCAATCTACATCTTCTCACAGCAATGTTACATTTTGAGGTTATGGATGAATGTGCAAAGCTAGGAGGATTAGAAAAGAGGCATATGAGGGAAATAATGAATAGAATAACTCAATAAATTATTTAAATTTACTATAACACTTGACATTCTCTATAATAATAATATTTTCAACTGCAAATAAGATGCAAGAATAAGACAACATGCTAAGGAATCCATAGTCTTCACTAAGCAAGATCCAACATTCAAGTAAAACACACTAAAAAAAGTAATGAATAAGTAAAAATCAGTATTATTATTGATAAAATGGTATTTAAATGAGTAGGTTTTTTCCATACTTAGGTGGAACATGAGTTACAATGGCCAAAATGGCTAGTTCTTATAGAACTTAAGAGAGAGAGAAGAAGAGAGAAGTCCAAGGATCATAAAGACACTTTTGAAGATGAGATAATAAATTAATTATATATAATAAGACAATATGGGACAAAACATGATATTTTAATAAGTAAAATTGGCTATCTAAGTCATCAAACTCTTGCAAAGTGGCATGAGGTTCCTCATTCTGGCTTAGAAAAACTACCTTCATGATTTGGGATTCTTGAATGCCTCATAACTGACTAGGAATAGGTTAAATTATTTTATTTAAGGGTAGTTGTTTCATAAATTCCTATCCATGCATTGGTTGTAGTCCTGGACTTCTAGAATCATCCTAAAATCAGATATCATCATTTGCTATCAAGAAAACTCCTCTTTCATGCACCCTGCACACTTGGCTTCCATAAAAGCATAATTTTATCATGAAAATATATGTGAGGGAGTTTATTAAACCTATAAATACCCTAAATTTCCTTATAATTATTAGGGATACCTTAATATCTCCTCACTTGAAGTTTTCCACCCTTCTCACTAGTTTGTCCACTATGCCAATTTTGACTAGCTGAGATGAGAGCTATTTTTGGAAACTTAGAAATTTTTTATTGGAATTAAATGAATATATTTAGGTATTAAAATTATTAATATTCCCTCTAAACTTTATTTCATCTTTATAATCCTCCTATAGCCTAAACAATGCACAAAATTAACAAGAAAAGCTTATTTTGTAACCTATCTGTATAAGTCTGTAAAAAAAAAGTGTGAGGAGTATATTTATGGAGTAATTTAAAATTTAAAATAATAATATTGTTAAAAATATTCCATTATAATATATATCCACCTCCATTTCCTCAAACTGGTCACTAGCAAGGGTTTGTAAGGGTTTTAGCTTGTTTCCACTCTTAGGTTCGTTCATAAAGATGGGACATCAAAATTGAAAAAAATTACATAAATTCATATTTAAAGACCTTAATAAACATAATTTAACCTATTTTAATCCCATTTAAATCACCAAGATGAATATGAACACTTGAAATCACCTTATAGAGCTTCTCCTTCACTTTCCTACAAGTTTGAGTGGGTTTTGAGCTTAAAATGGTTTTATATGGATTTACATACAATTTTGAGGTTTTAAAATATCTATAGTGACCTTATTAACATGTTAAAATATTTTATAGCTCATATTTAATAATATAAGTGCAACTTCCCTCTTATTTGGGCACTAGGCCTAATGCTTGCTTAATAGGCTTGAGTTGGGTCAAAAACCAAAATGACCTTATCATGATTTAATATAAATATAAATAGATAAAACACATAAAATTACATATCAAAAACATGATCCAAAAATTTTAAATTCATGTTTAAGGCCAAAAGTGTCATTGTTCTCTTATTTGGTCCTTAGGCCATAATCTTGCCTTTAGGCTTGTCTGCAACTTTTGCATTCTAGATCACCCTATTGGGTGTCCATATTATATGGAATTTTTATATGTTAATTTGAGTATTTTTAAACCTCAAAAATAATCTTTGATGTTTCACTCAACTTCTGTCTCATCTTATCACCTACTTTCTTCAAAATTACCAGCTTATGCACAAGGGGAAGTACCCTCTGTCTGAGATAAAACATTTGGTGCTTATCCTTTTATCCTATAAAAAATGATTATTAGAGGTCATTATAATATTTTTGAGGAAATTTCATGTAGAAATAATCTTATTACCATGTTATTTTACCTCCCAAACTCTTAAAAATCCAAGACAGGCCTGTTGAGCAAGGACCGTGTGTAGGAAATTTAGCTTTGACTGCATATTTTATGTTTAGAGCCCCTTTTCATATTTTATATCCACCATAAAAATACCATGTATATTTTCATGGTCATTCTATAGTGTCTTAAATCTCTATTCAACACCTTGACCTTTTATATACCCTTCATATGCCTTGCATATTTTGGATTGAGTTCCTTATTTGACTATATCATTTAAATTTAGATTTGTATCCCTACATAAGCATTTCATACATTATTACATGGTCAATTATCATTATTTTGACCCATTTTTACCTTTATTATCCTAGATCATCACTTTAGGATTCAAAACCCTGCTCACTATTAACACAATCAACCTAGTTGGTTGTAGGTGCAAATTGGTTTGGAAAACCCTATGTAGGCCTGTTTCACATACCTAAAAGCTTATATATGTCATCATGGACCTAATTAAGGTGTAAAAAATATTTTTTTATCACTAAAATCTCCTTTCAATCCCTCATATGCATTTTGTTCTCCTAAACTGAGTCTTCCCTTTTTGACTAAGAACCCCTACCTTCTTTAATTCATATTGGTGCATATTCCTATTGGTGCATATATTAGATTCAATTAAGCTTATTCATAGTGTTTCAAGGCCTTACATGATAATTGGTATCATATATTATATAATCATACTATCATTCACCTTATATGGGCTCAAATACCACTAAAACACCTACTTTAGTTCATTATCTACTTATAGGTGAGTGTATAGGCAACCTGTATAGACCATTGGTGTGTATGGGAGGTAAAACACTGCTCATCACTTCCATATAATATTATTTTGGGTCATGGATGTTAATTAAATTATTTTAAACCATTTATATATGTTTACAAGGTCAATTTTTCAATTGGGTGACAAAAATCTCCTTATACCTCCAAATCTTGTAGGTATACTACCTAAATTCAGTGATATAAGAGACACCTTTGGGCCTTCTAACAACTGCCTTCCATTGATTAAATAATATTTATAATTTTCCAATATATCATCCTATGTAGTGAATTTAAATCAAACACATTATGATGAATTAAAGGTCATTATAACCCTATTATAAAATGTCATCAAAACACCATATAACTTTGTTTTTCCATTTTAGGGGAAATGGGCCTAAAATAGTCCTTAAGTCTTTAGAGGTAGTTTCCAACCTACATTTACCAAATTAACACCTAAAATTAGTTTTATGGTATTATTAACACCATATTACTCCAAGAAAATGTTCATCATGATTCAATCCCCCATATGCCACATCAACTTACTGTCAAGAGCCACATGTAGGTTGCATTTTAGTGTATACATGAAATAAGGTGTAAATATGAATAGTAGCATTGTAATTGTACTCCACTTGAGTTATATTACTATATAAAGGATTTAAAATGGATTATTTTCATTGTAAATTACCTTGATCATTTCTAATAAATTTTCTTTTAAAACACCTATACGTGAGCATGTTCATGGTTACCTAATTGAAAATGTTACATATGACTACAACAATCCTTTTTATTACATAAAATGAAGGATTTAATCACCATGATACACCAATACTTAAAAACATTAAATACACCCTTGCTAACATGTTTTACAATCCCCATGCATGTACTTCACCATAACTACAAATAGGAGTGAGTAAGAAGTTGACTTAGTATAATAGTGGACTGCAAGTTTATTCCAAACATGATGTAGTGGGATAAAACATGGAGGGAAGTGATAAATATAAAATTTAAAACATGAAAATTAAACCATCACAATCCATTATGTCCATTAACAAAGCATGAAAAATTAGAAAATGGTGGAAACCTGTTTATCATCCCACATGAGACCAATTTGAAAACCTGAAGTGATGGCTCATCAAATCAAATTGGAAAATGAAACAAAGCATGGTAATAATTTTAGGGGATTTTTAAAATAGTTTTTAACAATCCCAAGGAACTATTTTGTATGTAATTGTCAAAAATAGAGAAAAACCTATAGGGTGCATGAAACAGTAAGAAGAAAAGTATAATCAACTTCATGAAGATGGTTCATGAAGCACATGCCACCATTTTTAAGTAAGAAGAAAAGTATAATCAAATTCATTAAGATGGTTCATGAATCACATGCTAGCATTTTTAAAAATATTTATATGTAAATTATTTTTTATGAGTTTAATTTAACCTCCCTAAGGTGTTTTACTTGAAACCTCTTCTACTGGTTTTACCAAGTATAAGCCTGAAGACTACTTTTGCTTGCCAAAAAGGGTGAAAAAGGAGTAGAATAGTTTTGGGCCAAAAATTGGAATTTCAAAGCACTTTAAAAATGTAACTAAGATTGAGTAATCTTAAGAGACATTTTATGATCTTTTTCCATGTGTCACACTTCCCAATGAGCCGTACAAGTGTTAACTCTCCTTTCTCAAGAAAATTACCCTTTCTTCTAAAGAACCCACCACCTTTCAGTTATGTCAGTTGATTAAGATATCTTAGAACATATGGGATGTGACATCATCTTTTATAACCTTCACACTTCCCAATAAATCCATACAACTCATTAAATGCCTCTTTTTTACCTCAAAATGACTTAAAATGACTAAAGGGACTAAAATGACTAGGGGCCAAGGCTAATATAACATCATATGACTTTAATTAACCTATAAAACACCTTGTGACATATGTATTAGACCTTTAAAACACCTAAAAGCTAATTTTTTACCTAGGGTTTCCCCAATTTGACCTAAAAGTCAAATTTGGTCAACAATGCCCTTACGGGAAATTTTATCCAATAACCTAAGTCTTTGAATTATTTACTTTAGAAGCTTGTGGAGTGTCATATTGTATCTCTCCTTCCTCCCATAGAGGTTGATATTATTCAACCTATACCAAAGGATATAATACTAATGCATATTATGACTATCACCAATGCCCTCAGCATTATACAAATAGATGTTATACATTAAAACATAAGATCCAAGACCTTATTTGTTAGCTATCTAGATATCACCCTAATAGGGGTCAAGTTTGTTCAAGTCTGACCCATACCTAGACTAACATGGGAATTGTCTAAGGTTTTGGGATTCCTATAACTAGACTAGACCTCTAAGATTTTTTATGAGGCTAACTCCTCAAATCTTATAATTTGGACCTTTAATTCTAGAATCTAAAATGGGTTGGGGTGAAAATATTTAAGAGATTTTCATAAGGTAAAACCTATTATAAAATGTGGTGATACACTATGAAGATTTTCCATCCACTTATACTTGAGACTCTAAAACACTAGTGAAATAGAAATAAATAATGCGATCTATGACTCCAAATGCCTATCATGCATCAACATTTCATGTAGAGGTTCATCAAGTGAGAAAAACCTAAGGGAGATGATGGAGAGGCCTAGTTCAAGGCACTAATCTAGTCAATATGTCCACTATTTGCTTTATTCAAATGACATTGAACACTAAACATAACCTACATAACCAAACAATCTACAAGCTAGGTGAGATCAAGACTTGATAAGGGAGAAAAAGCTACCACTTATACAAATCAAACTAATATGAACACACTATTCTAATATAATGAAATCTGAAAATAGTCATCTTATTTATCTCAACAAGTTATAAGGCTCAATCTTGGTAGAGTCTAGTCATGTCCAAGAGAGGGATATAAAAAAATAGATTGAAGGTTATTTTTATAGTAGAAGGGAAGTAAGAGAGAGGGATTTTTAGCACTCAAAAGGGAATCAAATGAGTTAAAATCCTTTTCAAAATTTGTTACAATTGCCTCTACAAATTAAGCTAACTCAAACCCTTCTTTATTGATCCAGATCATTCCAATCCATTACATCATTACATTATTATCCTAGTGGTGCTCCATGGTGGATGTAATGGTAGGATCAAGTTATTTCTAGTTGGGTCTTAGTATTAGTGTAGTTAAAACAATTAGATACATCATTTAGAATCATGTCATATTGCCAATTACTTATGACTGGTTGTCATGGTGTGCACAATGGAGAGAAAGGTCACTTTAATGTAGTTGAGTCCATTAGATGAACTATTGGGGTCTACTATTTTAAATTCAATGGCTAGTCCATGATGTTAAAAATGATGTCTTCACTCCCATTAAATTATTTTCACGCGATCATCATTGATGGTCACACGACCATCAAGTTTAAGCTCAAAAGATTTGTCTTATTCTGTCTTAAAGTTGGAATCCCATCAATTTCCATTTGACATCCCACAAAATATATTTGACATCTTGTAGACCATCAATTTTAAGCACGTATAAATTTTTCCCTAAGCTTTATTTTGACATTTACATGAATGTCTTATGTTGCAGGTCCATTTTTAAAGGCTTATAACTTGAATAACAAAATTCATGGAGTGACCAAACTTTTAAGATATTTTCTTGAGACCAAAAGGAGCAAACCCATTTTATCCACTGGTCTTAAAATCCTTCTGAGTGAAGATATAAAATGCTTAAGTTGAGTGGTCCATATCTACTCCTATGTGACATCCTGGCGACAGTCAAGCTCATTTGGCTAAGTATGGAAAACTTAGAAAAATATAAGGAGCCAAATTTGTACATGCATAAATTAATTTTTGATTTGGAAAAGGATCTAGAACTCTATGCATAACACTAGGGACCTAGATATATAAACCTATGTGACCACTTTCCACTGTAACTACTGCACATGCAAGATATAGCTTTGTGAAGATGCTCACTCAGCTTTACTGGAAGCTCTTGAAAATGGCAAAGTATGGAAAAATACTAGAATTTGGCTAAAAGGCAATCTTTTGATATTATTTATAAGAGGACCTAAAAATTAGTGCATATGATCTAGGCACAAATGTGAACATACCCATATGACTAATTCTCTCTAACTCATCTACACATGGAAATGGTGACATCATTAAAGTGTCTACTAAGAATTTATACCACTAGGCCCAAGTGTCCTAATGAACACAATAAAGAACCAAATTTATCCCATGCACTTCTAAGCCATTCTAATCATTCTTTGCATCTCATGGGGGCTATGCAAATCTGGTCTTATCTTTAGTAAATGGCAATTTTACACTTTAAGTGAACCTAAAGTTTCTTAAAAGCCTTGTGATAAAATTGAGATCCTAGACTACTTACATTTATAACCTTGTATATCTACTCATCTATTAATAACTTGGTCTATCTGGCATAATCTTGGTATGTGGTCTAAAATGGCCAACATTTTTGGTGACTTGCAAGGAAGCATGCCGACTATGATTGGAGAACCCAGACCATGTGCCAATATTGTTTTAACCTCTTGAAAAAAAAATACCAAAAGTATCAAAATAAAATATAAGGAGAACCCAAACTACCAACACAAGGACTAGTAACCTACATAAAAAATAAAGAAAAGGGGAGCAGATAGTTTCTACATGTGTTACTCAATTATTAAAATAAGACAAACCTAGAACAACTAACCTGAAGTAACAATATTTTATCTAGGGTTAAATGGTAATTTATTTGATGTATTATGGATCTTTAAAACATTATTGCTTCTCCTTGATGGCATCTTCTTGTAAATGGGAGCAAATGTATGCTCACGTCTTCTTGATGATGCAAGTGGGCCTCCTATCTCCATTTTTAGGTGTAAGGATTGAAGATATGGATCCAAGACCCAATTGTGACAAAACCATGTGACCAATTTAATCTATAAATTTCACACATGTGAGATATATATTTGTGAATATGCTCACTTGACTATACTAGAAGCACTTGAAAGTGGCTAAGTATGGAAAAATAGTAGAATTTGGCTAAGAGGCCAACTTTGGATCTTTATAACTTTTGATACACTTTGGTAGAGGACTTGGAACTTGGTGAATATAATCTAGGCAAAAATTTGAATATACCCATATGACCAATTATCTCTACCTCATCCACATGTGGCAATGGTGACATCAACAAAGTACCTACTTAGAATTTTTACCACTAGGCCCAAGTGTTCCAATGAACACAATGAAGAAAAAAATTTATCCCATTCACTTCTAATACATTCCAATCACTCTTGGAATCCCATGGGAGCTATCAAAATTTGGTCCTATCTTTATCAAATGTAAATTTTACACTTTAAGGGAACCCAAAGTGTCTTAAAAGCCTTGTGAGCAAATTAAGATCCTAGACCACTTCTTCCATTTAGAACCTTGTCTATCTAGACATAAGATTGGAATGTGGGCTAAAATTTCCAACATTATTAATAACTAAAAGTTTAACTTTAATGATCCTCAAAAGGATTCAGGTTCTTAACATGGTGATCACTAGAATTAGAAGATATTTGACAATCCTTTTCAAGATCATTTTAACAAAGATCCATAAGTGAAAATGGCATATAATACACATCCTCCTCCATCACATTAAAAAAACCCATAAAATTGTATTATTTGAACTTATACACACACAATATCTCATATTATTTAGGACCTATTACATTTGATGATAGTGAAATAGTGGATGATGACTCAGATCTTCATCTATTATTTATTAGAGCACACCTTGACAATCAACCTATACATAGTGTTAGGATTGATAATTTTTCTAGTGAGAGAATATGTACCATGACATTACTTACATAATTGGGATATACACATTATGATTTATACCCCTCAACCAAAATAGTCAAAGCATTTGATGGGACTTCATAACATATTATTAGTGATATTGATTTACCTTTATAGGTTAATCCAACACATGGTTACCACATTTTAAATTATACTTTATACATGAGTATTTGATATAATATTGGGATTAATTTTCATACATAAAATCCACATAATACCTTCCACATTACATGGGTGTAGTAAATACATCCATACCAACAAGGTAGTCACAGTTTAGATAATTCCATATGAATATCCGATTGAGTAAGATAATTTTATTCTCAGATAGCTAATTATCAAACCTACTAAGGTAAATCATCTAAGATAGGGTAAAAAATATGCAACCCCATTTTGTAAGTGGCCCATAATTAAGATTCCTTTACACTAAAGATATATAGTGGATTCCATGGAATCCTCATCTACTCTTACATACCATACTTAGTTACCTAGAGCAACTAAACATGTTCCAATTACATCTACTCTGAAGAAACCATATATTACTAAATGATGGGTTCCATGAACCCCTGCTCCTTAAATTAATTGTTCATGACCATAGAGTCCTATTATATGTAAATAGAGTACCATAGATTCTATAGATCTAGATATGACACCTATACATGATCCTTGTTAATATTATCACTTTGATGTACCATAATGTAAATTTGGAGTTACCTATGATCATCCCCTTGGATGAGATAATAGCTATATTTTTATTTTAAAACATTATAAATAATTAAAAAAAAATCAAATATTTGAAAAAATATTAAAAATGGAATATTTAAAAAATACAAAAACATTCAAATAATTCAAAAATATAAAAACATTCAACATTCCCATTTTTCATTAGCTCCTTACAATTTATGTTGTTTACTTTATGTTAGTAGATAGCATATAATTTCATTTCTATATACACATATGTTTCATTCCTCTTTGAGTGTGATACGAGAATACTCGAACACATGATATATGTATTTCTAGATGTTGAGCCTCTCCTCTACCCACATCATATAGTACATTGGGGGAATATTCCTTTTTGATCATGATTGATATAGGTTAGATATCATTTATAACTATTTATACATTATCATGTTTGGGCTTATATACTAACACTTACACGTATCTATATCCATGCTCCTATATTTCATAGTGTGCTTGATATACTATTCTACATTACATTTTTTTGATAGATATATTTAGGGACTAGCATGATATGCTTATATTGGTTGATTATGCTTCACCTATTTTTTACTTCCTTTAATGTATTCCACTAATTTTTATTGTCTTGCTTGTGGAATATTTGAATATGTTCCTTGATTGTTGGCCCTTATGCCACTGTATGTTAATTGGACATTTGAATGTGTCATTATATGTTTGTTGGAAATTTAAATATGTCATCAATTTTGATTGTGTAGTATTCAAACATGCCCCTTGTATGTGATATCCTTGGACTATTCTTTTGTGTTACATTGAGTGATCTTGTGTGTGTGCTTGATTATTTGATGATCTTGTTTTCAAAATGTTATCCCTATATGATACATGATTCATACACATGTTTTATATACCTTATCCTTTTGAAGTAATATACCTACCTGTTTCTATCTCTCACCTCAAAAGGGGGGAATATTAGTGAGGGAATGTCATAGAATAATGATCTCTGCATGTGGGGGCATGTCATAGATTCATGAACTCCACATTTTCACAATTTATATATATTATTGGGGGTATATCATAAATGCATGACCTCCACACATACATAATTTCTTAGTGTCTCCAAATTTCATTGGGGACATGACATAAAGACATGAGCTAAACACTTTCTCAATATCTCTAGATATAAATGGGGTAATGTCATAAAGACGTGTCCTAAAAACTTACACAATTTATCAATATATCCTAATTACATTTTGGTCATGTCATAAAGGCATGACCTCCACACTCGCATAATCTCTAGTTTAGTTTCACGATTCAAATATACACTTGGGTCAGGAGCCCATACATTGCACCTTTTTTACATAGATTTGAAACATTTTTTTTTATATTTATGACACATATACTCTATTTGAGACATACTATATGTTCATATGCCATGTTATTCACCAAAAATTTTAAATTTACATGTTTGACTATTCACCAGGACATACCGATTACACCAGGATCTATTATTATTGACCCTTTTCTATTGAAAAAGTTACTTAATTTTTTAGGTTGAAGTGATTAAATATTTTAACCCTAATAAATTTATATTTTGTAGTGATTAGATCATCCAATATCACTAGATTTATAGGAAGAGTTTATTAAACCACTCACCCTCACCAGATTACATATTCACACTTGAGTTGTGTAATTGAGAAATAGAGATCTCAATGTCTATGTCATAAATCATTTTCAATGGATTGGGGGAGTAATACCTTAAAATCTCACTCTTAAATTATCCAAGGTTCATATTTGAACCTCTTTTAGATCTAATGGTTCATAAGGAAGCATATTTACCAAGTCAAAGCATCAAGAGGCAACATGGTTGCATCAACACACGAGTGTATTTATTCCTTGTTATCTTTATTTTTAAGCATTTAAATTATTTAAAATTACAAAATATCTGAATTTAATTAAAATATAACATGTTATTGGCTACATATAATATACCATAAAATCACCCAAAGTATATTTAAGCAAAGGCAAGGTGTGTTTTACACACCTAGGTACACATGTATTTTCTTTGAACTAACAATTTCTCTTATGCATCATTATATTAAAGGGGTAGGTAATTTAGATACTAAAATTAAATATTTATATAATCTCAATCTTATACACTTGAAAAATATCAATCAGGGATCTACCCTTTAGTTTTAAACCTCCTTGTTACCAAAAGGCTCACATTCACCATCTCATTATGCTTAAATGCTTATCTCTTAGTCTGATCCATATCATTGTGATTATGCACTATAAATAAATATTAAAACCTAATAAAAATAATTCACTATTAATTTTATATACATACCTATTTTTTAGACTTCTAGACACTACTAGTCATAAAAGGATACTACTATCGATGGTAGTGTCCATATCCTTATCTAGTGTTTAATTACCAAAAGTCATACAAATTATAAATTCTTTAAAACCTATGTGTCTACCTATTTGTCTTCTTTAACCATACCATGAGATATTTTTAAAATGTTTTGGTGAGGTTCATTATATCCTCTTCATTTAGATGAATATGTCATGTCAATCTAGATGGTGTCCAATGGTAGTCAATAGTAAGACAAACCAAATGATGACTAACAACTATCTATTTGGGGTGTTTTTTTCATCATCTAATTTTAAGTTATAATCTACTTGTTTGAATTTAAATAGGATATATAAGTTATGAAATTAAATACACTTAATAAGTTGAAATTACTTGTAAGGAAAGCAATCTTGTTATAATTGGAATTTCATGAAAGTAAAACACACTCTTTAATATATCTACAATAATGTAAATTACATGAAATGAAAACACATAGCTAATCTATTTATTGAAAAGGAAATTCTTTGAAATAAAAATTCTTTGTAAGGTAAATACTAGAAATAGGTTTGATCTAAACACACACAATCATGTAGATGAAAACATAAATCACAACACTTTGCATAATAAAATGGATGTCAACTTTAAATCACACAATAATATGAAATAAACATATAAATACCAAAATAAATCCTACTTCTTTAGTTGAGTGGGCCCTTGCTCTCCCTTAGAATAGGATTTATAACACTCTTAGACTTATGAAAACTTCCTAAAATCAAATTATCATTACTTATGTAAAATGCTTATAATTCTAAAGAATGGTGATGCTCAAACTATCTAATTCTTAATATTCTATCTATCTCCCTTTTTTCTTTTATCATAAAAAGAACATATTTACATATCACTAAATCTGACAACATATGTATTAATATAGAGAAAAAATTAAGATCTTATTCTAACTAAATCCTTATCTTATTCTAAAATATAACATAAAAACATTTCTATGCTAGAAGGAAAATAATGGAAATAATTGGATTCAGTTCCTTGTATGATTCCAGATCTATTGCCATTTGTAACTTACTTTCTAGTTATATCCATATGGTCTTATTCATTTTCTTGATCAAAACATAGTAATTATAATTAAAAATAGGAAAATTTATATAAATACCATGTCTAAAAATAAATACTACTATTTTTAGAAATTCTATATATAAATGTTGGAATCATTCCCAAAAATCTACTAAACTACTTATTATCAAGCATGTATGTCTTCCATCAAGTCCTAATCCTCAGTTGTTCTTTTCTACGATTTTTAGAATTGTTTGGAACTGGTCTAGGTATCTTCAAAGCTAGAATAAGCATCATCAGATCTAGACTAGGCATATTTAGATCTAGAATGGTTATATTCATAACTAGTCTAGTGATCTTTGAAGCTAGTCCTCAAGAGTATTGTGTTGCCAAAAAAAACTATCTTTGACTATAGTATGTTCTTATCACTTGCACATACAAAAATTATGTCTTTCCCATGAAAATTTTAAAATAAAGTGGATTTAATAGGTAACAATAACTTACATAGAATAACTATGGTACAATATTCACTTTCTACTTTAGATTAGTCATTAGTTGTATTATGCATATTTAAATCCATTTAAAAGGAAGAGTTTTAAGTGAATAATGAGGTAATTACTTGGATATAATAATCCATTTTATGGGATCATCATTTTCCCCAAACTTAATGTGTTACAAGTCCTATTTCAAGCTAAGATCTCCTCTATTCCCTACTAGACATAATAACTCCTAGTTTCTTGTTGAGGTAATAAGTGTTCTAATAAGTATCCCAATATAGTTGTGTTGGGTTGATGTAACCTTTGTGTGCCATGACCTAGGTCTTCCATATTTCATGATGTTCTTCTATCTAATATATTTTACTCTACCATGTGGGCATGTGGCTTAGAATCAATGGTGGCCTATATTGCATGCCAAGCAATTCTTACCCATATGTTTTCCCAAACTATTGTATCATTTCTATGATAGATTTGGCTCTCCTGAAACACAATTTGAGATTAATGGGAGAAATTAACTCCTTTATTTTCAAAGGAATACTCAATGTTTCTCCCTTCTAATCATAATAAACAAGGGCTGTAGTGAAATGAATTTGAGAATACTCCTCAAAATTCAATATGCATTTTCTCATAATAGTTTGACAATGTTCCTTAATCATAATATTATATAAAATATTTTGAAAAGCTTTGGTTAGATTATCTAGATTAGGGAATTCAAGCCTCATGTAAAGTCTAATAATTTTGATATGGATAAAATATTACTCTATCATATCCCTTCATGTAATCTAATTATCTAATTTAGAAGTGAAAGCATTAAGCTAAGATTCACCTACAAATAAATTAATCATAAAATAAAGCATGTGTCCTAGGAGAAAGTCACAAAAATATAATTCACACAAGATTTTGTTTCTCAAGTATACTATTCTGATAGGCATCTATAATTTCCTTTTCATTTTGTAAGTCATTCGGTAACCCACATGAATTATCAACAACTACCACCTATATAATTGTTCATGTAGAAAGAGGGCATACCCAAATGTAGGTCTTATACAATTAAGAAGTTTATCTCCTAATTCACAAGTTTTATATAGTATGGATTATTATTTTTATTTTTGTTTCCTCTCTTCCTCAAAATCAGTCTTTAATTTTTTATTTTTTTCCTTCACCTCCCTTAGGGTTTGATAATTTTTTCTTAAAGTAGTCATGATGTCTTCATAGGAAAATTGGGTATGCAAACCATTTCTATTCAGTCTATAGGTTCTAGTATTTTTTCCTTCAACTGAGCTATTTCTTTATCTTTACTAAGGGACTGGGTTTTAGTTTCTTCTAACTCCATTTATAAAGATAAAATAACTTCTTCTTCTCCTTTTTTTTTGTTTGAGGAATATTATGTCCTTCACTTGTTATCTCATGGTTGCTTTTACTCTTGACAATGCCATGGTTAGTTACATATACTCTTCCTCATCTTGATTGGAAGGTTGATCCTCTTCTTATATGATTGGATCTTTCCCTATATCTAATAGTGGTTTGGATGAAGAGGGTGGATAGGGGTTTGATACTAATTCAATTTTAATGTTCTCTACCATAAATGCAAGATCCTCTATTTATATAATTGGCTCCTTCATAAACCCTTCTTATACACTTTCTTCCAAGTCCTCCAAAGCTTTAAAAAATTATTCCTGATTAAGGCTTCCAAGTATTTTTGAAACACATTTTATTTTTTCAAAATCATCCTCTTTAGAGAGGATAATTAGTATTCCTCTTTGAGGTCAATTTTCTTATGATGACTCCTCAATTGGATTATTTTTACTTCTTACACTCCTTTTCTACACCCTACGTAGAGATACATTTGGAGCTTCTCCTCTAACATATAATATTTACATATAAGGTATTTATATAGTAGTAGGATCCAAGACTTCCTTAGAGATGTATTTATAAGTCCTTTTCCTTTGCTTCCTCTTCTTTACTAGTTATGGAGATGGTTCCTCACTTATAATTTATTATCTCAAGCTAGATATGGGTGTAAGAGAAAAGAACAATGACCTTTTTTTTACATGAGTTTTTGTCTTCAAATTTTATTGTAAAAAATCCTCCGATTTGGTTTTTCCATTTTCCTTCTTTAGGAAATGGTTTCATCATATTAATTTTATCAACCCATGGTGTATGATAGATGCTACACCTTGCACATATCTATCTACCATAACCTAGATGGTGTCATACATAAAGTAAGGCATATTTACCCTCCATTCAATTTTTTATCATCCTTGTCTAATATAATTCACAATATTAATGGAACCTCCTCCTAATGAGCCATATTATCCATCACATGTGAAAAACTTGATGACCCAGTAGACTATAATATTCTAAGGTTTTGAAAGGCTCTCTCTCAATCCCATTAGTTACCCCTTGTGGCCTGATAAAAAACTCAAGCATGAGTTCCCCTTCTTCATAAAATATTTTAATTAGATATTTAAAGGAGGATTTACCCTATATCTTCATCCTCATCTTAGGAATCATAAATAATTGGTTGATAATGGAAGTTTTCACTGGAATCTTGATTCCTTTCATCTTGGAATGTGATCTCCTTTCAGGTTTGTGACAAATTATTCTACTCATTGTTCATCATATCAATGGATTTTATAAAGAAACTAAAACCATCCTATTTATTCAAATATGTTGGCCTAAACTTCATTTTTTAGTAATATCTTTAATGATTCAAGTTTAAACTTATTCTTCTATCCCATATATAAAGTGTGCCAAGAATACTCAAGGCTTGCAAGAATTTCTTGCCATTAATTGAGAGTGTGTTTATTAGGGATTTAACAATAGGTGAGAGTGTAATTATAAATCAAGAGAGACATACTTACCTTGATAAAATGGAACATGGTGAAACTTTGGAAAGTCTGCAATGATTCCCTTGGATCTTGAAATATCATGGCATTGAATTGGGTATGAGATTAGACATATTTAAAAAAAGGAAATGATGATTATGATGTGTGTAATGATTTGATGTGAATAAAATTTATCTTATCACTTATACCTCAATATAATTCTACTTCCAATATTTCTTTGTTTTGCTATTATGACCCATTCCTCATGCCACAATTAGTCCTTGGCATATGCAATCAAAAATGCATCATGTCTATAAATCAATCCTAACTCAGAGAAGATAGATCATACCATACACTTATGATTGGGGATACATTATATAATTGGGAACATGACCAATATGGAGATCCACTAGACCCAATTAGGGGATATCTTACCACAATACACTATGCTAGGGAGGGTTCTAAATCCTTTAGTAAAGCACAATCATGCAATAATCCTAAGGGAGTCTTATGTTTTTATATCTCACTAAAATAATAAAAATCAAAGAAAAGTCTAATCTAGTGCTCACCAAAACTTTTGGCACAAATTGAGAGTTAGAAACAATAAAAGTAAACATGTATAAGAGATAAATACTCATGTCAATGTATATATAATCCCAATGCATGGAATAAAAGTACAAATACATATCTATCTACTCTTACAAAGGATGAACAAAGTTAGGAATACTTACCTTTGAATGAAACCACCAAGTCTCAATCTCTCCCTTAGCCAAAGTGCTTCACAATAGGTTGTTGTGGTATGTAAGGATGACAAAGACAAATCAAATCTAGGATACATAACCGATCAATGCATTCAAAAGACTTATCCATAATATAAGATCTATATCTCCAAAGAAAGTATGAAACCCTAAGCTTGATCCTCAAGTAGAATGATTAATAAGTAGATAAATAATAGCTCTTACTTATTATTCTCTTCTATAAATAATATTAAAATAAACTTGTATATATAGGCAGATTTAACCCTAAGCCCTTTTAAAAATTTTGATCGACAAGGTTTACTCAATCAACCTAACATAATTTTGGACAAGAATTCACTAGGTCATGGGCTAGGTTGGCCAAAATTTGACCTAGACCTTAAGTTAATTTCACCCAAAATTGTACAAGGTTGACCCAATTGACCTATTAAAATAAATAAAGGTTGAAAACTATACATGTTTGACCTAAGTAACCTCATATAATTGAGAGTCAAAAAGGGGATAATGTTAGGAAAAGGAGGATAAAAGGGTGGAAAATGACTAGAGAGTGTGAAATAGAGAATAAAAAGCTTAAGGAAATGTTTTTTAGGAGATAAGTGTGTAGATAACAAGTGGAAAAAGGGAAAAAATCTTGTGAAGCACCAGTGGTCTGCCCACCCCTTTCCCAGTGTACCCCTTAAGACATGCACATAGAGAGATTGAGACTCAATAGGTTTCTACAAGATACAAAGTGTTAGTAAGTGATAAAAATTTGAAAATATTATGTGTATACATATGCACCACTTTAATCTCATCACGTGTCACATGAGTACAACATGGTATGGTGCTTCAGTAATAGAACATGATAACACATAATGTTAATACTAAGTAAGATACAATAAGTAGAAAATAAGATAAATGAAAGCATAGAATTGAAAAACACATACCTTTACTTACCTTAATGTTTTAGATAAATAAAGATACTAAAAGAGAAGTGAAGGCATCTAAATATGAATAAAATTAGGCAAAATTGTAGACATTCATGCAAAAAATAACCAAAAATCAAAATTTTTAGAATATAGGCATACAGTAGTGGAAAATGTTCTCTAAGACATCATGATTTCATAACATTTTATAGTTTGGAAAAGTGTTAATAGAGACAAACATATAATTTTTTAAGGAAAATTAGCAAATTAAGATTGTTAAGGCAAGGTTTAAACAAAAATATTGAGGGAAAATTAATGACAAAATGATGGAAAATGAATGACAAATGATTGTAGAACACATTAAATCATGTTGGAAATCATGGAAAACATAAATGGAAAAAAGGAATGTAGAACATACTAAATCATATTGGGAAGTATGTAAAACATGAGTGATAAATGAAATACCAATGAAAGACAAATCTAATAAATATATGGAAGTAAGTGAAAAGTAACCCCATGTAAGATAAGTATGTTGAATCAAACATAAAGAAATCACAAATGGATAAAAATAAAATTTTAAATTAATATATAATATAAGTATGTCAAATAAAGGTGAAGAAATCATAAATAAATGAAAATATAATGTAAGTCAATATGTAAGACAAACATGAATAAGTCATACATAAAGAGAAACATGTAAGAATGCCAAATGCCATATATAAGATAAGTGAAGTTTGCAAAAATCAAACAATAACATGATGGAGAAATGAAAATCAAAAGCTCTAAAGGATGAAAAATCAAACTTAGTACTTGTTCTAAGATGCAATATAAGAAAACACAACCACCTAATGATATGAATAGTATGACAATGAGATGGTGTGGTAAGAAAATGGTGTAAAAGTGTTTGTGAGGAAGGCCTAGTCCTATCCAATGTCTTACAATGCAACTCATAAAATATGAAGCAAAATGCATAATAAGGTAGATGTGATCAGGGATGTGATCAGCTAAAAGTAATATCCAACAAGGGGAATATAAGGAAAATATGATGTAAAATAAAGAATGTGAGGTGCCACATGGGTGATGTGAAAATCCTTAGCAATAATGAGAAACACTAGGTAGGTGATAAAGACTAAGAACTATCAACACCAGAGACTTAAGACATTTTGACTAATGAACATAAAGCTTAGGCTAACAAGTGAAGTATATAGATTATCCCATAAAGGCTATATGCATGAAAATTAAAATGGAACTACCTTCCCATTGTTAGGAATAAGTGATTAATTATGTAATAAAATGTAACAAAAAATTCATTCCTTAGAATCACAGCAGCAGAAACATATGAAAGAAAATTCAGATATAAACAAATACACACATAACACTAATATAGCATGGTTCACCCAATGTGGGCTACATCCACCAAGAGGCTCTCTATAATATTCTAAACAATAATACAAAAAAAATCTCAAAAAAAATATCTTACAGAGATAAATTTCTCCAACCTAAATTTGCACTAGAATTCTTGAGATGCTAATCTACACCTCAAACCCGATCCCACTGATCGAAGAGAAAATATAGAGCTCAGAATGAGATACAAAATGTAATGAATAGTTTTTTATCCCTCACCCCTATTTATAATTTTCAAAATACCTTGAAAAATGCACCATAAACATAAAGATAACCATATCCCCATAAAATAAGGTAAAAAATAAGGGAGGTTTTAACCACATAATCCTCTGATTCTGTCAACACCTTAGATCACACCCACTTCCCATAAAATGTGACACAAATGGGAGAAGTGGTTAATATAATAAAAAATTCATCCCACCATTGTAAAAGATAAATATTTCATGTTAAAAATTCCATGGTAACTTTATTTTTACCTTAGAGTTGAAATGGATTCCATATTCAACAATCTCCCTCTTGGAGTTTGTTTCCCCTTGAACAAAATTTAACATTCCTCCATGATCTTCATGAAGACCAAACAAATCTGAACATAACCTCAACTTCTCCAATATGACTACCTTGGTCATCATATCTACAATATTCTAGATCATATGTATCTTCTCTAGCTTCACCATGTTTTCCTCTAAAGATATCCTGATGAAATGATACCACAACTATATGTGCTTCATCCTCGAGTGGAAAGTAGAGTTCTTGGTTAAATGTATAGCACTCTGATTATCACTATGTAATCCACTAACTTATTTCTTATGCCCCAACTCATTAAGTAGTTGTTGTACCCAAATTATCTCCTTGCTAGCCTCTGTAGAAATAACATACTCAGCCTCTATGGTTGATAAAGCCACAACCTTCTGTATCTAAAAAAACTAACTAACCATTGTATCCTTGATAGTAAATACATAACCTATCATACTCCTATCAACATCCACAGCCATATATTATTCCAAATAACCATGCAAAGTGGTGTCTAATCCACCAAAACATAATGTTGTATCTATGGTTCCTCTGAAATATTGAAGAATCCACTTCACTGCTTGCCAGTGCTCATAACCTAGATTACTCATGTACCTACTTACTACTCCCATTGCATAGGAAATATCTAACCTAGTACAAAATATAACATACATTAGGTTACTTACCACTGATGAGTAAGGTACCTTAGACATCTTTAGCTTTTCTTCTTTTGTCTTGGGACACTGCTCCTTTGATAATCTGAAATGGCCTACCAAAGGAGTTCCAACCATCTTAATATCATACATACTAAACCTCTCTAAAAATTTCTTCACATACTCTTCCTAGGATGAGATTAGCTTCCTCTCCTTCCTATCCCAAGTTATCCTCATATCAAGTATTTACTTCACTATAACCAAATCCTTCATATAAAATAAATCACCAAGCTACTTCTTGAGTACTTGAATCTATTGCATGTTGTTTCCTACAACCAACATGTCATCTGCATGCAAGCATAGGAAAATATAATTACTATCCTCAAATTTCTTGACATACATGCAATGGTCATAATGACACTTGAATTAACCCTATTCCAACATAAAATTTTCAAACTTCTTATACCATTTCCATGGAGCTCGTTTCAGGCCATGCAAGCTCTTCTTTAGTCTATATACCAATTTATCTTTTCCTTTGACCTCATAACTCTACGAATTATCCATTTATAATTCCTCCTCCAAATCACCATGAAGGAATGTAATCTTCACATCTAATTTTTATAGGTGAAAATCCTCTACTCAAACTATACCAAGCACAGTTATAATAAAAGTCATCCAAATAATAAGAGAAAAAATATCATCAAAACCAATACCTTTCTTTTGTGTAAACCCCTTGACCACCAACCAATCTTTGTACCTTTTCCTTCCTCCATCCTCTTCTTTAATTTGGTATACCCACTTATTATGCAATGCTCTCTTATCATTGGGTAACTTCACCAAATCCCACATTTGGTTCTCCATGAGAGAACTATGTTACTCTTCCATGGATTGCTCCCACTTCTTCCTAGCATTCACCTACATTTCTTCCTCAATTTTTTTTTGTTCTCCACTGTCATTAAGTGAGAAATAACTCAAATATGGGGAAAAACATTTAGTATTTTTTTCTTACCCTAGAAGACCTTCTTACTATAAGAGTTTGGGGTTATTATGTAAGAGGTTCCTGAACTATCTCCTTGGAGACCTTACCTTTCGTAATATCATCCAACACTGTGTACTCTTTTTGTTCATGTTCCTACAATTGATCCTTATACATGAATTTTTATTTAAATACAATATACCTAAACCAAAATATTTTCTTGTCTCTAAGACTCCAAACCCAGAAACCAAAGTCATCCTCACCATAGCCAATAAAGGTGTATTTCTCAAACTTAGCCTCTAACTTGGTCCTATCTTTCTTGTAAACATAAACAAACATCTCACATCCAAATAACCTAATAAAATAATAATTAAATTTCTTACAATACCAAGCTTCCTCAGTTATGACTCCATCTAAAGGCATTGAAGGTCCTCTATAATCAGAAATACCACTATCATAACTACTTTTGCCCCAAACATTAGGGGCAACCCTACATGTAATCTCATCGTCCTATCATGCTCCATGATTTTCCTATTCATCCTTTCTAACACTTCATTCTCTTGCGGTGTTTTTGGAACCATCCTTTGCCTATGAATTCCATTTTATGAACAATAATCATCAAATTCTTTGCTACAATATTCACCTCCATTATCTGACTTGAGACATTTCAAATTGAGACCTATTTCATTCTCAACCAAATATTTCCAACTTTTTAATGTTTCAAATACATTATATTTATTATTAATGCAATAAACCCAAACTTTCCTAGTTGTATCATCAATAAATGTAACATAATAATTTGAACCACCAATAGAAGATACTTGAGCTGGCCCCCATACATTCAAATAAACCAAATCCAAATTATTCTCCCTCTTCATAGGTCTAACCCTAAAGAACTTAACTCACTTTTTCTTCTCATACACATAATTATCGTAAAAGTCTAAATCAACCTATTTCAATTTGGGCAACTTGTCTTTCAAGATATCTATGCCCTTCCAGCTCATATGATGTAGCCTGTAGTTCCATAAAGTTGCATCTCCATCTAAAAAAACTAAATTACAATGATCAAGACTACTATTCAAATACAAAGTTCCAATTTTCTTACCTCTCACAACCACCAAAGCACCCTTGGTAACTTTCCAAAAGTCTATTGTAAACAACACTAAATAGTCCTCATTGTCTAACTACCCCATTGATATTAAATTACACCTTAATTTTGGGACATGTATGACATATTTTAGTATCCATATGTTCCTAGTTTACATATTCACCTGAACACAATCTTTCCCTACTATATTACATGGTTCATCATCTCCAAGATAAACATGTCCAAAATCTCCTTGACCATAATCAGTAAAATGATGCATATGTGGGGTGGCATGAAAACAATCCCCTAAATATAATACCCAAGATTCAATAACATTATCCAAGGAAATAATTAAAGAATATTTAATAATAGTACCTATTGTCATATTTACCTCCTTGGTCTCCTCATGTTTGGTGTTCTTGTCCTGAAGTTCCCAACATTCCTTCTTTGTGTGTCCACTTTTCCCATAGTGCTAACACACCATCGTGGCTCTAGATTTAGATCTTCCCCAAACCTTTGACTTTTCATAGTTTCCTTTTCTTATGTCCTTTTGTCTCCCTCTAGTCTCTACCATCAAATCATTCCTTGAAGATGATTCCTTGGTGCTCTTCCTTCACATTTCCTCGCTAAGAATCACACCTGTAAAATCCTCAAACTTTAAACTTACCTTAGTAGGGATGACATTACTCATAACCATAACCATTATATCCCAAGCATCTAGTAAAGAGTAAAAAATCAATAAATCCTTAACTTCATCTTCAAATTTAATACCAACAGAAGTTAACATACTCACAACTGTATTAAAGTCATTCAAATGATCAACTATAAAACCATTTTTAGACATTTTCATATTAAATAACCTTTTCATCAAAAAATATTTTATTAGAGGTAGAGGGTTTTTCATATAACTCCCCTAATTTCATCATCAGACCAAATGTGGTTATCTCCTCTAAAATATTGAAGTTAACTGAAGATGCAAGGCACAACCATATGGCTCCTAGTGCTTTCCTATCAAGCAAATTCCAATCTACTTTATTCATACTTAAAGGTTGGCTTGTTTTCCCCATCAAAGGGAGATGAATATCCTTTTGAAACAAGTAATCCTCCATTTTCATCTTCCATAATCTAAAATTTTTCACATTTAATTTTTCAACTCTAGATATGCCATTATTTTTCATATCTCCCACTCAAGCTAATATCTTTTCCTACAATTCACCACTTTAGCAAAACCACTAAAGCTATCTCTGATAATAGTTGTTAGGAATAATTTAATTATTATAAAATATAATATAACACAAAATTCATTCCTCATAATCATAGTAGTAGAGACATATGAAATAAAATTTAGATCTAAACAAATACACATGACACCGATATAATGTGCTTCACCCAAAGTGGGCTATGTCCACTAAGAGGCTCTTTATAATATTATAAACAAGAGTAAAAAACAAATATCAATAAAGACCTATTATATAGATAAATTTATCCAACCTAAATTCACACAAAAAATTTTGAGATGCTAATCTACACCTCAAACTTGATCACACCGATCGAAGAGAGAATACGAGCTCAAAATGGGATGAAAAATGCAATGAATAATATGTTACCCCTCACCCCTATTTATACTTTTCAAAATACCTTTAAAAATGTTACATAACCATAGAGATAACCATGTAACCATAAAATAAGTCAAAAAATAAGGGATATTTCAACCACATAATCCCTTGATTCTCTCAACATCTTAGATCACATCCACTTCCCCTAAAATGTGCCACAAATGGGGAAAGTGGTTAATATACTCAAAAATTATACACCATTGTTAAATTTAAATATGTCATGTTAAAAATGCCCTGGTAACTTTATTTTTACCTTAGTGTTGAAATAGAATCTATATTCAACACCCACAATGTGTTTCCCATTCCTTATGATCCTTTATAGAGCCGCCAGTCTATTGTGAAGATTGGGTGCTTGCATGAGAAAGTAGGTAGCACTAAAAGATTTTTTTATTCTCCTTTTCTAATTTATTTGCCTACCACACCCTAGTGGACCTTAGATCTATTGTGAGGCTAACTGTGGAGTTTGAGCTTTGACTAAAATAAGGATATGTGCTTTGAATCATGTCTTTTAGTGTGATTTAAATTTTGAGAATTTTGAATGTTTCCTTTTGTATCATTTCCTTTTGTTAAATGATTTGGGATTTGAATATTTTTATGGTTTTTTTAAGGTTCATCCTTCTCCATATTTATTTAGAGAACCAAACATGGGTTTTAAAGAAGAAAAACACAAGAGAGCTTACAGTTGGTCATTAGAGAAAAGGACCTAAAGACCAAAGTGTCTAAAGACTCCTATACTTACTCATAAATAATTGTGGAATCTCAAAATTGACCAATGTGAGCCTCAAATGAAGGAAATAAGGGAAATATGGGGATCATGAGAGATCTATCTATGTAAGAAGTGATACAATGATGAATATGCTCATAACTGATCACAAGGAAGTAAAATCATGCCATGAAAGGGATGGGTCTATTCTTATGATAGTCATGTCACTAGAGAATCCATGTTAACCTATAATGGATCTAGAACAAGCATAAATGAAAGTAGTAGTCATCCCAAAATGTGATTTAAAGATGTTTTAATGTGGTAATTTGTGAGGAAGGCTAGGTCATATCCATGATATTACACTACAACTCACAAGGTGAACACCAATGAGGTGAATGGTAAATAATGGGGGGAAATAATCATAAAGTTACCAAGGAAAAAATGGCACACAAAGACAAAAATGAAAAAGATATATAAGAACCAAAATTAAAATAAATTCCAAATGTGAGGTGTAATAAAACCAAATAACGTAAAGGAAAATAATGATGATAGTAAAGTGTGACTTAAATAATTTAAAAAAATAACATGAGACAAAAAATAACAAGTAAGATCTATGATAACATTTGTACCAAAGATGAGCATGTGAAATACAAGTCTATAAGTCTTAAAAGGTTTTTTGAAGCTGAATTTAGTTGTTCTTATGCATTATAAAATAAGAGTGGGGATCATAAGATTCCCTAGTGGGTAATTGGATGTAGGGATGGGCATCAAAATATGCCCCAAAGTATTAAGGGACATATAGATGAGCATTTCAAGATGCCCCAACATGTGAGTTGGACTAAGGTAACATTGAACCATTTAAATTATTTGCATTGGGTTGGTAGGTGCATTTGAAGATAGGTAAATGCATTGGTTTGTTAGATTTTAGGGATGTTGAATGTGGCATAGGATGTGTAAGAGAGGTAGGAATAGGTAAAGGAAGTAAATGGGGACCATGTATGATATGCTTTAGAGTAGGAATTTAAACTAGGTACTCCTTTGGTTCATGTGACTTAAGAGGTTGAGGTTCAATGGATGCAATGATATGTTTAAAGTCGTTCATGTTAGCTATCCTTTCCTTATTTATGTACAAAGAAGGATCAAGTATGGTTTGATCTAAATTAGTGGATGAGGTATAAGTATGGGATGACTATTTTTGATCATTAGGTAGTTTATTTTAATGTGATTATGGTTCTTGAGATTGAATTTTAGATGCATGAAGATAGTCTTGATAACATTGTTTAGTAAGAGTATCAAGATTTAAATCTAGACCAAGCAAGGAAAAAAGAATAAAATGATGAATATCATGACAAGACTCATGAGAATGACCTATAGTATTATGCCACCAAAAAAATTTATTAGGATTGTACCATTTTGGAAGAAGTTTATAAGGATTAAATCTCATGGGTTTAGAGGGTGGTAATTTCTTCTTAATTTATTCTAGACTCAAGGGAGGGTGGGTTGGGTTAAAATTAATTGAATTAGATGCTCTAATTTGAGTATGGGGAGGCTTGGATGAATCAATGTTATGAGAAAATGATTTAAAAGGTCATTTAATAGTTGTTTAAGGTGTTTCAAATTGAGTCATAAGAAAGTTTTGACTTTTTGCTTGGTCTAAGGCTTCTTCTAAAGTTTTAGGTGAAAATATTCAAACGTTATATTGAAGGGGAGATTTAAGAGTAGTAACAAATAGTTTTAAAAGATTATCATTTGATGAGTGAGTGACTTCCATCATTTGATGAAAGTATGAGCAGATTCATTAGGAAGTTGCTTGACATTAATGAAATGGCTAAGGTAATTTTTAGGAAGGTCATCATGTTAGAATTCCTTTACTAGGGTATTGACTAAATCCTCTAGTTTTGAGATGGAATGTCTAAAAATTTAGTTGTACCATTTAAGTGCATCACCAAAATATTTTTTGGCTAAGAGCTTGGTGGTATCAAATGTGTTAGTTTAGACCCATTCCATATACAGATTATCGAAAGACTTAAGAAATATAATAGGGTTCTTAGTCCCATTATATGTGATAGTTGGAGAAATGTTTCCAATATCTATGGATGAAATGAATGGGGATAAAGGTTTATTTTGAAGATATTGAAGCATTTTATTATTCATGAGAGGTTGAGGGATGATATTCCTATTGGCATATCTAAAAGGAAGGGGGATAAAATTTTGATTTGGTTGGGACATGATGAGCTGAGGTGGTTTACTAGTCATGTGTAATAAATTTTATTCAATGTTCATCATTTGAGAGGTGATAAAAGTTTGCATTATGTTAATTTGATGTATGAATTGTGTAATAAGTTGAGTTTTATTAATAGGTGGGTTGGTGTTTGTAAGAGGGGTATTAGTGTGGACAAGAGGAGGATTATTTAGTGGAGGATTCCCAACATTAGTATTAGGAGGAGGATTATGATGAAGGACCTTAACTACATTATATTATGTAGTGATTGGTTTTGGAATAGGAGAAGATGAAGGAACAAAGAGAATAGTTTAATTTGAATTAATGAAATAAGTGAGGTTATGATCTAAGTCCTTGAGGAAGAAATGTTCTTGACTAAGGGTAGGCTGAAAAGATATCATCATTATGAAATAAGACTAGATAACCACACAAATAAGATATGAAAAATCAAAGAGATAAGAAGATATAGATAAGAGTACATAGTCTAATGGGTCAGCCTAGTATAAGAAACTAACCCTAAAAATTGTATAGAGTTGATAGGATTGACTTAGTACAAGAAATAAGGGTAGAAAAAAGTGTATAGAGTTAACAATGTCAACCTAGTACTAGAAATAAAGTCTAAAAAAGTGTACAAAGTTGATAGGGTTGACCTAGTACTATAAATAGGTGTAAACACTATAAAACCACACATAATGGTTCTAAATGTTGAAAATCCCCTAGATTGGACCATGAACTAGCCTCTGACCATGATCCTAAGTCATTTTAGCTAACTAGCTAAACCCAACTTACTAACCTCCCCTTTTTCCCCACTTAACCTTTAACCCTTGATTGATGACAGTCACCTTGACCATCGATGGTCACCCTAACCACCAATCATTAGTTACACACCACTTGAACAAAGATAACTCAAGCTGTGTACAAGCTAACACATCAAAATTTAATATGGATGACAAGCTAATACATCACAACCACTAACCAAACCTCCTATAGAACCTTCTACGTCCATATATCTTTGCCTATAAAAATATGGGAGTAGGAGGTGAAGGAGGATCCAAGAATGAATCAATCAACACTTAAGTAATCAACATAGCGATCAATCATCCAACAATGAGGCTAGCAAAACATCAAGAGTTTATTCATCAAAATTTATTTTACAGGTCTTCCTTCCAGCCAGTTAGTAAGCATAATAGAGACATGTTACTCTACCAAACTTTCTCCATAAGCAAAGGCACCAATACTCTACCCAAATTTCTTCTCAACCCACCTTTAACCATCAAATAATGAGATAAGTACATTTCTTGTTTTAAGTTTTGATTATTTAGTTTCTGACATCTTTACCTAAACCATATCCTTTTACCTATCACCCTTTGATACCCTAACCCAAAATAGAATTTTATCATCCTAATATATCCATTATACAACCTTTTTTGAACAAACCTAGAACCCATAGCAACTAGTGCCAGTCACCCTAACCACTAATAGTCACCTTCAACTATTGATGGCTACCCAACCACCAATAGTCACCTTAACTACCAATGATCATCTCGACCACTGATGATCACTATGGTAGGAAATAATAGCAAGCTATATCCACCTACTTACTCCCAAATAAATTCCACTTTCATTCCTTCCACCTTTTCATAGAGACCCCACCTATTTTATGCATTCAACCTAACCTATTTAGTATTACTATTAACCCACTATTTGATTAATTAGTCTATTTCTTTATCAAGCATTTATTTCTTTTTGCATTCACTTTTAGTCTTTTTTACTATTTGATGAAAGTACTTCATCTTCATTTCTTTCAACTTAACTATTTTAAGAGTGTGGATTGACAGCCTCCTAGTAAGCTCATGCTTCTTGGATCTAGCTTACGTTAGGTAGTCCACCTTGTTATCCATCTAACAACCCCTTTGATTTAGTGTTTTATTATCTATAGGTCATTATTCCCAAGACAAAGAGGAGATCTCCATAATCATCTATATCATACACACATAAATAAATAGGTTTTTCTACCATACATGTATCTAGTTTCTTACTTCTTTCCAAAAAAATAAAATGAAATTGAAAGAAACATTTTGTCATGCTTGGTGGGACATAGTAGCATCTAGGTTCCCTTTTCTTATTTATTCTATGCTCATACAAAGAAATTGAAAATTTTCAATTTTTGGGCTTAATATAAACCTTGCATACATTGATTACTTTCATGTTTAGCTCACGTAGTTAAAATTAAAGCAAATTAATACAATCATAGCTCCCCTTCTTTATCACACACCATACCAAACCACTTAAATCAATCAAAACATCATAAAAATTGACATAATGCCTGACTGGGGTTTTATCTCCTATAGGTTCACCTTGACCCTTTGGCTATCTTACTTGGAGGTCATTACCAAGAAGAAAAACCAAAACTCAGCTCTCTGGTTGAGTCTAAACTTTGGAAATTAGTATATATTAGCTAAGCACTTAACACCCTTATCACTATGGTGTGTGAAGTGAGGGGGTAGGCCCCAATACCAAGCCACATATTGATTTCAAGCATAGATATTTTTGAGAGCCTTAAACACCTAAAACCAACCATACACTTCTTTTCTAGTACTTATTCTAGAAATTGAGTTTTTCTTCACACTTTCTAACTAAGGCATAAGACAAAAGCGAGATAAAAGGTAGCCTAAGATTTTAAATTCACTCTAGTGTATGTTTTTTATTGCCTTGAGATATTTTTATTTTGTTTTCTTTGTGTTTGAGTTGTGTTCTTTCTTTTATTCTTTTTTATTTCTCACATGGTATTTACTAGATAATAGTTGAGAAACCAAACCAACCAATAGCTAACTTCCTCTTCTTCTTCCTCCATGGAGTATACCTCAAATGTTGAGGGTTCTCCCCATATTTCTATCCCCCACCATGACTCAAATAATTATCCAAGGTTATGCAAATTTCACCTCTTTCCTTGATAACAACCCTATGGCCCTCTAAAATTACCTTAACACCCTATCTCACCACACCCTTTCTCTAGTTCCTCCTATAGATACACCTTATGGGATGCCTCCCCATATTATGGGAGAAACCTTTGTTTCCACTACCTATGATCAATCAGACATCTTACTCCACCAATAACACTTCTACTACCTCCACCCAAACTCAATTAAATAACCTAATCATTAACCAAACACCACCCATACCAACCAATAACCCCTCCAACATAGGTAAAACATCACATCTTATTACCCATACTCCACTCACCATTGAGATACCTTTTACCCACATTTCCACTATTCCCCATATCACTGCCAACCCACCAATCTCCACCCCACTTCAAAATGTGGTTCTTTTTATACCTTCTACCCTTCCACCTATTAGTACTAGAGTTACCACTCACCCCAAACTAATTAACCCATACATACTTCCAAACCAACCCACATCAACTCAACCAATAACTATGACACCCTACCCCCACTATGTTCCTAATCCACAAGGATACATAGTTCTATCTTACACCCAACCTTTTATGCCCATTAACCCTTATGTGGCATCATCCTAACCCTCAATGACCACATACCAATATGTGGTATCTTCTCAACCTTATATTAGTTATCCATATATTGCATCCACCTAACCCCAACAAAGCTTACCTATAATCGTGGAACCCCCCAACCCCAAATAGATTTGATCAAAATGTTGATGGAAAAAATGACCAACCTATAGTCATATATCTCTAGGGCTCATAACCTCTTCTATTATGACCAAAACTGTAACAAAATTATTCACCCATCTATACAATCCAACCTTACCCTCTATAATGGGAACTACCCAAATTTTTTAAATTCCAAAGAAATGAAGACCCTCAATAACACCTAAGAATGTTTCAACATTATTGTTACTTGATTGCCTATAATGATGCTCTCCTCCTTCACACATTTCCCATGTCTTTATCTAGACCAACATTATATTTTTATAGTGATATCACTACGTACTCCATCTTTTCCTTTTCCCAACTCACCCACACATTTTTAGATAACTTATCGATCAATATATCTAAGAAGGTCTCCATCACCGACCTCTATTCCATTAGGAAATTTGATGATGAATCAATTGCCAATTTCATATCCTAAAGGAGAGGTCTTATCAACTAGATCTCTTTCTCTTTACCCTAACCTAAGTTGATTGAAATATTCTCTTTGTATTATGCCCAACACATCACCCCCACTCTACAAGTTGAAACTTTCAAAAATTTTGGTGAGGCTTTCACCATGGCACACAAACTAGAAATTAGAGCCATTAATGAGGGGAAGTTGAAACAAAGAAATAAAAAATGTAGATTCAAATCTAATGACCCTTCCCCATCTAAAACCTCCAACCAATCTAACTACCCCATCACTAAACCAAAATAAGATGCAAACATTGTTGTCCTTAAAATGGATCCACCTACAGTTGTTAACCAAGCCAACTCCTCTAACTCCTCCAATCAACAAACCCAAAATCAACTCGGGCTGCCCCAAAATAATACACTCCATAATGGGAGTCATATGCTTTAGTTTTGGATAAGTTTCTCAAAACTAACATCATATATCTTCCCCCCATCAAACCTCCCCAACAATTCAATGCTTCTCACCCTGTGCCCATTTTATGTAATGAAAATGATCTATGTGATTCTACAATGTCATTGGACATGATATCAATAGGTGTAACACCTTCAAAACCATTGTCTAAAACTTGATTTATAAAGGATAACTTGCATTGGAAAATCCTAATGCACCCTCAAACCAGTCACTCGACATATTTTGATAACCTTTTTCCAATCATGCCCCTTCTACCAACCATGATGAAAAAAATTAGAATCATTTCACATGCATGAGTTATATACAATTAATTTAATTATTAGTGAACCTATCATTAAGGAAACCACTACCTAAACCACCTCTTCCTCCACTCCACTTATTGAAGTGGTGGAATCACCCTCCATTCCTTTAGATACCCAAATAAAGGAATAAACCACCTCCTTTCCTTCACTTGATGAGATAACAGACTTACCCATCTCTCATTTGATATAAATACCAAAGGAGGAAACCATTTGCATTACACCTTCCTCTCCCATCATGTAATTACCCACTCTCTCTTTGAAAACCATTCCACAAAGAGAGATCACCTTATCTACTCCCTCCATGAAGGAAACATCTTCTCAAATCTTGGAAACTTTCATCAAGGACAAGAGTGAAGAAACCATTCCCTTACTAGAACCTATGGACCTAATATTTGAATCTGATGCCCAAGGAACCAAACCAATTTACAAGCCCTTCTCTAAACTGGTCCAAAGCCTAGAATTCTCCTCTCAACCTAATGCAGATCAAGCCACCTTTTGGCACCATCTTGGGCTCCCCTATCAAAACACGTAGGAACCTTCAGCCTCACCTTCATATACCCAATATTTAATCACACCTACCCTTAAACCTATAATAACCTCAACCCCTTCATCAAATCATGGAAGAACCATCCAAACAACCTCCAAACAAAATTATCAAATCACCTTACACCTCTCTAATCAAACCTATAGAGAACCTAGGGGTAATTCCTACTCCTATCCTTATCCACCCATATTTTAAGTTGTATTTAACCCCACCTAGTCCACTAAATAAAACCTTAACCAAACCAACCAATAAGGTGGAGCCACCCAAACTCCCACCTAGAAATAAAACCATACCACTTCCTTCCCTCCTATATTATATCCTAGGACCCCATCTTTCTTCCATCCTAAGATATCATCCTTCTATCAATAAGGAGAACCCTCCCAAAACTACCCAAACTAAACTTTTTCATTTTATTCTACCTTTACCTACCTCCCCATCATTTTAAACCAAACTATCTACCTCTACCTACCCACTTATCTCCAAACCTTCATCATATCAATTACCCACCTCCAAATCTTTAACCTTTAAACCTTATACCTCAAAACCATCCAACACCAATAAATCTCAATCAAACCCACTTACCAAAACTATTATACCACCCACAACTACCGTGGTGAAGCCTGCTTTTAAGAAGGATCCCACCTTGAGAACAAAAATCCCATCAACCTTAACACCTTTACTCGAATCTTATTCAGCCATTTTACAAGGGTTGTTACAAACTTCTTCCTTAAGCCTATCACTTATCAAACCCTTTAACCCTTCAAGTCATAAACCATATTGGTTCAATGAAAGTCTAATCTACTCATACCACTGGACACCTAGACACAACACAAAAAATTGTAAATATTTTCAAGAACTTGTTTGTAACTTGTGAGATGGGGATGATTTATTATAAAATGAAGCTCTCTTAATCCCATTTTCATGCCAACCACCAAATGAACCTATCCAACACTTACCCACTCCCATACTCTCATCTAAGAGTGATTAGGAACTAGAGTAACCTTCTATCCCAATAATTCCCCTCATCCACATTATCCATATGGTCACCTAATCTTGAGCCCAAAAAAAGGATAAGGGAAAGGACAAGGTTACATGGAGATATCCTTCCACCCCTTAATCTTCCAACTGAACCTAATCACTTTCACCTTAGCCTTTTCCAAAACCTAAAATATCCATTTTGGGTACCTCTCCCTCTAACCCTTCTGAATCTATCCAATGAGTAGTTCAAAAATAGCTTCATCAAACACTAGTGAAGATGAGCCTATATGAATTGATCAACACCTCACCCCATCACCACAAAGTACTAATAGAGGCCCTACAATATATAGAGGTCCAACCACAAGATCCTCAACCTCTTGTATCCTTTATTGGCACTCTTCAACTCTCTACCCTTATCACCTTCAAGGATTTAGAGATACCCTATATCCACCCTAAAGATCTAGATCGACCTTTCTTCATCACTGCATACATCAATAAAACCTACATCAAAAGGGTGGTGATTTATGGGGGAGATAGTATTAATCTTATCTCCTCTAAAGCTTATGAACAAATCTAACTTCCAAAGAATATCATGTCAAAAACCATAGTGATCCTCTATTCCTTTAATGATACAATGGCCACAACCCTAGGGGTAGTCATCCTCCATATTTTATTGGGACCTCACATGCCTCTAGATTTATTCTACATCATATAAGGCAAGTTTTAATACAATTTATTACTTAAACACCCTTGGATCCACTTCATGAGTTGTGTCCCATCCACCTCACATCGATGTGTCAATTTTAAACATGAGGGTCAAGTCATCACCATACAAGCTGACCCTAGTCCTTTTGCATCTTGTAACATGACATATTGACCCAATGATGTTCTTATTCCTCACTCATCCACCTCACCACCAATCAACAAAAAATCTACCCTTACCAATTATGAAGCTTCAACTAGCTCATCTATACCTTCTTCTTAGATCCCCATAGAGGACCCCTTAGAACCCATTTTTTAATGTGTCTCACTGGGAGAATATCAACTTTTGGCCTTGGATGCCTTCCCTACTCTTTAAAAGTATGGGAATATTGATCATGATCTTATTTATGATCCAAATATTGAAACCATCATTCATTTTGGGCTTCCTAACCACCAAACCAATTTTATATATGGAGAACTTGATCATCTAATTCTTGCTTCCTCCACTACCTCTTCTACCCAACCACTTACCTCTGATTTCTCCTATTTGGATAAACCAAAATTTGCCAAACTATATCTTCATAGGTTTTCCTAGAAGGGATTCTACCTTGTCCATTATGAACATGGACCCCATGCATTACCTTTGATCAAAACCCAAAAACCTCATGAGCTATTTGGCCTTGGGTTCATCCCACTAGAGGAACCCACCAATTCACCTAAACCCATCACCACCATTGTTAAGGACATTTTATCCTCACCAGCCTCACATTTTTCAAAGTCTAAAGATTTTGAAACCATCCCTCATAACTTTTTTTAGTCAATACCATTAGTTTTGGCCCCCTAACCTATCAAAAGGGTGGCGAAACTAAAACCTTTCCTCTTATTCATCCTGAAATGGTAGAAAATGATTCTCCTACCATCCACACCATCCAATGTCAAGATGATAATTACATTCTCACCTACCTTGGTGCATGGGATTCTTCTATCCATAAATCCCTTCTTCTTGAAAACCAAATAATTTTGAATGAATCAACTATCAATGTTAACTTGGGTACTCAGGATAATCTTCACATTGTAAAGATTGGTCAATCCTTAAATTCCTCAGAGCAACAAGATTACCCTTCCTTATTTCATGATCAAAGCATATAATTTTCATGTTCCTATCAATATATGCCTATAATAAACCCTTCCATAGCTATCCACAACATCATCATCCATCTTGAAGCTAAGCTTGCTAGACAAAAGCTTTACAGGATGTACCCTCATATCACCCTTCTAGTCAAATAAGATCTTCAACATCTCTTGTCTATCAACTTCATCCAACCTATTAACTATACCCAATGGATTTCCAATATCATTCCCATCACCAAAACCATGGGGGGACTTCACCTCTATAATAACTTTCATAACCTCAACCTTGCTTGTCCAAAGGATGACTTACCTTTGCCTAGCATTGACCAACTTGTTGATCTTACAGCTAGCTACAAGATGCTATCTCTCATGGATAGTTTCTAAATATATAATGAAATCTTTATTTCCCCCAAATATTAGTATAATACTTCCTTCATCATCCCATGGGGGACTTTATAATATAGGGTCATGATATTTGGTCTGAAGAATGCTGGAGTAACCTACCAGTATGCGATGACCTACATCTTCCATGATCTCATCCATAAAATCATAGAGGACTCTGTAGATGATCTCTTTAGGAAATAAAAATATCACAAGTATCATATAAAAGTTATCAATATTATCTTTGAGCACCTAATCCATTTCCATGCCTGACTCAACCCCAAGAAATGTGTTTTTGGGGTCTTGTCTAGAAAGCTTCTTGGCTTTATCATCTCTCTTTGAAGAATTGAAGTTAATCCTACCAAATTAAAATAAATCCTAAAGATGCCTCCTCTTACCCACATTAAGAAAATCCATAGCCTATAGGGGAAGCTCTAATTCATCTATCACTTCATCTCTTAGTTTTCAGATAGATGTCAACCCTTTTAGCATCTTATCAAGAAATATACATCTTTTAAGTGGACTGAGGGCTGTTAACAAGCCTTTGATTCACTCAAAGAATACATTTTTCTCTACCCATTCTTATCCCTCATAAAGAGGACCAACCCTTCTACCTTTATATCTCTTCCACTTATCATTCCTTAGGGGAAATTATTACTCACCATGATGAACAAAACAAAGAGCAAGTTGTCTACTATATAAGTCAAACACTTATAGAGTATGAGACTTGGTACACCCATACCAAGAAGCTTTGCCTAGCCTTAGTCTTTATGGCTTCTAAACTTAATCATTACCTTCTCAATCACACAACCTTTTTCATCCCCAACACTGACCCACTCAAGTACATGTACCCTAAACCATACCAAAACCAACATATGGCTAAGTGGCTTATGCTCCTAGCTAAGTTTGACCTTGAGTTCCTCCAATAAAATTTGATTAAAGAGTAAGTCATCATCGATCAATTTCCTTAAGCCCATTTACCAAATAACCAATTGCTTCCTCTTACATTTCTACACAAGTCCATCATGACTCTTTCTTAAGAGGACATCACCTACCAAATGACCATGTTCTTCGATAACTTGAAGTGCCAAAACTGTTGAGGTGCCAAAGTTATTCTCATCCCCCTTAATGGTGAACCTCTTCCTCTTTCCTTCAAATTTGATTTCAAGTGTACCAATAATATGATTGAGTATAAATCTCTAGTAATAGGTCTCCAACCCACTCTATCCTTGGGAGTTAAGATGATTAATGTCTTTGGTAATTCCCATATTATGGTTAACTAGATAAATGGATCCTACTAATGTAAAAATGATGTCTTTAAATAGTAAAAACACCTAGTAGATGTATTGTTAGCATCATTTGATCATTACCTTATCTAATCTATTCCATGATATACTAATAATTTTATGGATACAATGGCTTCCCTTGCTTTGCAGATCCCATCCACACCTATCAATTTTCAAATCTCTTTATCACCATACATCATTTTATCACACTCTATTATATCCAATCTGACCTCCCTACCATTTTTACTATGGAGGAGTCTCCATCAAACATTTTGTATGAGAAAACATTTGACTACCTCAACCTTGGCATCATTCCTCCTAACCTCTCTAGGAATGCTCAAAGAGCCTTTGTTTAGAGTACCTCTCATTACACCATACTAGGTGGAATCCTTTACAAATATGGTTTTGATGACCTCTTCCTCCATTACCTGTGTAGTCATGAATCTTCCCATGCTATCAAGTAAATGCATGATGGGATTTATGGGAGGCACTTTAGTGGTCTAGATATCACTAAATATATCCTTTACCTTAGCTATTATTAGCCCACCCTCAACCAAGACTACTATGATTATGTGAATAAGTGTGTTACATGTCAATAACACACCAATTTAAATCATGTGCCAACCCATGGCCTTCATGTATCCAAATACTTTTGACCCTTCTCATAATGAGGACTAGATCTCATTAGGGAAATCAATTCTCATTATTCATAGTGATATCATTCCATCATCACTGCCATCAATTATTTCACTAAATGGGTGTAGGATATTCCTCTCATCTTGACCAAAGCTAAAAATATAGTCAACATCATCAATCATCATATCATCTATCATTTTAGTGTTCCTCATAAGATTATCACCGATAATGAAAAAAAATTGTGATGCATTTGGCATCAAGTTAAGATTGTCCTCACCTTACTATCCTCAATCAAATAGATAGGTAGAAGCCTCTAAAAAAACCCTTAATAAAATGTTAACCAAAATGGTCAATGCTTTTGGGCAAGATTGACACTTGCATATCTCTTTTGCTTTATGGGCCTATCACACCAGCATTTGAACCTCTATGGGTGATACCCATTTCTCTGTAGTCTTTAGAGTAGAGGTAGTCTTGCCTCTTGAATTCCAGATTCCCTCTCTTTGAATATCCTTGAAAGACATCATTTTTAGATCAAATATCATCAAAAGTATCTAACATGACTCAATCTACTTGATGAGCATCTCCTAGCTATGCTTAACCACTTTCATGTCTTCAAGAGAAATTTAAGCATTCCTATAAAAAGTACCTAAAAGAATGAGAATTCAACATTGGAGACCTCAACTTGAAATAAAATCAACATGTGACCAATATGGAGATAAGAAAGTGAGGTAAGTTTGCTTTCAATTAGTTTGAATCCTACATCATAACCCACAAGTATGAAGCAGGAGCTTATCATTTGTACTCTCTTGAAGGTAAAATAAAACTTGAGCCTATCAATGCTTCATATCTACATCATTTATTTTATTAAACAAGGATCAAACTCACATTTTATGTAATCTTAAACTCATCCCTTGATTTATGATATTTTCACCCTCCTCACACCTTCATCCTATCCCTCTGAGGACAATCGATTACAACATAGAAACATGTGATTAACCATAATAGTCATAGCCTAATATTAAATATGAGTATTAGGGCTCTACCCATGCCATGGTTTTCATGAATACTTTTTGTCCTTAATTAGATGGAATCCCATGGTCATTGTCTCTCAAAACTGCCCCTTTCACCTATCTTTAACCTTCTTATTCTCTAGGTTTTGCCCCCATAATGGTAAACCTCAAAGCATATATATAACTGTCCATGGCTTAAAATAGAATCAAAATAATTTAGGATACCTAAATATCACTTGGGTCAAATATCTCTAGCATGTAGACTACTCCCTGGAAGGACAATTTCCCAAAATCTAAATTACTTAAAAAGATAGACTGTTCCCTTGAAGGATAGCTACCAAATGAACAAATCCAAACTTAGACCACTCCCTTGAAGGATGGCTAAGTTAATTTTGTCAAAACTAATCATTTAAAGCTTCCCACATTGATCAGCTTCATAAACCTATCAAAACAAAGTAATGAAAGACCTTATATCAAAATCAAAACAAGTTATCCCAAGAAAGTTGCAATCAACTTTCATATATAGCATCAGTAGACTTCCCACATTGATTAATATATACTTTGCATCAAGACATGGACTATCTATTATGGTTTTTAGGTTACCTATAGATTGGGAAAACCAACCCAAAAGAGGTTACACTACCCTTCACACCACCTATCTCCTATCTCCAATTTGTATCATTTACAAATCAAGGGATTCATAAGGTTATTTGACATGATGTGATAAAGACACCTTTTTATCAACCAACACATGGTAATGTGAAGCATTCAAAACGTTTATGTTCCTTAAACCAATCTAATTTTGGTTTTTGTTTTGTCTTTGTCAATGAATAAGTATCATGCCTTATCCTTATCCTCTCATAATTGGTTCATGTATTCATTTAGATGTATGTCTCATGATTTTCATATCTTTTCCCCACATCTAGTTTTGTTATCTAAGTTACTTTATGTGATATCATAATCAATAAAATAAATCACATCACATATCCATGATCATAATTATAATCAAAACATCATAACCATGTATAGAACAACCACCATAATCATAACATCATAAAACAAAGCATCACATCATTATAATCATATATAACCACTCATCACAAACACCATCAATAATCATCACATGCCTAAGCTAGTGAGTCTACATCTCATAAGCATAATCATAATACATATGAACATCAAAACCATAAACCATAAATCACATCTATATATCATCATCACATCATATACATCATGTCTCATTAAAATAAAATAGTACATGTAATGATGTGCATCTCTCTCTCAAAACATATACATCTCACTGCATCAACTCATAGGCTGATATAAAAATCATATACACCTATACATATCATATAGTGATATATGCCCCTAGGGCACCACTACCATTGGCCCCTCCTATACTACCATTGTCATCTAGTGCCTACGTTCCTAAGGTGCCTACCTATCCTTCTACAGATATGGACCATTGACTTGGTGTCACCACACTGGCACCACCTACCAAGCTAATTCTTTACTCACCCCATAAAGGGTCTACTAGGCATTGAGTGAATAATATCACCTCATTATACTGTAACTCCTATACAGTGGCTATATACCTCTACATATCAATGGTCCCTGCTAGTGTTGATATTTTTCCTCCCCTCTACCTTGAAGTATCTCACTCCTAGGTAACCTAGGATAGTGTGGCCCTACTTGGTCCCTCTCACCCATCAAAGTGGTTGGATGACCCTATAATGTAGACACATATCCTTATAAAGCTATGAAGTGTACCTATGTAGTGGCTAGCACCACCCCTATTTATTTGTCGACTCCACCTCCCTATTTCTATACTTATGGACACCCACCACATGGGTCCACATCTATAGCCTACCTACTCCCATCATCCTACCCAAAATTAGCCACTACATAAAGGGCCTGATACCATGCCAAGCAGCCATAAATAATACCTACATCATCAATCTCTACTCTAGTAAGCAATTTTTTGTTATCTAGAACCATCTCCACTAGTTGTGGCTCTAAAAGAAAAATCTCAACATCCTCCTACATATAACTTAGGAATGGAGCCAAAATCCCCTGTATTAGGATAAAATACATATGAACCCTATCAAATGGGATGATTTTAGTCTCACCCTCTCTCCTCTCTAAAATCCACTTGTAGCTCTACATCGATAAAATGTGTCGAGTATAGTGGGCTCACCTTAGAAATCTGACATATAACCTCTAAAATACAACTCCAACCACCAAGGCCTCCAATGCCCCTCTGAACCAATCAATGTCTTACACACCTCCTCTAGCCCTTGTGAGTGTGTAATCACTCCTCCATCATATAAATCCCACCTTGAAGTTCATCTAGGTATATCCCTCCCATGGCAACCCCATCAATTTCAAAACCTAGATGTGCTCATAGGCCTAGTAGTAAAACATGAATCCCACACTAATACCATACCTCTTATAAACTTTGAACCCCCATAGATCCCTATATATCTATACTAATAAAAGAGGTACCCACCTAAACACTGTACAACCAAGAAACATATCCACTAGGACTCCCAAAAATAGATAAGGAAACCTCCCACTACTCAAATTTGGAATTACAAAACATGAGATTGCCATAATCATCATGGTCATCAGCCTCCTATTTTCCTTATCCCTCTAATGTAAATTTTTATAGCTAAACCCACTAGAATTTCACCTAGTGAACATATTATCATCACCATATATCTACTCCATTAGTTTATCCCTCTCATTTCTCTCAATGTGATATATCAGCTCCCCCTGAATTGGTAGCCATGTGATCCTATGTATATCCTCTAGTAAGATAGTCATATTTATAGTCAATGGGAGAAAGGTGTTCATGGATAGATCCCATCTCTTAATGAGGGCCATTATCATCACCATATCTCATGACATGTACTTGTAGTGCGTCATCATACTGAGGCCAACCTATTCCATGTATGCCTAGTCATCATCTACCATCCCATGGTATATCTTTACAAAGATCTAAGGAACATAATCCCTCATCTAGATTTGATTCCATGCCTACAAAATTAATTAGAAAACACACTTAATTTTTATATAAACTACTCTACCTATGAACATTCACCCTTTTTTCCCCTCACTCACCTACCTAATAGCACCTTTTTTTATCCTATATAAACTACATCGACCTCTTTTTCAAAACTACCCTCCCACCTCAGCTACACTTGGCTTAACCTTTTTTTATCAAAATCACTGACCTTAACCTTTCATCAAAACACTTAGGAATTTGGTCAACCATCGATGGTCACTCTGATCATCAATGATCAAGCCCCTATTTTGTTGATGGTCATTGATCATTGAGGTCATGTATGATCATCGATGGTCATTGTGTATGACCACTGACAGAAAACCCCAATCCTATCCTACCCAAAACCTACCCAAACCACTCATATTTAGTAATTAATCACCCTCACATTTTCCTTTACCATACCCCTAGCCTACCTACCCTCCCAATTTCAATTTTTACCCACCAATTTTCACAATAATAACACAAAAACCCAAAACCTAGGGCAAAACCCAAAACCCACCCAAACCAAAACAAATTTGAATAAAAATGACCAAATCAATCTAATCTAATAATTTAATGTGACCCCTAACTCATTCCTTGATCATCATCAAGGATGAATCATGGGTCTCGCTACTCGACCATGCCCTTATCCATCTTACATCCTCAATGCAAATCTCAATCAACTCAACTATCAACTCTACCTAATCCACCACTTAGTAACTACCTTATCAACACCCTTACATAAAATGCCAAAGCATGATCACTTATGATCACAAGATTCAAAGTTAAATGAGTTAAAATGTCTTTCCCTTTTCACTTTTAACCTCTAACCTTTTAGGGTTTTATCCCTAACTATCGATGGTTAAGGTGACTACCAATAGTTGATTTTGGGACCCCTGACCATCAATGGTCAAGAAGTTAACTTTTTTAAATTTTGGCACCAAAACCTTAGTGCCCACCTTTAGAGGTTTCCTTCTTCACCTTCCCTACCAACCACATCCACCTTGATGTTAGCCATTTTGGCCCAAAATATAGCTTATTTTATGAAGACCTTGCCTTGGTCATTTTGATCACACCATCCAACATTACTATGTCAACCATTTAAACTTACACTAGTGCATGCAACTAAACCAATTTTTATTTTTCCCAGGAGCACTTCTTACCTTATATACCCATGAAAACACCAATATTATCTTGGAGACTCGATAGGGTAGCCCAATCAAGTATGCCTAATGTTATGACCTAGTCACCCTGTCACCAGTCCTTCTAGAACTGACCCTATTTTTACCAATCATGGAAAATTAATCTATTCACAATATTAGATATCATACTTATTCATATTTTATGTGAATTTTTTCACTCCAAATTCTCAACCACCATTATCACCAACCTTGTGACTCACCATAAATCACTCGTCAAACCTGGACTTGATTTGGTTTCACCTCATCCACTCCTAGTTTGAGGGGGAGCACCTCCTCCCATAATCAAGGCAACCAAACCTTCAATCCATAATCTATTTTTATTTTACATATTTCTAACACAAACTTTATAATAAAAGGGGTAAAATTTAGACAATAAAAAACTAAACATGATGGTTTTAGATATCAAAACACCCCTAGATTGGACCATTACCCAACCTCTGACAATGACCCTGAGTTAGTTTAGATAACTAGCTAAACCCAACTCACTAACCTCCCATTTTTCCCCACTTAACCTTTAACCCTCTACCACTGATGGTTAAGTCCTTACCACCTAAACAAAGATAAGTTGAGTTGTGTGCAAGCTATCACATCAAAATTTAATATGGATGGCAAGTTAACACATCACAACCACCAAGAAAACCTCCTATGGAACCTTATACCTCCATATTTATTTTCCTATAAAAGGAGGGGAGTAGGAGGTGAAAGAGGATCCATGAATTAAGAAATCAACACTTAAACAATTAGCATAGTGATCAATCATCCAACAAGCAAGCTAGTAAAACATCAAGAGTTTCTTCATCAAAATTTATTTTGTAGGTCTTCCTTCTAGCCAACTAGCAAACATAACAGAGACCTGTTACTTTGCTAAAATTTCTCCATAACCAAAGGAACTATTACTCTACCCAAATTACTTCTCAACCCACATTCAACCATCAAATAATGAGCTGAGTACATTTATTGTTTCAAGTTTTGATTATTTAGTTTCTAACATATTTACCTAAACCACATCCTTTTATTTATCACCCTATGATCCCCTAACCCCAAATAGACCTTCAACATCTTATTGTATCCATTATGCAACCTTATGTGAATAAAACCAAAACCCACAACAACTATTATTGGTCACCTTGACCATCGATGGTCACCTTTAACCATTGATGGTTACCTAATCACCGATGGTCACCTTAACCATCGATGGTCATCTTGACTATTGGCAGTCATTGTGGTAAGAAATAACAATAATCTATTTCTCCCTGCTTACTCCCAACCAAATTCCACTTTTGGTCCTTCTACCTATTCAAAAAGTCCCCACCTATTTTTTAAATTCAACTTGACCTATTTAGCAATAGTATTGACCTGCTATTTGCGTAATTAGTCTATTTATTTATCAAGCATTTATTTCTTCTTGCATTCACTTTTAGTCTTTTTTTCCATTTGATGCAATTATTTCATCTTCATTTATTTCAACTTAATTTTTTTAAGAGTGTGGATTGATATCCTCTTATTAAACTTATGCTTCTTGGATCTAGCTTACACTAGGTTATCCACCTTGCTATCCATCTAACAACCCCTTTGCTTTAGTTTTTTCTTATCTACATGTCATTCTTCCCAAGATAAAGAGGAGCTCTCCACAATCATCAAGATCACATATGTACAAACCAATAGGTTTTTCTACCATACGCGTATCTAGTTTCTTACTTCTTCTTTTGAAGAAAATAAACTGAAATTGAAAGAAACAACAGGGGCTAAAAATGTGTATAGAGTTGACAGGGTCGACCTAATACTAGAAATAGGGGGAAAACAAATAGTATATAACATATTGGGTCGATAATAACTACTGTGTAATGAAACAAAAAAAATTCAAGTACTTTTGAAATCAATAAATGAAAGGAAAAACACAGTCAATTACATCAATGAGGTTGATCCAATTGAGGCACACAACACAAAACCTTGTATCAACATTGGATAATGCAAGTTTTTACAATATAACATATAATTGAGCAAAGATTAAGTAATCAACTTGGAAAGTAAAAGCTAACTAAATGGTCAACCTGAATGTTAAATTATTAGTATATGGTTTTATATGTGATAGGAAGTTGGATGTAAGTAAGGAACTAGAAAGCAATCTAAGTATGGTATATACACAATATTTTATCTTTTATCACATACTAATGATTTACATCTTGTAAAAACCCATCGAGACTCAATATCTCTCAATGTACACCCTAAAGGGTACATCAAGAAAGGGGTGGGAAGACCTTTGGTGCTTTGCAAGATTATTATCTATTATTACCACATTATTACCAATCTAACTAGATCCTAAAACCATTACCTAAGCTATTTCTCCTCCCTTGAGTATTCCTTCAGTCTTTTTCTCTTTCCATCCCTCCTTTCTTGTCTTATACTAAGTCAATTGGGTTGACCCAGTATATTTTAGGAGTATTCTTTGCTTTCTTAGCTTCTTATCCCTTTGGATGACCTAATTTAGACCTAGTAAATTGTCCTTGAAAACACATTGGGTTGACTAGGTTGACCTTGTATAACTGACATTCCCAAAAGGATTTAGGGAAATATCCACCTATATATACAAGATAATTATAGTCATTATTCATATGTGCAATCAAGAGTTATTATTCACTCATGTTTCTTCATAATTTTATCTTGTATCATTTTACTTGAGGAGACTTAGCTTAGGTTTATTATTCAGAGAATCTAGTCTTATGAATAAGTCTTTGATGCTTTGGACTTTCTTAAAAATCATTATAAATTACAACAACCTTTTATGAATCCCCTTTGGCCAAGAAAGAGATTGATTCTTAATGGGTTCACATTCAGATAAGTATATTCTAACTTTGTTCTCCTCTCTTTTAGTAAATAGAAGTAGCATAAGTGTTGGTTTGAATAATACTATCTTTAATATTTTATATATTAGGGTGTTACTCATACTTTAATTTAAGTTCCCTATACATGTTTGTTTTATTGTTTCTAACCCCCCCACTTTGTACCACAAGCTTTGGTGTGTACTAGATTAGATTTATTTTATTGCTATTAGAATAGAGTGAATGTTTTAAATCTTAGGACTCTATTAGGGTTATTATGTGATTGTGTTAGACTGTAGGCTTTAGAACTAGTCCTATCATGATATGTTGTGACAAGTGATACAATTGATCCCCTAATCAGGTCTATCAAATCCTAATATTAGTCATTCTCTTTCTTAACAAGTGTATCCCCAATCGGAAGTGTAGGTATGATCTATCTCCTTTGAGCTAGGATTGATTTATAGACATGATGCATTTCTGATTACAAACATTCTAGTGAACTTGACATGAATCCTATCCCACTATTGGTTGGATTGTCTTCACATTTCCATTTTTTTTCTTTTCTTGTTAGTATTAGCATTCACTTTGGCTTCACCTTCATATTACATTTTGGTGAACTTGATGTGAACTAACCTTTTTAGGATTTTATCACTTTTACTTTATTTATTTCATTTCTTTTGATCATCATTTTTATCATATATTTTGACAGACTAGATTGATTCTGTTGACCCAGTTATTTTTCTCTATGCATAGGTTTCCAAGAACAAGAAAATCGATCAACCCAGTTAACCCAGTATAGGTTTATATCCTTTTAAACACCTAGTTCAACCTACTGGGTCAATATAGTTGACCCCTTATAGTTTTAACGCTTTTTCAATAGGTTCTTATATATCTTGATAAATTTTATCAACCTATTTTATAGGTTTCTCAAGCATATTTTAAGGTTCTTCATCAGTAATCTTCCTTTATTTTATCTTTGATCCACCAAGGTTCCTTTTTACTTCTCCATTTCTTTCTTTTCTATTTCCTTTCATAGTTGGCAGTCTTTAAAACTACCCTTGCATAGTCAACTAGATCGACACTACTGACTCAGTTCTATGTTCAATGTGTTATATAAAATAACTAGATCAACACTACTGACCCAATTCATTTTTAGACTTTACTTCTACTATACAGGTTTGACCCTATTGACCCTATTTTTTATTTTATGCATATAGTGTTTACACTATACCTTGTTTTAAATTGTAATTACATCATATCTGCTAGTAATTAGTTCACACATTTCTTTTCCATTTGTTTGCATGCTTAGAATAGTACATAGTCTAATTAAGGGGATTTTAATTAATCTCTTAGTTTCACTATTTATATTTTATGCACACATGACCAAATCATAAAAATATAAATAATCAATTTAACATTTTGTCTACCCTAGGCCAACCTAATTGGATATCATCACCAAGGGGGAAGCCAACTTGATGCTCTAATCAAGTATAAATCATGGTTAATGGTTTATTCTATTTAATCACTTGACACCCTTATCACTATGTTGTGTGAAGTGATGGGGTAGGCCCCAATACTAAGACTGTATCATTACCACTATAGTCTATTTCATCCCAAACTACCTAAAACCATCCTTAGATTACTATATAGTACCTTGCTTACAACCAACTTCTAATCACATTAAAAAAATCATATCTTAATAATCTAATAAACATTCAAGTTGACTAATTAGTTAGATATTTACTTTCCAAGTTCATTTCTTACTCTTTACTCAATTGTGTGTGAAAAAACTTGTATTAGTCAGTGTTGGTGAAAGGTTTTATTTTATATGCCTTAATTGGATTAGCCAGCATTGATCCAATTGAATGTTTGTTGCCTTTCAGCTCTTACTTTCTTAGATTAGCTACACAACTTATCTTATTTCAATTAATACTTGTTATAATATTTCTCTTTCTCTCTATCTATTGTACTGGATCGACCTTGTATCTTTTTCAACCCCTATTCATTGTACTAAATCAACCCAATCGACCATGTAAAGTCTACATTTCCTTTTCCATCTTTTTCCTACCTCTGTTCATTATACTATATTGACTCGATCAACCTTTTACAGTTTATAGGCCTTATTTTATGTACTGGATCAACCTATTCGACCTTGTACTATCTTTTGTTTTCCCTATTTATCAATCTAATTCCTTATCCTTCCAATTTTGCATGTTGTTCATCTCTCTTCCATTAGAATGAAATATCCTATCAGAATGTTTTTGTATATCTTGAATCCATTTAGGTACTATATGGGATGTTCATTTCTTCCTCTCTTTTCCTCCCAAGAGCATCATCACTCTTGGGGCATCTCTTCTCCTCCTTCATTTATGAACTGCAATATGGTGCAAATAACACCTCAAGATAAAGTTGATGGATTTGATCCTTTCTATACTTACTAAGAAACTTCTCAAAATATTCAAACTAATGTGGGAGTGATTAATACAAGTTTACTTAACAATCCCACAATTAATCCTTCTTCTAGAAATCTTCCCCTAATACCAATATGGATAGTGCTCATACAAACACCATCCCACCACCTGATACAACCCAAATTTTATCCCAAGTTATTCAACAAATGAACATTATGCAAAATTATAATACCAACCAAATGATGCAACCTCAACAACATCTAATCAACATGGCTAATCAACCTCCACCTATTCATCCTCAAGCTAAACCTAATAATATTCCTCCACCTCTTAGGGATGCCTCAAGTAATGTTATTCCTAAACCCATAATAAATAACAAGATGATTCAAACCATTTAAAATTAGCCTTTATGTCCCTTCACTATTTACATTGATATTGGTGTTAGGTGTGGACCTTGATTATCTTCTAAGATCAGAGGTTAAAATTCTTATGTTTTTCATCTAGGTTTTGGATCCCATTATTTATATCCTCGATGGTACTAGGGGTTTCAAGGAGGGGAATGTAGTTATGTAGTCAATCTAGGCCATTGATTAAATTTTTCTAGATATTATGGTAGAGGTTATGTTTAGGTATTTTTTGCCCTAAAATGTATTGATACATGGCCGAGATGAAAAAAAATAGATTATACATAGAGAGGAGGCAAAGAAGGTAGATGGGTGTAACATATTTTATTATAAGACTTCTTTCTCCCTTGTATTTTTGGAAATAATATACTGGCAATTTTGGTGGATGTAGACCATCTTAGGTGAACCACGTTAAATCTGGTCTCTTATTTTGTGCATGTTTACGATTATTTTTTGTATGTTTGATTGATTTGTTTCATAGTTTCTCTTGTATGTGATTTGGGGATAAATATATGTTTTATTTTATCCTAAAAATTGGTAAGATATCTCCAACTATCAAATATGATGGGACTAAGGACCCTATTTCATTTCTTAAAGCTTTTGGAAACCTTTACAAAGAGTGGATCCAAACTAATACATTTACCACTACTAAACTCTTAGTTAAAATTTTTATCAATGATGTATTAGAATGGTATAATAAAATTTCCCAAAATTATATTTAGAAACTTTAATATTTGGTTAATTCTTTGGTTAAAGAGTTTCAACACAATGATCTTCTCAAAAATTGTCTTAGCCATTTCATCAATGTTAAGCAATCTCCAACTAAATCAGCTCATGACTTTATCAAAAGATGGAAATATTTAGCTCATAAATCTGACCATAACATGATTGATGATAACTTATTCAAACTCTTTATCATGTCTTTAGCTCCTACTCTCTAATATAAGGTCCAAACCTTTGCTCTTCAAACACTTAATGAAGCTCTTGATGAAGCTAAGCATCAAGACTTTCTCATGAAGCAATTTGAACCTAATCCTAATTTACTTAAATTATATTTACAAACATCTAATGAGGTCACTAGTAATTCTCTATAAACAAAATAAGGAGTTTCCAAAAATGATATTCCTTCACCTTCTCATACACCTCTTTTAGTTTAGAAAATGAAACAATTTTTACCACCATCGAAATCTTTCATCTATTCCAATGCTCCTCCTAAGTTTTATGACCCTAATATATTTTGATGGTTCCATGCCAACATTAGGAACTCTCATGAATCTTTTATATATCTCAATAAATTTTCTATCTCCTATATGATTTGTGATTCATTCAATTATGAAGCTATGATCAATCTTCATCATCAAGAATACACTATTGCTTCCTAAAAATGACAAAATTTCAAAGCTTATACCTCCAATAACCAAAAATATTCTTCTAACAATCAATAAAATGTCAAGGATGTTTGTGCCATCAATGCCAATTATGATCAATATTATAATAACTCTCAATATGTCAACACTGCCAAGGTCAATTATCATTGTAAACCAACTCATAAAGATCCTGTTACCAAGCCTATAAATCCATCTTTAGAAAAACAAATTATTAGAGATATTACCACCTCTAATGTTGATTTAGAAGAACCTAAGGAACAAATTATTCCTTTTGATCCTCCAACCACATCTATACCTTTTGAAAATACTTTATCTTCTAAAACTTATGCTAGTTCTTCTAAATCTCATTGGAATTTTCTTGAATAACTCAACTCTATGCCTTGTAAAATTCCTCTTATGGAGTTGGTTCATACTTCATCCTATCATTGTAAATTACTTATGCAATAAATTCAATATATTGAAGATCCATCCTCCATATATGAAGAACCACCTTATATTGACTCTCAACCTACTAATGTCAATACCATTGGAACCTCATGTCCTTTTTCAAAGCTTTCTATTGGATTCCTTGAATAAGACATGATCAATGATGAATTTTTTTCTACTGATGATCCATCACTCTTTATCAATGTAGCCATTAATACCACTCTTATTTGAAAAGTTCTAGTTGATGAGGGCTCTGATATTAATATGACATCCTTATGGATTATACAATAACTTGGTTATAACAAAGATCATATCAAGCAAACTCATCTTACTTTCCATGGTTTTGATAAGACTAATAAAAAACCATTTGGTTGTATTTGGATTCCTTAACCATAAGACCTAATACCATTCAAACCAAGATTATGGTCCTTGATATTCCTTTATCTTACAATATCCTTCTTAGTCATCCATGAACCCATCAAATGAGGGCCATTACTTCTTTTGGTAGTTAATGTATTAAATTATTGCATAATGGAAAATGGTACAAGTATGAAGTTGATCCCAATCAATGGAGTATCCAACTTCCTAATCCTAAAGCTCAATATCATATTCCTACAAATCTTAAAATTAAAAATGCTCTTTTACCTAAGTTCATCAACATGAGTCTTGATCTACAAGTTACTCTTGTGGATTCTGATGATGATGATCCTAATGAATTACAACACACTTGTGATAATACTAAATTACCTCCATATATTTTGTAAAGGCTTCCTCCTTATCTAGTACCAAGAGACCATATTGTTCCTCTTATTGATGAGATTACTGACTTCCCCCTCCATGCAATACTCAAGATCCTTCTTTACTAGAAGATGCCTTCACTTGCAATGATTTTATAGTGGCTAAATTATTTTAAGATCATCTCATCGGGTCTCCTCGTACATTCAATAATATTGGGATTTCACCTTCTGAAACTCCCCCTAATTTTCAAGATTGTATGATTTCTCTAACATATGATGATAACTATATCATGGACCAAGCTCAATCTAGATACTTGGATGTCTAGTATTACCAGAAAACTTTAGCCTAAATCCATGCTTTTAATCAGGATGTGCATACCATTTTTGTGGACCATACCTTAGATCTTGAGGGTTATGTACCTCCTATTAATCCTCTTATTGATGTTCCTTAGGTGGTAGAATAAATTATGCCTTTGAAATCTATGGAAGCTCCTCCACCTTTGGATCTAATCATTTCATCCAACCCTTCTACCATCATTAAATCCATCGATATAAAAATCTATTCTTTTCCATCTACATCTTTTTCTCCTAAAATTACACTAGATGCCAAGGTAACTAATGTCCATCAGATTCATTCTGAGTATGATAACCATGGAAATCAAATTATATATCTTGAAGTAGATGTCAAATATTATGGTCATCTTCCTACCCTTCCTAGTGATGAAGTTATTCTTGAGTTACTTCATGCCTAGGGACATCAACTTCCTCTTCCTCAGTAACACCATAAACTTGGAAACTTTAAAACTAAAACTCATTGCTTCAACAAATTCATTGCTAGCATTGATCCTAAAATAAATCCAATTTCAGCCTTGCCTAATGCATCATACCAATTTCAATATGGTAATGCCATGTTTATTGAATAAACCAATCACATCAAATATGGTACCCCATCTTATCCTCGATCAATTAAAGTTTATCAAAAGCTTTTACCTACTGAACATGATAATTTTAGCTTATTATTTGACAAATATCATAAAGCTTTTGCTTGGTCCTATGAGGACATGCCTAGAATTGACCCTAGCATTATGTTACATAATATCATTACTTATCTTGATGTTAAGCCTGTACATCAAAAGCAATGAAATTTTTTGCTTGAAATTTCAACCTTATGTCATAAGGAAATCATCAAATTACTCGATGCTAAATTTATTAAACCTATGGATTATTCTGAATGGATTTCCAACATTGTCCCCATTTAGAAGAAAGTCACTATGGTCAGTCACATTTATATTGATTTCCAAAATCTTAATCTTTCTTGTCCCAAGGACAAACTCCCTTACCTTCAATAGATTCCATCATCAATTCCATGATTAGTTATAAAATATTCATTTATGGATGTTTTCTCAAGATATAATCAGATTAATATCACTCCCAAAGACCAACATAAGACTACTTTCACCATAGAATTAGGAACCTATTTCTATATCAAAATTCCATTCGATTTCAATAATGCTACATCCACTTAACAATGTGCAATGACTCACGTTTTTCATGATCTCATTCACAAAATTGTTTAAACTTATGTGGATGATCTCATTGCAAAATCCAAGCATCATAAGAATCATCTTTCTAATTTTGCTATCACCTTTGACCATCTTCTTAAATATAAAGTTAGACTTAATCCTTACAAATATGTCTTTAGAGTCATATCTAGAAAAAATTTAGGATTATTAGTCTCTCTCCATGTCATTGACATTGATCCTACCAAAATTAGTGCTATCATCAACATGTTCATTCCTCATTCTATTCCTAACATTTTTACTTATTTAGGAAATATTGGAACAATTAGATGCTTCATCCCTAAAATGGCATATCAAATTCACTCCATCAATTCCCTTCTCAAGAAAAGTATTGCCTTAGAATGGATGGATCCAAGTCAAAAATCCTTTGATAACATGAAATAGTTATTGCTTCATCCACATATACCTCATCCTCATTCTAATGGGAAACCTTTGATTCTATATACTTATTTCACACCTATTTTAGTTGGGTCAATGCTTACCCAACAAGATGATATGGGATGAGAGTATGCTATCTACTACATTAGTTGACGTCTCATTGATTATGAAACATGTAATACTAAAATTGAGCATGATTGCCTCATTATCTATTTTATGGTTGAAAATCTTTGTCACTACATGCTTTACCAAAATAATTATGTCATTGTTTATTTTGACCCCCTTCATCATTTATTCTCCAAAGCCTTTTTTTTGGAGATAGAAATGGAAAATGGATGGTCCTCCTTATGGAATTTGATCTTCACATCATCACTCAAAAATATGTTAAAGGGAAAGTCATATCTGATCAACTTGTTTTAACTCCCATTCTAACCACTTCTTCCCTTCAAGATGACCTTCTAGATGACAATATTCTTTACATTGAAGGTCTTAATCAATCTATCTCTCTTAAATATTATTTTCATATCTTTACCACTGATCTTGAAGACAATAATCTTGAAGAATCTTCCACTCCCTTAGATACTATTAAACCAAAGGTACTTATCAAGGATCTCCCTAAAATTAATGTTGAATTGCATGAGGATACTTGGACCCTTCACTTTGATGGTGTTAAATACCTTCAAGGAGTTGTGGTAGGTTTCATTCTCACAAGTCCTCTTGATAAGATTATTTTTTTAGCATTTTGATTCACCATTAATGTCACCAATAATATAACTAAGTATGAAGCTCTTATCTTAGGCATGTGAGTTGCTCATGATTTAGACATTCAATACCTTCATACTTTAGGTGATTCTCAACTTGTTTTCCATCAAATTAATGGTGAATATCAATGAAAAAGTGAAAACCTTTTTACCTATTATCAAATTTTAACCACTCTCACTGAGGATTTTATCTCTTTCACTATTCAGCCTATTACTAGAGATCAAAATTTCATTATTGATTCTCTTGCCTCTTTAGCTTCTCTATTTCATCCACATCAAGTTATTTCTGATCCTTATTTCCTTATACAAATAAAAAAATCTTCATCTTCAACTCAACCACCATATTCATTTATCTATCATATCGAGGCTGTTACCATTAGACAAAGCCCTTGGTATAAAGACATCATTAAATTATGAGAACACTAAACTCTTCCTCCTAATTTAGACTCTTGTTGAAAGATATGCATTCAAAAATAATCTTTCAAGTATGTACTTCAACACAACATCCTTTACTATTTCAATGCTAAAGGTACCTTACTCTATTGTGTTATGTAAGATGAGGTTCCTTCTCTTCTTGAACAAGCGCATGAGGGTATTTGTGGTTGACATAGTATCAAACATGCTACAAAATGTAAATTCTTACGTATGGGTTACTTTTGGCCTACTCTTGAAAAGGATGAAATTGAATATACTGAAAAGTGTAATCCTACTCAGCTTCATGATGATCTTATCCATTCACCTCCTACAAAAATTTGAACTATCAAATCTCTGTGGCCATTTTCCATGTGGGGATTTGATTTCATTAGTAACTTCCTCACTCCCAAGATGGGCATGTTTTTATCATCACTGCTACTAAATATTTTACTAAGTGGGTATAAGACATGCATCTCATTAACATCACTGGTCCTATAATTTCCAAATTTATTCTCAACCAAATTATTTGCCACTTTGGTGTTCCTCATACCATAATTTTAGACAATGGTGGTAATTCCAAAAACAAACATGTTAAACAACTTTGCAACAAATTAAAGTTCAATCACAAGTTTTTCATGCCTTATCATTTGTAATGTAATGGTCAAGCTGAGGCCACCAATAAAATTTTCAAAAAATTTCTCCAAAAGATAATTTGTAAAACCCACATGGATTGGCATATTTATCTTTACCTTTCATTTTGGGCCTATTTGACTAGTATATACACTACCACTAGGGAAACTCCATTTTCTCTAGTTTATGGTTCTAAGTTGGTTCTTAATTTAGAATTTGAGCTTCCCTTTCTTCATATATCTATTCATGGTATTATTCTCAATGAATAATTACATGAATCTCACCTTCATTCCCTTGATCTTCTTGATGAATGCCATCTTTCTTCCTTGAAACATAACCACCAATACAAGGCTCACATCACCTGACAACATAACAAATGTGTTAAAATCTATACTTTTAATGTTGGTGATCTTGTCCTTAAATTAGATTACACCCATGATTAATAAGGTAAATTATTACAAAAATGGTGGGGCCCAAATTTAGTTAAATACATTCTTGGTCCAAGCACTTACCGACTTCAAACCAATGAAGGCCATGTTTTCAAAGAGCCCACCAATGCTCAATTCCTTAAAAATTACTTTTCCTAAACATTTACTTCTTGTCATGTTTTCTGTCTATATCTATCTAAAAAAAATTGTAGGTTACTTAAGCATGGGTCTCTCCCTCTATAGTAGTTTACTTCCTTTCACAAACCTTTACTCCTCCATTTTGGTCTTTTGGTTTTTTGATGTACATAGTCTTGTTTATCTTCTTGAGTTTTTATCTTGTCTTTTATACCCCTTGGATTTTTCTTTTGTGAGTTGCTTTATAATACCATGGATAGGACCTGACATTCCTCACAAAACCACCATATTTTATCTTTTTCTCTTTCATTTTTTATACTTTCCATTGATGTTTTGGCATCCTTTGAGTTTTTATTTTGTGAGTTACTTTGTAATACAATGGATAAGACATGACATCCCTCACAAAATACTACTATTTTCTTTTATTACCTCACTTTTATTTTTCTCTTGCTTATCAACACCCTCGTGGGCATCTCTTTTATAAGTTGCTTTGTAAGACCATGGATAGGATCTGACCCTCCTCATAATATTATCACCTTTTCATGTTCTTGATTTTTGTTCTCAAACTTTAGATTTTGCCTCTTTGGCTAGATGGAATTTACACAAATAATTAATGTTAGCATGTTTTCCTTGATTTACCTCTTTCTTATGATAAGGAATCACATTTTACTATCATTTCATCCTTTTTTCCCTTTGTCACATTTTTTATGATTTGAAGTAATTTAAATTGTTCCATGAGTCATTCCTTTTTATTTTCGTTTCCTTTCATCTTCACATTGGATAAAACAAGGTTGAAGACAAGATAACACTTTTATTTCACTTTGATTTACAAGACTCTTAGATCTCATGTTCTTTGAAGTTTCTTTCTCTTAGAAACATTATCCCAAGTATTCAAATTAAATTCATATTTAGCACACATATTTGGTTTTCCAAATCCATATGTAGGAGGAATATCAAAAATTCTATCAAAAAATTTAAAATCCAAATCATTTAAAATAAAAGGAAATGATATCTAAAATGAAACATATAAATCTTAAAAGTCAAATTCACACTAAAAAAATGCGATTCAAATCACATATATTTCTTCTATTTTAAGCTCAAACTCCATAATTGGCCTCATGGTAGAGTTGAGATCCTTTGGGGTGTAGTAGGCTAGTAGATTAGAAGATGAGAATAAAAAAATATTTTGGTGGTACTTATTTTCTCACGTAAGTACCCAATCTTTGTAGTAGATCGATGACTTTGTAAGGGGTCCTAAATAATGGGGAACACATTATGGGGAGGTATGTATATTTTACTTTTCATGCATTTATCCTTCATGGGATGATCTATATACTCCATTTTTTGACCCAAGACTCATGTTGCTAATAGAAGTTCTTCATAGACCTTAAGCTTGAAAGTCCTCTTGTTTTGACAAACCTAATTTGAGTGTCTTGATTTTGATAAAAATTTCCTCTACCTTGGTTTTTCCTTCATTCTCCCCTCCACCCATTTCATTTCCCCCCTTGATAGAAAAATTGTGATTCCAAATCTATTTTCCCCTCTTATTTAATTCCTTCTTCTTCACCTCTTAAAAACATGCTAGCACTACTTTGTTTTAGTTTTATCTATCCGTAGAGTGAAAAAAAATGTTTGAGAAACTATGAATTCTTCTTTCTTTATACCATCATATTACATTTATACACTTACTTTACTTTCCTTTGACTATTTTTCATGATTTTGTTGTGTTGCTATTATGGACACCTGAGTTCATACCCCTTTTCCATTATTAAGTGAGGTTGGCTTGTTACTTCTCAATTTACAATGTTTTTTTCCCTTTTATGCATCTTTTCTCCACTGTTGAGTGAGATGTGGATTATTACTACTCACTCATCAATGTTGTTTTACCTTTTTGTTTCATCTTATACCATTGATTTGTCTTTGTTTTACTATCTTATTTGACATGTATCTTTGGTTTGATTTGGTGAGCTTGCCTTTCTTACTTAAGGATAACTTTTTTGAGTTTTTTAGTCTTTAGTAGCCTTGGATTTTTGGTTACCCAATTTACTCTTATTTTTTGACTTGGTCATTTGGTCTAACATAGCACCCATCACCCTAGCTTGCCAAATTTACCAAGTACGTCATGTCCTCATAGCACCAACTATCTTGGATTTTCTTTCATTTGTTTGTTTTTCATCTTTAATTTTACATTCTTGGGTTTGTTGAAATCAGTCTCTGTACCCTACACAATCAAAACTAATAACACAACATACAACCATCCCATGATAAAGGTAATTTAAGGTACGTATTGCATTTATTTTTTATTCAGTTACTTTTTTAGATTAATTTCCCTTTTTAGTCATTTACTTTTAGTTATTTTTAATTTCAAAATACTGTAATTTTTTCTAGCATCAACATTGTTTTTTACTATATTCTTTCTTGAAGCACCATCCCATGTTACACCTTAGTGACACGTGATGAGATTTGAGTGGGGCATATGTATACACATAATATTTTTAACTTTTATCATATACTGACACTTTACATCTTGTAAGAACCCGTCGAGACTCAATCTATCTAAGTGTATACCCTAAGGGATGCACTAGGAAAGGGGTGGGTACACATTTGGTGCTTCACATGATTATTGTCCCTTATTACCACATTATTACCAATACAACCAGACCCTAAAACCATTACCTAAGCTATTTCTCCTCCCTTGAGTATTCCTCTAGTTTTTTTAATCTTTCCATCCCTATTTTATTATCTTAAACTTCTTTTTTACTATTAATTATATTGGGTTGGCTAGGTTGACCCAATACATTTTAGGGGTATTCTTTACTTTCATATCTTTTTAGTCCTTTGGCTGACATAGCTCAAACCTAGTAAATTATCCCTAAAAACACACTAGGTTGATTGGGTTGACCATGTACAACCAATGTTACCAAAAGTATTTAGGGTAAGATCTACCTATATATGTGATATCAGTTTGGTTATTATTCATATATGCAATCAAGAGTTATTATTCACTCACGCTTCTTCACAATATACTCTTCTACCATTCTACTTGAGGAGACTTAGCTTAGGTTTCTTATTTAGAGAATATAATATTGTGGATAACTTTTGTATGTTTTTGCCTTTCTTAGTGATCCTTACAAACCATAATAAGATCTTGTGAAGCCCCTTTGGTCAAGGGAGAGATTGAGTCTCGATAGGTTTACATTTAGGTAAGTATATTCTAACTTTGTTCTCCTCTCTTTTAGTAGATAGAAGTAGCATAAGTGTTGGCTCAAATAATAATATCTTTCATATTTTATGTATTAGGGTGTTACTCATACTTAATTTAATTGAATCTCCCTATACATGTTTTTTTTATTGTTTCTAACCCCCCACTTTGGGCCACAAGCTTTGGTGTACACTAGATTAGATTTACTTTCTTGCTATTAGAATAGAGTAAATGTTTTAAACCTTAGGACTCCATTAGGGTTATTTTTCAATTATGTTATATTTTAGGATTTGGAATCCTTATTAACATGATATGTTGTGATAATAGATCCCCTAATTGGGTCTATAATATCCCCATATTTGTCATGCTCTCGCTTAACAAGTGTATCCTCAATCGAAAGTATAGGTATTCTATATCTTCTCTGAACCAGGATTGATTTATAGACATGATGCATTTCTAATTACATACATGTGGTTTTAGGACATTTGGGCTACTAACTTGGTATTGGGGCTTACCCCATCACTTCACACACCACAACGATAAAGGTGTTGGATTCTTAGCCAAAATATACCATTAACCACATGTTTATACTTGGCCAAAAAATCAAGTTGGCTTCCCCCTTGTTGATGACATCAAATTAGGTAGGATTTGGAAAGACAATTATTAAAATGGTTTTTAAGATTTTATGATTTGGTAGTGTGTGAATAAAAGATAAAATAGTGTAACTAAATGGTATATTGAAAAACTACCTAATTAGACTATGTGATCTATTTTAAGCATGCAATCAACAAAAAATGAAAGTGTGAGATAATTACTAGCATATAAGTGTTAATTACAACTTTGAAACATAATATAATGTTGATTCAATTGATAATAAATGTAGAGAATATAAAATAGAGTCAATAGTGTTGCTTCTATACTACATAATTAAGGGTCTAAAAAATAAATATGTCGAAAATGTTAACCTAGTTTTTAAGATAAAATATAGAATACAAAATTATGTCAATAGAGTCAACCTAGTTGATTATATTGGGGAAGTATTAAAGATTATAAATTATGGAAAATAGAACTATAAAAAAATTTATAATTTACAAAGAAGGATAAAAAGGAACCTTGGTGGGTTGGAGGATGCAGAGGAAAATGAGATTTTTATTGAAGTAACTTGATATGTACTTGTAAACTCTTCCAATTATGTTGACTAGGTTGACCTAGATTTACAAATCTTATTTGCTAATAACTTGAAAAATGTACTAAGTTGAAATGGTCAACCTAGTAGCTTTTACCTGATAAAGAAATTGCACAAATAAAACATAGTCATATTATTGTGACTGTGTGTTAAACCTACACATAAAAGTTAGAGTTGAATCAACACTGTCAACCCAGTATAACAAATATATAAAAATAAAATGATAAAATGATGAAAAATGTGAATTAAAGCCTATAAAGGTTAGATTCACATCAAGTTTATTACAATGTATGCAATCAAAAATGCATCATATCTATAAATCAATCTTAAATTAGAGAAGATAGATCATACCATACACTTCTAATTTGGGATATATTAGATAATCAAGAACATGACCAATACGGGGATCCACTAGAACTAATTAGGGGATTTATTACCAAAAGACACTATGCTAGGGAATATTCCAAAGCCTCTAGTCAAGAATAGTCATGCAATAACCCTAAGGGAGTCTTATGTTTTGATATCTCACTAAAATAATAACAAGTAAAGCAAAGACTAATCTAGTTCTCAGCTTGTGGCACAAAGTAAGGGTTAAAAAAATAAAAGTAAACATACATAAGAGACATATACTCACATCAATGTATATGAAATCCTAATGCATATCTATCTAATCTTACAAAAGAGGAACAAAGTTAGGAATATTTACCTTTGAAGATAAACCTATCGAGCCTCAATCTCTCCCTTGGCTAAGGTGCTTTGCACAAGGTTGTTGTGGTATGTAAGGATGAAAAAGAAAAATCACCTTTAGGATACACAACCTATCAATTCATCCAAAATTATTCTCCATAAGATAAGATCCATATCCCCAAATAAATAATGAAATCCTAAGCTTGTTCCTCAAGTAGAGTGGTTAATAAGTAGATGTGCTGTAATTCTTACTTCTCTTCTCTAAATAATGGTGAAATGAACTTGTATATATAGGTGGATCTAACCCTAATCTATTTTAAAAATTTTAGCCAATAGGTTTGACTCAATCGACCTAGCATAATTTTGGACAAGAATTCACTAGGTTAGATGCTAGTTTGGCCAAGATCCTACCTAGACCCTAAGTGAATTTCACCCAAAACTATATAGGGTCAACCCAGTCGATCTAGTACACCCTCCAGTTAAAAAAGGGATAAGGTTAGGAAAAGGATGATAAAATGGTGTAAAATTACTAAAGAGTGTGTAATAGATAAGAACAACCTTAGGGACAAGGTTTTTAGGAGACAAGTGTGTAGATAACAAGTGGCAAAAGGGATAACAATCCTACGAAGCACCAGTGGTTTGCCTACCCCTTTCCTGATGCAACCCTTAAGGTGTACTCTTAGAGAGATTGAGATTTTATAGATTCATGTAAGATACAAATTTCAATTAAGTGATAAAATTTTGAAAATATTGTGTATACACTTTGTCATGATGATCCTTACAAGTACCCTTTCTATAAATATCTTTAAGTATGTCATCATGATAACATAATGACCTTATAATGATGAATTCTATGTTTGAAAGAATGTTTTAATATAATGAAAGGATTTTTTAATGGTATAAAATATGATACCATTTTTGAAAATAATTTTTAATAAGCCCTTCCTCAGACACCCCTCCTTTTTAAATATTCCTTTTTTTGGAAGAGTCATTTTTATAAAAAGTGTCTTTTAAATGACACCTTTAAACTCAAAATTAAATTTAATCATATAAAAATGAAATATAAATACCTTGAATTAAATATGATTGTCCTTGATCCTATTTATACCACACATCCTAAAATGAGAAATACATACACAAGTCAATCTAGAGTTTTATACAAATAAATTGGAAGTATTATCCTTATTGCTTTGTACCTTAAAAAAGTTTCCATTTAATAGTTTTAAAAAATTTCACCCTTTTTCTCTTTTTATTTTTACATGTTTTCATTTATATATATTTTTAAATTTTACCTTATTTTTGGGAAGATTATTTCCATTTATTTGTTTTCAATCACCTTCCTTTATTAAATTAAAAATCTCATCCTTTGGTTATGATGGAAGAACAAGGTTCTTCCATGTAACCAAATTATTTTTTAGATTGAATTTACTTATAGAATTCCTTATTTATATTAGGTTAATGATATAGCCTCAATCTATGCCCGTTTACTAAAAGTTTCTTCATATTTCCATCAATTGGTAGCAACTGAATAAATCCATATTTAAAAATATTTTTTAATTTGGTAAGGGGATAACCATATAGTGTGGAGTTTACTTTTGAAATGTTGGTATTTTGAATTAAAAAATAAGTTCCAATCTTATTCTTTTAATTTAATTTCCTTGATATGATAGTCATGTTGTGATTTCCTTTGGTATTAAATAAGCTATGTTTAATGCAATGCCTCAAGTCACATATCATCCAATTCATTCAATTGAATAACTATCTCTTTTTGTGCTTCTATCAAATCCATGCCTACCTCTATCATATTATTAATGTCTACAACTCAAAATCAATTGTAAGTAATGTATTTTTATAATATACAAGTTTATATGTATAAAAACTTGTGGTGGACTTCCATGTTGTGTTATAGGTACAAACTACAAGTTTATATGGATAAAATGATAAGTCCTTAATTTCATCCCATTTAGTAACATAATCTATAGATACTAATATGTATTCCTTTATTTTAGATGGTGGATCAATGGAACCATTGAAATCTAACCCTAATTTCTCAAATGGTCCTAAAACCAATTGAGGTTGGTGGGTGATTTCATTAGATAGTGTAAGTTTTCTCATCATTTGGAAATGATTACATTTCCAAACATAATATTTCACTTTCTTGTGAAGTGAAGCCCAATAGTATCTAGCCACAAGGGTATTGTGTCTAGTCCTTTTAGATGAATAATGACCTCCTCCCATCTCATCATTCCATGCCATCAAGATGTCATATATCTCATCTTTTCATACAAATATGTGAAGTTTAGAGTAAGATTAAAAAATAGGTTAGTCAATTCGTTAGTGATAAGAATCAATAATAAATATCAATAACTAACATACTAAGCCTACTCCCTTAGTTGGGAAAGTTATATGAAGTAAAGAAAAAAATAAGAAAGCATAAAAAAGACAAGTTATACCTACCTAATGGACTCTCTTTCAAATATAATCCATAAGCATGCTCATGTATAGATATAGAGATCAAAATATATAGCAATTTCATTAAGCAAGCACCTCCAACATCTCCTCAAGCACTATTGGATTGGTTTATTAATGAATTGGAAGAATTGGTGAAGCTTTTAGATGGATTTATGCATATTTTATTTTCACTAAAAATCTTGTTGAAAGAGTGTGATGGCCTTGGTACTTATAGGTTTTAAAGATTAATTGTGGCCTTAGGATCCATATCAATATGTGTGGCTACAAATGGATTAAATTTTTGAGGCAAATGCATTGATTATTTTAAAAAGAGGGTGAATTAATAAGGCATGGCTTGCCTTAATTCTAATATTTATTTCCATAAATACCTAGTGCATGACAACTTTCTCATGATGTCACAATTATGTCATAATTCAAACAATTTTTGAAGCTCGAATACGACATAACTAGATAATTAGTTCATTTTCATGGATTTTTTGTTTATCCAATTGATTTGATTTGGTTATCTAATTAATCCTGATCAGCCTTTAGGTGCTTTATGTAATGTTGATATTTAAATATTTCACTTCAATTGATTACCCCTAAATATTACCTTTAAAGTGTTAATTTGATTCCTATTAAATTAAATGAAGTTAATGATTGGTTATAGTGCTATGTCCCAATAAGGGATGCATCAACATGTTTTATAAATTACATATGATGTGTGAGAATGAATTAGATAATTTTTATCATTTGAGTGGATAGGGCATACTTTTCATTATTAATAGAGTGTTGGCATTATGAGACATCCACCTTCCATGCTTCAATAAGGAGGACACTATGACACTAGAGGATGTTTGGAGGATTATTTTATTGTTGATTTAGGGACAATAGATCCAATGGATATAACAAGGTAAGATATCCATGCTAGAAAACTTACTTGGTGTGATAGACATTGTGGTCAAGGGTTAGGATTTTTATATTGATGCTTTGGAGGATCTAGTATTTCCTCCTAATATTTTACTTAGATAAACAATAGGACATTAAAAAATTATTAGTTCTTTTACCACTAGCACAAGAATTGGTTCCTAATGAGGTAGTCATTTTGATGACTCTTATTAGTGGCCTTTTTTCACCTGATAAGAGTAGGTGGTTATTTAAGATTAGCATGATAGGAGTGATACGAGATATGTTTGACTATTACACTCACTTTGCATTGGTACCTATGGTATTGATGCATATATACTAAGATTTACATATTATTTATTATTTATGGGGAAAGGGCATTGGACATAACACATTTATATAGGTGTGAGTATAGGATCATATTACAATAGAGTAGCTACTGGGCTAGAGGATGCAGTGGGGGGATTTTGACCCTTCATATTTTAGTTGGTATCAAACAAGGGCCATCCTATAAGCCCATAAGAAATCAAAGGCCATAAACAAGATGGTGGATGGGGATTTTATCTAGCATCCTTATATGGCCTTCAGTTTAGCTAGCTAGAGGATGGGTATATTACTTGATATATGATCACACCATGTTATATCAATAGTTGGAATGATTTTATAGTAGATTGATATAGATTAGATTAGGTCCAATGACAATTTAGTTTTCAATAATATGTTATTAAGGGTATCCATTTATTTAATAATGTTTCTTGAGTGTTGAGATAGTGGGATCCACCTATTTCAAGAGTAGAGGCAATATGAATCTATCTAGAAGTTTAATCAATAGTGTGAGCCTATGCAAGTAGTGTTTCTAATGTTGGTGTTATATATGCTTATGTAACATGGTGGGTAGGTTTTAGACCCATATTCCTTACTCAACCCCAGCCTTAGTATCCAATAAAACACTAGAGGATGTTGAAACAAAGGCATGGTTTGGTATAGGGATTACCATATGGTCTGATACTAGGATAGGGTATGGTACAGGGATACAGATAGAGATAGGATGTTCCATAGGTATATACACATGCATAAGGATAAAGATAGGCACATAGACATTTTAGGTCATAGGTAAGTACTCCTCATGTTATATAGGTACTCATGAATTGGATTTCATAGTAGGTATTAGGGATCCTTATGCATCATGTGGTTAACTAGGTGTTATAAGATTTGGGTGCATAGTTCATTCCCTTGGTGATTTATTCTAACTCAGAGGCAAAGGATAATCAAGATTGGGGGAGATGGAGGTCAGTGTCCTACCACACACACACACACATATATATGGTGGAGGTAAATGTTGAGGGAACATACTAAGGTAAAGGTAAGGTAGGGACATTAGGGATAACTAGATCATCAGAGGACTAGGCATTGATAGATAGGCTAGAGAGGAGATTTTTGATATGGTAGTATAGATTTTAGGTCTAGAGAAGGATGTAACAAAACTATGGGAAGAGTTGGCTATGGCACATAGAGACTACTAGGATTTAGGGCATCATTATAACCCATGATGTAGATATTGTGGAACTAAGGGGGTAGGTTACCTATATGTTAACTATTCAAGGATAACTTATGCTATAAAATGTTGAGCTAGTAATATTTATTAATAAGTGAAATAGAGATCACATAAATCATGATAGGGTTTAGGGTGATGTCCAAAGGATTTATGGGGAGATAAATGAGGCATAATAGATCATGTTGGATCAAGGTATGGTCAGATCACTAGTTGAGGTGATTCAAGTCAAGGATGATGCCTTATGGGTGAATAATGAGATTTCCTACTGTTAGATCCTATATGAGTCAGCTATACCAATAAAAGGTAGGGATCCATATTATAGAGAGTATACACATAATAAGAGGACAAACCAAAATTCTATATCATACTTTACCATGGATTTAGAGAGACCAGTGGCCAATCAACACCACAATAAATAGTTTTGGGACCAACACCACCACATCTTCTAGCACTAGCCATAGTATAGAGTTTTAACTAGAGTCCCCCTAGGGATGAATATAGTCAGGGATGATTATTGGTTATATCTCTATGATTTTTATAAGTATGAGATGCATATACTCTTGTGGTGTATAAAAATTTGATTTTGAGATATATAAATGGTATTCAATTCTATTCATTGATATTGTATATAGAGTCTAAGATTCTTTTGTTATACATGATGTGACTTCTAGTCCTTATTGAGACGTTAGATATAGATGTGTTGATTAGAATATGGATATTGATGTTTATTTATATTTCATGATTCTATTATATTCTTTACCAAGTCATGTTACACTTTGTGTTTATCTCATGGATATATCATGTGGTATGACTAGATGGTAGATGCTTACATTAGGAGATGCACATCCTTAGTTAGCATAGATATAGCCATATTTATTAAAAATATTATCATGTGATGTGGTTTATGTAAAATAAAATGTTATCTTGATAATGAATTAGATAGATAGATCATGCTTGGATAGATGTTTTTGATGCAACATTATGATATAAGACTTGATCACTTGGTTTTGAATTTAAAAAATGAGAATATATATCATAATTATAAATAACCTATGATAAAATTGTAAGTCAATTACATAAGTACTACTTTAATAACAAATATTTAAAACTTAAAATCATGATATATAACATCAAGATCGAAGTGTAAAATATAATGAATGTGAACAAAGGACAAACCATAAAAATAATCCATATACAAGTGTAAATAACTTAAAATCAAGAATTAAGTGTAAAATAAGTTGCATTTAAATTAAAAAAAACTATAAAACAATTTATGATTTAAAAAAATAGGCAATAAAATAAAATAAATGCACAAAAAATAAAATAGGAGATAAAACTCAATTAAGTATTCAATAATTTGTACATGTGCATTTAGTAAGTTATTACACTTAGATATTATGCCCATAGGCTAAGGGGATAATGGATAGGCTATATAAATAGGGGGGATATAATAAGAAGGGGTGGCCAAGATTCCCCAAAATTCCCAATGCAAATGGATGTTTCTTATATAGTCCATATGGACCTTAGCCCAAATTGAGTTCTCCTAGGAGTTTGGATAGAAGAAAAGTGATCATAAATAGAGATTTTATTTTATCATAATAATAAAAAATGTATACTCATAAAATAAGGAGATAATTTAGACAATGGTTACTCAAAAAATGGTGAGATTGTAAATCATTGGTTGTTTTCAAAATGGTGAGAGTGTAAAGTATTGGTTACTCACAAAATGGTGAGATCATAAAGTACTAGCTACTTGTAAAATGGTGAGAGTGTAAATTCACTCATTATTTGCAAAAGGAAAATAGCATGAGAGAATGGTAATGGTATAGAAGAGGAAATAAATAGTGGTTAATATGACCTAAGATTCTCCATGCATCTAAGAGCTACCTGCATAGTCTACATATATCTCAATCTCCCAAAAATTTGAGGATATAATAAAAGAATGGGAATCTGAAGTAGAAATTATTGGGACATGATAAAAAAATCACACCCATAATATTTTATGAATGTATATCTCACATAGATATTTTAAGTACAACTTTCTCAAATTTATGATTTTTAGGGTTTTTCTAAGTCTTTTCAACGTTTTGGGGCTTTTTGGGATAAGGAAAAAATTAATATGCACAAATATACAAGGAATCATCTAACAAAGGAAAAATAACCTTAGGTAAAAGCTCAAACAAAAGCTAAACTAGCTATAATGATCACTTATGATGAACCAAGAATAAAACCTAAGGTAAAGGGTGTTTCATATTAATTTTTTATCATTTATTAATTTGGAAGCATGTAATGAAACTAGTAATAGGTTGTGTAGAAAGATACCTGATAAAGTGTGCACATAATCCAAATGATGATGAGAACTCCTCTTTGGCTTGGAAGGAATAACCTGTAGATTATAAATACATTATAAAAGGGGTTGTTAGATGGATGGTTGAGTGGAATGCCTAGTATGAGCTAGATCCAAGAAGCGTATGCTTGCTAAGAGGCTGTTAATCCACCATTTATAATAATTAAGTTGATATAAATGAAAAGAAATAATAATTAAGTTCAACAAATATAAATTAAATTCATGTAAGATGAGATGAAAATAAATTTCTTATTAAACAAAATGATTAAATATATAAAAATTAGGTCAATATGCATGCTAAGATAGTTGGGGTCAAGTTCAAAAAATCAAAAAAGTCTCAGTGAATAGGTAGGAACATAGAAGATAGGGTTTGGTTACGGTCAAGGAGGTGAAAATAACTTGATGTTATTTTCTACCACAGTGGCCATCGATGGTTGGGTGAACCATTAGTGGTTGGATGATGTCAACAGTTGAGGTGATCATTGGCAATTGGGCTAACCATTGATGGTTGCTTATGAAATTCTATAAATGTTCAAAAAATTAATAGCAAATTGGGTAGTTAGTTAAATAGAGGGATGTTATGGATCTGGAGGATGGAAAATAAGATACAACTAGGTATGGATAGGGAAAAGAGGTTAGAAATGAAATAGATCAAAGAAAATAAGCATGAGATACCTGTAACCTGATGGTGGAAGCCTAAATAAATTTGGCCAAAGTGATAGTACTTTGGCCTTCAAAAGTGATTCTAATAGAGGTTCAGATCTTTATTGATGTTGCTTATTTTTTAGATGGATGTTGGATACCTGTATGTAAGATATATTGGACATGGATTTTTGGATTTATGGATCCTTTTCTTCTCATACTTCTCTCCTTTTATAAGATAAAGTTACTAAATGTGCAAGAGGAAGTTACTAATTAGATAGAGGAGAAGGTTAATAATTATGATACTTTAAAGTGGGTTTGCATTACAAAATATAAGTTTCTAAATGTGTCATTCTTAGCTCATATCATTGGTAATGATTTAAAATAGGCTTGGAGACCTAATCATCGATGGTCAAGATAACCATCGATAGTTAGGCTGACTATTAGTGGTTGAAGGTCTAGATGAAAACAAGTTAAAAGAGAGGTGAATTAGAAAGTTAAGTTAGTAAATTAATAAGTGGGATAAGTCAACTAGGTGGTCAAATAGCTTTAGGGTTGGGTAGGGGTTCCAATAATTTTGACATCTAAAATTGTGTAGTTTTTTAGTGTCTACATTTTGCCACTTTTTGTTACGTAGCTTTGAATTAACAAGCTATAAAACAAAAATGAATGGATTATTGGTTATGGTCTGATTGTCTTGAGTATGGGAGGAGGTGTGCCCCCTCAAATTGAGAGTTGATGAGGTGAAAACAAAATCAATTCAGGGTTTGAAAAAGTTGTAAATGGTGAGTCATGAGGTAGGTGACATAAAAGGGTTGGGTATTTGAAACACACATACGTGTACAAAATATGACTAAGTGTGATAGTCAAGATTATGTAAAGACTAAAATTACTAATGTTGATAAAAATAAGTGCAAGTTCTAAGGATACATATGACAAGGTAACTTGTCCACAACATTGGTCATAACTAATCAAGTTAGTCCTATCAAGTTCTCTAGATAGGTTCAGTGTTGTTCATAGGTATTTGGGGTAGGAATTGCTCCCATGAAACAACACAAATGGTCTAGTCACGCATGAGGTGGTGTGATTTTTAAAAGTGCAGCATGGTAAGGTTGGTTTGTATGATTAAAATGATCAAGGCAAGGTCATCATAAAATATGTGAATGTTTGGGTCAAAACAACTAATGCCAAGGTGGACGTGGTCAAACAGGTTGGTTAGAGAAGGGTAAGCTCCAAAAGGGAAAAGTTAGGTTGGGTGGAGAGTAGGTAATCTCTTAAACTATCAACACCTAGGCAAGGTGCCTTGAAAATTTTGAAAAGGGTGGGACCCTAACCATCAACAATTAGGGTTCCCTAAGGTTAACCATTGATGGTTGCCCTAACCATCGATGATCAGAAAAAACCCTATGAAAATAATTCTCATCTTTTGACATTTGGCAATGCATGCTCTATTGGATTTGTGTGTGTTATCATTTGTGCATTAGAGCTTGTTGAGGAGGAGTGTTGGGTGTGGTTGATCATGTGTTTGAGGCTGACCAAGGGTTAACTCAATGGTGGGTAGACAAGGGCATGACCAAGTGGAGGGAAGAGGCCTCTAACCACATCAATGATCATGGAATGAGTTAGGTTATGTCTTGAATTTGATAGGGTAGGTTAATTTGTCATTTAACTTGAATTTATATTTGAGTATCTATGAATGATAGGGATAAGGTTAGGGTTTTAAACTAATTTGGGGAAAATGATGCCATAGGTTAGGTTTTTATTGATTTGGGCAAATTAATGGGGGAAATTTATAGGGGAAGGGTGTGTTGAGTGGGAATTGGGTTGTAGGATAGGTATATGTAGGTGAATGTTTGAATTTTAGGTGTGTTGTAGAGGTTGGTAGAGGTTTAGCATTTGATTTGCACCATCGGTGGTCATGCATAGTGTTTGGTGGTAGGTGACATAGTGTGGAAGCCATATGTAGGTTAGCCTAGGTGGGTAGGGTATAACTACCACACACTATCATTGCAAAATTGGTATTAGATTTATGGGAGGTGAGATGGTGAGATAGAGCTTATCCCATTCAATCAAGTTCAAAGGTATTTTGGCCTCATGCAAGATATCCCACCATATTTTACATGATATAGGAGGGAGGATGTCAAGTTCTTACTCCTAGTGCCACATCCATAGGATGTTGTTTTAGACCAAGAAGAGCTGTCAGTGAGAGCTATGATAGATGATGTAGGTATTGTGGATGGTTATGTAGCATGGTTCCAAGTCTGATATGTAGTGACCAATTTTAGATGGGGTGACAGGGAGTAACAACCCATGGATGTGGATTTGACTAGGGTAATAACATAAGATATATAGGTGGTAGTGGCATAGTAATAGCACAAGCCCAGATTACCAGCTTACAAGAATAGGTGGCTACTTTATAGGGTTAGATAGCCACCTTGATTAGAGAGTGAGATTAGATGAGGATCTCTCTTAGGTTAGTGACATAGGAGAGATATTCTCTAAGATAAAGGGTAGGAATGGCTGTAATAGTAGTAGGAGGACCACTTGACATAGTTTTAAGGACATGATACTTAACCACCATTAAGGAGCTAAGATTTTATAAGGTGATAGTATCAGTGTATTCACCATTAAAGATGATATAGAGAGTATAGGTATGGTTTAGTAGGTGGTCCATTTATAGCTACCTCAAGATAGTGGGCCTTGATAGTGGGGTAGGAAGGGATATGAGGGGGACCACCACTAGATGGTAGTGCAAGTGTAGGTGCAGATGGGGCCAGTGGTAGTGGTGTCCTAGGGTCCTGATAGAGGAGATTATATGATGTATATGTTCTTAATTTTGATACCAACTTGTGTGATGATGATGTAAGATGTATATGAGAGAGATTGATGCATTATTTATTTTATTTCTTATATTATGATGCATACTTCACTGACATGTATGACTTGGATGATGATGTATATGATGATTATGTTGTATGATGTTCATGATTATAGAGATGTTGATTATGTTCATGATGATATTGATGTTGATTATGGTTAGGATGTGGTCATGATGAGATGGATTATGGATAAGATGTTGAATACTTGATGCTTATGAGATTTTGGCTTGTTGACCTAGGCATGTGATGATGTTTATTGATGTGTATGTTTTTTATAATTTGATGTACATGATTATGAATGAGTGATTATTTTTTTTAAGACTTTATTATAGATATGAAATAGATGATGTGATTAGGATATGGGAAATGTTATTCATATATGTTTATGCTTTGTTCATTGTATGGATATGATATATATATATATATATATATATATATATATATATATATATATATATATATATATATATATATGATCATGAATAGTTTTGATTATTGTCATAAATATGTTGTTTATGATAGTATTATGGATATGTGATTGATGATGGCACAGATTATTTATATATGATCATTTTAAATAAAATTATGGTACATTTTATAGATGTGACATGGTTTTTTTTTTGGTAGATATGATGTGACTCGTGGATAATGTTTATGGTAAATGGTATATGTAATGGTTTATGTTATTTGTTGATATGATGTGTGAATATGGTTATGAATGTGGTTTATTTATGGTTCATTAGTTTTAATGTTTAGGAATGTGCATGGTGTATTTTTTGATATGAGGAAATGGTAGGAATCTCATGTCCCATGCTTGATAAGGTGATATGTATATGTGTAGTTTAGGCATATGATGACATGTTAATGGATAGTATGGTTTGTTATGTGTTTTAATAGATATGATGCTCAAGATTATGGAGGATTTATGTGATGATAAGATGAGGGAGTTAAAATGTGCTTTTGATTTTGAATTTAATATATTCATAGTGTTTGGTGATTATATTGTGGATGATGTGTGTGTTCATGGTCATGATCATGGATAGGATGGTTTGGATTGGGGTTTTGGATGATGTGATTGATGTTTATGTGCATAGATAGGACATATATGGATTAGTGTGGTAGATTAAGGGTTTGATTGTTTGGATATGATATGGATTAATTAAGATAAAATAAAGTCACATAAAGTAAGTGTGATAGAAAAATAAATGTGGGAAAGGGATAATAATTATGAGACAAATGTCTACATAACTAATAATGATAGGGTAAGAAAAAGGCATTAAGTGTTCATTGACAAAGGCCTAACAAAACTAAAGCTGGATGTGAGTTAATGAAAATAATCCTTTCAAATGCTTTGCATGAACATGATTTGATCGAAAAAGAAGGTATCATGATCACTTTGTGTCAAGTAAGCTCATAGTCCCTATATTTTAGAGAGTTTACGAAGGGAAATTAGGTGATAGGTAGATGGTTGAATGGGAAATGGGTAATATGATAACCTAATGTGGGTTAGCTTGCCCCTTCTATAGGTGACTTAAGAACCATAATAGACAAGTCCATACCTTTATACAATGTGTATACTGAACAATGTGGGAAGTCTACTAGTGCCATATGTAAAAGATGATTGTGGCTTACTTGGTTTGATTTTGACATAGGGTCATTTTTTATTTTTTGGCTTGATAGAATTGGTGAAGTTGATCAAGATGGGAATCTTCAAATGATTCCTTTGAAAAAAAACTGACTTATCCATCCTTTAAGGGAGTGGTCTAAAGTTGTATTTTTATAGTTTTCCTTCAAGGGAATAGTCTATCTTTAAGAAATACAATTTTTGGGCAATTGTCCTTCAAGGGAGAAGTCTATAATTCTATAGGTATGGACCTGAGTGATATTTTGATATCCCAATTCAATTTTGAATGCTAGTTTTAGACATGGACAAGTCTATTTAGACTTAAATATCTACCTTTATGGGGGAAAGACTTTTAGCATAAAAGGTTATGATGGATGAGGAAAGGTGGCTTGAAAGACAACTGATCATGGGATTCCATTTGATTAGAGACAAAAAGTATCCATGAGAACCATGCCATGGTATCCATGCTTAAGATGAGGCTATGACTATGATGGATAATCACATGGTACTATGTTATAATCAATTATCCCCAAGTATAATATCAATAGGTAGGTGAAAGGAAGTGAAAATCTTGTAAACCAAGGGATGAGATTAAGTTAGACACAAAGGTGAGTTTGATCCTTGTTTTAACAATTGAAAAGATGCAGATGCAAAGCATTGAGAGGCTCAAGTTCTAGTTTACCTTCAAATAATATGATAAATGATAAGCTCTTGATCCATACTTATGGGTTATGATGTAGGGTCCAGGCCAGTTCAAATCAAAATTTCCTCTTTTACTCTTCTTTATATTGATTACATGTTGTTTTCCTTAAGGATGAGGTCTCTGATATTAAATTCTCATTCTTTCAGGTGTTTTTTGTAAGTGTGTTTGATTAGTTCTTGATATAAATGAAGATGATTAAGGGATATGAGGTGATGTTTGTTAAGGAGTTCAGTTGAACAAGACATTATTGACAATAATAACTCTTAGAAAGGATATCATTCAAAGATATGTGAAGAGAAGGGATCTAGACTTCAAGAGGTAAGACTACCTCTACCCCATAGACTAGAGAGAAATGGGTATCACTTGTAGAGGTTTGAATGCTAGTGTGATAGGCCCATAAAGTGAAAGGGATGTGCAAGTGGAATACTAGTGTGATAGGCTAATAAAGTGAAAGGGATGTGCAAGTGCCAATCCTAGCCTAAAGCACTTACTACTTTGGTTAGAATTTTGGTGAGGGTTTTGTTAGAGGGTTTCACCTATCCATTGTCTTGTGGATGATAGGGTGAGGAAAATCTTAACTTAATACCAAAATCATCGTAAAGAGCTTGGACTTTCTTATTTTTTAAATATTTTTCATTATCAGTGATGATTTTATAAGGAACACCAAAGAGGTAGATGATATGGTGGGTGATGAAGTCAATAATATTCTTAGCTTTAGTGGAGATAAGAGGAATGGATTCTACCCACTTGGTGAAATATTTAGTAGAGGTAATGATAGATTTATGTCATTGTGAAGAATGAGGATTTTTTTCCCCAATAAGATCGAGACCCCATTATGAGAAGGATAATAGTCTTTGGATACTCAAAGGCCATGGATCGATGTGTGATGTAAGTTAGCATGTTCTTGACATTTGACACACTTATTTACATAATCACAATAGTCCTAATTGAGGGTGGGCTAGTAATAGCCAAGGTGAAGGATACATTTAGTGACATATAGGCCACTAAAGTGTCCCCCATAGATTCTATCATATGTTTCCTTGATAGTGTGGGAAGCTTCATAACTATATAGACAATGGAGAAGGAGGCCATCAAATCCATGCTTATAAAGTATTCCCCCTAGTATGGTGTAATGAGAGGTACTCTTAATAAAGTATATTTAATAATTTAATGAAAGGTTGGGAGGCATGATGTTGAGGTTAAGGTAGTTAAAATTTTTGTTGTACCAAATGTCAAAATGGGATAATTCCACACTACAAATGGTAGGAAGGTTAGAACTGATATATAAAGGTGTGATAAAGTGATGGATGGTGACAAATAGTTTAGATTGAGTAGGTTGAGATGGGATTTGGGAAGTAAGGGAAGCCATCATGTCTATGAATTTGTTGGTAGATCAAGTAACTGACCGGATAAGGTAATGATTGAATGATGTTAAGAGTATGTCAAAAAATTCTTTGTACTTTAATAAGCCATCATTTTTACATTGGTAGGATCTATTAACCTAGTTGATAAAAATTTTAGAATCACCAAATATACTGATTATTTTAAGTCCTAAAGCTAGAGTGATTTGGAGACCTATGACCAAGGCTTCATACTTGACCACATTGTTGGTGAATTTGAAGTTGAGTTTGAAGGAAAGGGGAATTGGTTCACCATTAAGTAGAAAGAGAATGATTATAGTACCTCCACCATGTTGGCATTTAAATCCATAAAAAAACATGGTCATTTGGTAGGTGGGTTCTTCTTGAGAAAGAGTTATGATGGACTCATTTGGAAAAACAAGAAGTGGTTGGTTGTATGGTAGAGGAGCTTCAACCAATTGATTAGCAATGAATTGTATTTTAATGGACTTTTAATAGAGGAACTCAAGATCAAATTTAGTTCAGATCATGAGTCACTTAGCCATACTCTAGTTTTGGTATGGTTTAGAGTGCATGTATTTGAGTGGGTTGGTGTTAGTGATGACATAGGTTTTATGATTAAGAAGGTAGTGATAGAGTTTAGAGGCCACAAATGGATGAGTATACCAAGTCTCATATTATATAAGTTTATGGCTAATGTAATATATAGCTTACTCTTTGTTTTGTTCATCATGATGAGCAAGTTTTCCCCTATGGAATGGTCTATGGAAAATATATAAAGGTATAAGGGTTGGTCCTCTTTAGGAGGAATAAGAATAAGTGGAGAAAGAATGTACTCCTTGATTGAATCAAAGGATTTTTGATAGTCCTCAGACCACTTAAAATAGGTGTCTCTCTTTAGGAGATGGTGAAAGGGTTAACATCTATCTGATAGTTGGGAGATGAAGTGATGGATGAATTAGAGCTTCCCCTACAGGATATAGAGTTGCTTAAGGTTTTTAGAAGAAGGAATTTCTAAGATTGCTCAAACTTTGGTAGGGTCTATTTTGATTCCTCTAAGACAGATGATAAAGCCAAGAATATATCTCGATAAGATCCTAAAAATACATTTTTTGGGGTTGAGCCTGACATGATAATGGATTAATCAATCAAAGATGATTGCAAGAACAACTAGGTGATTTTTTCAATGTTTGGATTTCCCAAGGAGATCATCCACATAATCCTCTACAATTTTATGGTCATGAAAGATGTATGTCATAACATCCTGATAGGTTTCTCTAATGTTATTCAGACCAAAAGGCATGACTCTATAATAAAGGTTCCCCATGGAGTGATCAAAGGGGGTTTTATGTTTATCTTTGAGGGCAATCAAGATTTGATTATATCTCAAGAAACCATCCATGAGAGATAACATCTTTTGGTGAGTTGTAAGATCAACAAGTTGGTCGATGTTAAAAAAAGAAAGTCATCCTTTGGGCAAGTGAGGTTGATGTCACAAAAGTTAATGTAGAGGTGAAGTCCCCCTATGGGTTTGGTAATGGGAATGATGTTAGAAACCCATTATGGATAATCAATGGGTTGGATGAAGTCAACAAACAAGAAACATTGAAGTTCTTCTTTGACCAAAAGGGTGATGTGAGGATGTATCCTATGAAGCTTTTACCACACTAGCTTAACCTCAGGATGGGTGACAATATTGTGGAGGGCAATGGAAGGGTCAATTCTAGGCATATCATGATAGGACCAAGAAAATTCTATGCTATGGTCATGAAGGAAAGAAGGGTGATCTTGTTGCTCTATGAAATTTAAGGATTGGTCAATCTTGATGATATGGGGGTTATCCTTAAGTACCCAAGTTAACATTGATAGTAGATTCATTCAAAATGGTTTGATTCTCAAGAGGAAGGGATTTATGAATGGAAGAATCCCATGCACCAAGGTAAGTGAGAATGGAATCATCATCTTGGCATTAGATGGTGTTGATGGTAGGAGAATATTTCTATATCATTTTAGGATGGATGAGAGGAAGCATTTTCATTCAACTACCCTTTTTATAGGTTAGGGGGCCAAAACTAATGATATTGATAAAAAAAAGTTAGATGGGATGATATAGAAGTCTTTAGTCTTTGAGGGAGATGGGGTTGGTAAAGGTGGGACATCCTCATCTATAGTAGCGATGGGTTATGGTGAAGTGGGTTCTTCTGGTGGAATGAACCCAAGGTCTAATAACTCGTGAGGTTTTCAAGTTTTGATTATGGGTGGCTCATGAGGTCCCTATTCATAAAGGTTAAGGTTAAACCCCTTCCAAGAACATACATAAAGGTAAGATTTAGCAAAGGCTAGTTTGTTGAGGTAAGAGAAGCTAGAGGTGAATGGTTAGATGGATGAAAGGCTAATCAAATCCCCCATAAATGAAATTTGTTTGATTGTTAGGGAGCCCAAAATGGATGATGGTTCCAATGTTGGGATCATAGGAAGGGCCATGCTTGAGGTTCCCATACTCTTATGGAGTAGGGAAATCATCCAAGGCTAAAATATGATACTCCGCAAGTGAGAGATGTTTGAATGTGGATTTCAAGGGGTCCTCTATGGGAATCTGAGAAGGGATATATGATCTAGTTAAATCATCATCACTATTGTGGGTGGAGTGCTATGGGATTTGGTTGGTGGGGAGGTAGTGTTGATAGTAGTTGATTGTGAGGTGGATGAGGGAGGAATAAGAACATCATTAGGTTGATATGTCATATTGTAAGAGGAAAAAGGACTAGGGTCAACTTTGATGGTAACAACTCAAACTTCATGTTCAAATTTGACACATTGATGTAAGGTAGAAGGGACACAACTCATGGCACAAATCCAAGGGTATACAAACAACACATTGTATTGGAACTTACCCCATATAAAGTAAAATAGTTTAGGAATAATATGAGGTCCTAAATGGATATGGAAGGAAATGGTCCCTAAGGTATTGGATATGGTATCATTGAAGGAGAGAAGGACCAATGCGATTTCTGACATGATGTTCTAGGGTAGCTGAAGTTGGCCATAAGCATTAGAGGAGAAAATGTTGATGTTATCTCCTGCATCAATCATCACCCTTTTAATGTGTGTTTTATTGATGTACATGGTAATAAAGAGGGGAGTATCAAGATCCTTAGAATGAATAGGACGTATTTTATAATCTTGAAAAGTGATGAAGGTAGAAAGTTAGAGGGCTTCCACAAAGGGTGTAAGAGGTTAAGAGTCATCTAGTTGAACCTCTATAGATTAAAAAGCCTCTATCAATTCCTAATAATGGTAAGGCAAGGTGTTGATTAGTTCATAAAGGCTCATTTTCACTAGTGTCTGGTGAATTTTTTTTAGCATGATACAATATATGGAGTTAAAAGGGTTGGAGGGAGATGCTCCCAAAATTGATACTTTGGGTTTTGGTGTTGGCGTAGGTGAAGATGTAGGTGTTTAAGTTTGGTTAGAAGGCTGAGGGGTTGAAGGGTATGTCTAAGGAATGGAAACTTTAGCTTTTCCTTTATCCTTTTATTGGGCCCATGATCAGGTAACTATATGAATAATGTAGATGTGGGGATTTGCCAGGTTTGATGGTTGCTTCAGTTCCTCTTCCTCACTCTTGGGTGAGATCAAGGGAGTAGGTAGATGTTGGATAGGTTGAGTTTATGGTTAGGTTGTTAATGGAGGTAAAATAGGTTTGTCTAATAATAGATCATATTCATCATATAAGGTATGAATAAGTTCTTGGAGAGCTTTAGAATTCTCTATGTCATATCCCAATTCCCTATGGTATGCATAGATCAAGTTATCATTGAACCAGGAGGATTTCATATTGGAGGGGTAGAATGGTTTGATAGGTGGTAAGCTAATGGAAGAAGTTTGAAACAACCTTTGTAGGATGGTTGAATAATATTCATTCAAAGGTGTTGGAGGTGATGAGTTTATAGTTTTAGGGATGGGAGCCTTTTTAGAAGTAGTTTTCACCTTAGAAGTTGTAGGTGGTGGAATGGTTTTAGTTGGTGGTTGGGATTTCTCAGTTATGGTTGATTTTTGGGAAAATGATTTGAAATTGGAATATTTAGATGATAAAAGTTTGGGTATAGATGGGGAAGTAGAAGTGGATAGGTTAATTATGAATGAAGGAGAAATAGATGATTTGATAGGTATAGATAGAGAAAAAGGGGATGGTTTACTAGAGGAAGAATAGGTAATTGGGATGGTAGAAGGATGGGATACTAAAATAAAAGATAAGTAGGAAGGAGGTGGTATGGTTCTAGTTCAAGGTTGAGGTTTGGGAAACTCTACCTTCTTAATTGGTTTGGTTGGGGATTTCTTTGGTGGACTAGATGGATTGAAGTCCAACTTCAAAGAGGGGTGAGTTTGAATAGGTGTGGGAAGAATTCATGGATTCTTGATAGGTTTGGTGAGAGAGGCATAAGGAGATTTGGCAATGTCAGATGGAGGTGGTTGGGATGGTTCACCTATGGTTTTGGGAGAAGAGGTATTTTATGGAGTGGTAATAATGGGTTTAAGGGTGGATTCAAGTGAGGTTGAGGATTCATATTTATTTTGGTAAGGAATCTCGAGATGATGCCAAAAGATGGCTCTATCAAAGTTAGGCTGAGAGGTGAACTCTAAAATTTAGATGAGTCTAAAAAAGTGCTTGTAGATGGGTTTGGTTTCTTGGTCATTAGTTTTAAAAATTAAGCCCTTAGGTGGAGAAGAGGGAATGGTTCCTTCATCTTTGTTCTTGATGGGAGGTTCCAAAATTGGTGGTTGGGTAGATGGGGTAACCTTCTCTTGTGGGATGGTTTCCAAAGAGAGCATGGATGGTTCTATGATGGGGGAGGTAGCTGTAGTGTCCTCAAGAAAAGGAATGGACATGGTTTCTTCCTTTTTTTGGATGTTCAAAGGAATGGAGGGAAGTTCTACCACTTCAATGGGTGGAGTGGAGGAAGAATAAATGGCTAAATCAAGGGTTGTATCTTTTGGTGTTTGCATCAAAGGAGAGGTTGATAAAGCTAAGGTCTCATTAGGTGAAGAGAGAGGGGTGGTTGATTCCTTTGTTTGGGTATCCAAAGGAATGGAAGGTGACTCCACTACTTCTATGAGTGAAATAGCAAGAGAAGTAGTTGTGTTAGTGGCCTCCTCAACAATGTGTTCTCTAATAATAATGATGATTGTATGTGACTCATGAGAGTGAGATGATTTTGGTTTATTTTCATGGTGATGGGTAGAAGGAACATGATTGGGAAAAGGTTTGTAGAAGATGTTAAGGGACTAATTAAGATTTGCATTGGGATTATGAAATTTAAGTTCTCCACTATTGATTAAGCTTTAGACAAGACTTTTGAAGGTATTACATCTATTGATGTCATGTCTAATAACTTGGTGAAAGGCACAATGGTCATTCTCATTGTACCAACCAGGCATGAGGTGAGAAGCATCAAATTGTTGCGGTAGTTTGACAGGTGGAAGTTGGATGAGGTTAGCTTTGAGAAATTTATCCAAAATTGAAGCATAAGACTCCCCTATAGGAGTATATTGTTTTGGAGGATCTTGGTTTTGGTTTTGGTTTTGTTGGTAGGAAGGGTTGGAAGAATTGGTTTGATGGGGTTGGTTAACCATTGGTGGTGGAGCAGTTTTTAGGATAACTAAGTTTGGAGATGATTTTGTCTTGGTATTAGGATGGTTGGATTGGTTAGTGGTTTTGGTGGAGGGAGGTTCATTGGATTAAATCTAGAATTCATGTTCTACAGTTTCAGTTTCCCTTTGTCAATGGATTGCTTTTCAAGTTTACATGTGTTGTCCCCAAAATTGGCCACTCATTTTTGTAGTCAACATGTTAACTATTTTGGTCTTGCAGGCCAAATAATGGTTTCCTTCCTTCTCAAAAATGTTCCAAGTAGTCAAGTTATCCAATTACCCAAGTCTTTTTGGCAAAAAGAAATCTCTCATTTTTAAAGGATTTTTTAGTCAGGAAAAATGAACAAGGAACAATTCAAAAGACTTGAAGGCATTTCCTAAAGAATTACGAAGGTTTAACGTTAGGGTTCAATTATACATGGTTCATCGATGAGGTTCAATGAGATGAAATAAACTATAGGGATTGACCATTGAACCTATTTGAACCGTTGAACTCTACTTCAAGGTTCAAGGTTCAAAGTTCAACTGAATAATTCAACCAAAAGATTCACGCTGAAGGATTGAGTAGGAGGTTCGAAGTGGGAGGTTCAAAGTGGTTGGTTCAAAAGACACATTGAAATCATAAGAAGATTGAATAAATGTGAATCTTTGAAAAACATAAGTGTTGAGCCATTAAACCATTGAACTATTGAACTATTGAGCTGATGAACTCTGAAAGAATGGTTCAAGGTTCAAGAGGTTCAAGCGACCAGTGACATCCCCATGGATGTCAAATTCAGAGTGATGGAATAACTATTAATTTTAAAAAAGTGTGAAACCAAAGACAAATTTAGTGCCCTACCAAGAAAGGAGCTGGAAAAGCCAACAGAAGGTGAGAAGATGGCACTGAGAGCTCAGAACATGAGGAAGAGACAAAATATAGGAAAGAAAGAGGGAAAATGATAGGAATCTAGAAGTGTCAGCTGAAGAATTATTTTAGTGGGTGGAATAGTCCACCTGGTGGATATCAGAGAGCACTAGCATTCAATGGTCTGGCCCATTTTTCTTCAATTGAGTAAAGGTGAGTGGAAATTCATGTATCATAAAGAGGAGTGGCCTTGCCTCTTAGAAGACCAGACAACTCATGCCTATGAAGGGACATTAAATATGATTTAAATGCCTCTAGCATAGACTCTTCACAGGACTTTCTCTTTCTGATACATTAAATGTAGCATGGGCTACTTGTGGAAAGGAGTGCCCAAGTATTAGAGGAAATAATATATATTTTAATCTTTCATTTTTGAAAGAGGAGGATCTCTAAGTTATTAGAAGTAAAACTCTACCCAAAATTGAAAGGCATTTTTGAGACTTTGAGCTCAGATTGTTAATCAAATTTCACCAGTTGAATGAGAAAGCAAGTGACCTTTCAAACTTTGTGTTGAAATAGCTTGTGTTATATAGGAAATTTTTATTATGTCTTTTTCCTTATATCATCTTATTTGTCTGATCAAATAAGCATAGCAAGTGAAGATAATCTAGGAGATGTTCTGAAGCTGATTATGGAGACTTTGTGCTACATAATTATCTTCAATCTATGTTTTCATGCCTTAGAATAGAGGATATTGGGAAAGGATTTAAATTACTTATATCTTATGTTTTCTTATTCTTTTGTAGTTTATGGTGAAGACTTCGGGCTATAATTCATTATATGGTGTCCTACATCCTTAATCAGTAAGAGGAGTAATGAAAGACTTTATGCTTTCATGGGTTTCTTGTGGATTCAGTTACTACCCTGGAAGTTTGTCCTCTATTTTGTGAACATCATTTCTAAAAAAAGAGATATGGATTTTATGATTCTACCCCTAAGTTAGTATTTAGTATAGGTTTAGTTTATAATAGTTTATAGGGAGCCTCCCCTTACTGAGAGGAGAGATTTATCTCATCATGTTGTGACTGATATAACAATTTTGTCTTCAGTTAGTTGACGAGAAAATATTCACCCAATATCTTTTTGGTGACTCTGCTAGGGAAGAACACGCAAGCTTAAGCCTTACACTTCAAGTTGAAGTAGTTCTAGTTCTTTTCCATTCTACACTCTGGCAAATCCATAGTATACGTGAAGCTAGAGAGCTAAAGGTATTGTTGATCTAGTATTCAAGTTGTCATAGCAAAATATCTTTGATCTATTTCCTCCTTGACCTCATCTTAAGCAAACCAAGAATTTCCCTCCAACCAATGTCAGATCTCCAATACCAGGTAAAGCTTCTCCTTTCTTTGCTAGCAGAGCTTTATCTATATGTACTCCACCAAGGTTTGTTATCCCTCCTATTAATAATCATATCATGGTAGCCCAAGGCCCTTGGGGTAACACTTTTGGTCCCCTAAATCTAACCCCACCTTTACATGAACTACCTCATAGTTTAAGAAATAATTTTCCCAAGTTTTATGGTGATGAGAAGGTTCATCATGATGAGCATATTACTTCTTTCCACATAGCCTGTAGTGTGATAGGCATTGAATATGAAGATATAGCAATGAGACTATTTGTAGAAACATTGCAAGGTGCTATCGTAGATTGGTTTTATCATCTTCAAGCTTAGACTGTAACCAATTGGGACACTCTCAGAACCAAGTTTGAGGCTAGGTTCAAACTAGCAAAAGATGCACACACCTTGTTGGCCCAGCTTACACAAATGAAGAAAGAACCTCATGAGCCCATGCGAGACTTCATTGCCAAATTTGATAATTTGAGGAACAGGATTCCTGTAATTTCCCAACCAACACCTAAGAATCTCAAGTGTTTCTTTATCAATTCTCAGCTGCCCAAAGTGAGTTTTTTGTTAAGACAAGCTGGCCATATAGATCTTTTTGAAGCTCAAATTTTGGCTACCGAGGTCGAATATGATCTTATCCTTGTAGGTAAGATAAGAAGAGATCCTAATAGAAATAAATTTTCTTCACCTATTGAAAATTCTTCCATAGGCCCCACTGACCCTATGGTGCAAAAGTTAGCAAATGAATTGCTAGCTTTGAAGAGGTAAATATCCAAAGGTATATCTACTCCTCCTTATAGGGATATACTAAGGAGGACATTTTCTAGCCATTCATATCAAGGAAATGCTACGAAAAATAAAGGGTAGCCCAATTGTTTCCCTCCCACATAGGGGAAGCTGGCCATTGAAGTAGCACCAGCCAACTCAGCAGTCAATTACTATGAAGCTGAACATGATTTCTCTTTCTAACCTGAGTTGGACCAAGAAGATGATGCTAATATATTTGCAGAAGAAGAAGAATAATTAGCTAGCAACTCCAATATTGGTTTTCTAGATTACTTAGATGAATTTATAAAGAAGGGAGAAGTGTTTGATGGAGCATATGCTATTTTTACTAGGTCCCAAAATTAGTCAACTCAACAAGCTGATAAGGGAAAAATAGGGGAAGAATCTCAACCAATAATTTCAATTGATAAATGGGGGACTTCACTACCTTTCCAATCAAAGGACCCAATGATCAACAAAAAATTAAGTACCTCAAACAACCCTCTCCCTTCTGCTTTTATCCCTTAGCCTAGTGTCATATCAAATCAAAATTAGAAGGATGGACTTCCTTCCTCTGTTTCTAGTTCATTCTAGTCATTTGACATAATTGATCATGCTAAGAAGACCAAGATCCAAATATCTGAGTTTCAATACCTATAAGCCAATCTTGAGCAGTTGGATGGGTTATCTGAATGCATAAAAAACAAAATCATCCCTATAGGACAATATTCTCTTGAAGTAACTCATGATCCACCAAAGAATAAATCCATCCAAAATAATCTTTTTGCTACTCCTCTAGTCACCCTTAGGAAAATAGAACCTTTATATGTTTCTCTGTTGATAAATGGTCATAAGTTGAGCAATTGTATAATAGACTCTGGAGCCTCTGATAATGTTATGCCTGCCAAGGTAGCAGATTCTCTTAGTCTTACCTTAACTAAGACTTTTGGGAGATGTTTCTCTATAGAAAATAAACAAGTACTGCATTTGGGTCAGATCAAAGATTCCTAATTTGCATTTGCGACCTTTCTAGATAAGAGAATTAAGATGACAATCTTAGTGGCTGATGTTTCAGCTTTATATGGCATTTTTCTTTGACGTAATTTTTGCAAGGATGTTGATGGAGAGTTAAATATGGACCTATCTGAAGTGAGAATACCTGTTAAGGGCATCATGTAAAGGCTACTTCCTAAAAAGGAGTCAAGATATATTGTCACTCAAACATCAAACCATGAGGCTCAAATTTTATTTGAATCCTCAAGAATGGGTAATTACTTTCTGTCCACTGAAGATGTTTCTATTTCATTAGACAAAAGTTCATTGAGTGACAATTCAAAAAAATTAGATGGAAAACTAGAAGAATTGGTTGAGAAAAGTTCAGATAAAAAAGAATCCTCCCTCCCTAACAAAGATAAATATTTAAGAAGATCAGTTTTTAATGATGTCTAGATTCTAGAATTGATGGTGGTTGTTCATCTACCAGTTTTGGAGCCAAAATTGTTTTGATATCTCCACAAGGAGATATTTTACCTTATTCATATAAGTTTCTGTTTAGCAATCCCAACATCACCACCGAGTATGAACCATTGTTACTCAGGTTGCGAGCTACTTGTGCAAAAGGTGTTAAAGTTCTTCATGCTCAGGGAGATGTTGAATTAGTGGTCTACCAAGTGAGGAGCCTATATCGGACCAAGAATGAAAGACTATGACATTATCATAACCTTGTGTGGGATTACATTGAAAGTTTTGATGCTTTCAACATTTCTATGGTGCCAAGAGAGTTCAATAATCATGCGGATTCATTGGCTATCTCTACAACCCTCATGATTCCTCACAAATATTTCAAAGGGCATAGGTACACTATTGAGCTAGTCTTTCAACCAAGTGTACTTGATAATGCTAACCATTGGTAGGTGTTTAATGGAGATAATCAAATCATGTGCTTCACTAAACTAGAAGAGCAACAAATTATGGTAATGGACCATATTGCTACACATCAAAACCAGGTAAAGAAACTCTTCGGCAGAAGAGCAAGGATTCATGGTTTTTAGATTGGAGATCAAGTCTTGTTGAGGGCTAAGAGGAGAGAACCAAAAGGAATGCATAGAAAATTTGATTCCTGGTGGAGAGGTCCATTTTCCAATCATTGATTCTAGGGTGAAAATAGTTTATTACTAATATATCAAGATGGAACACTATTTTCACTACCTCACAGTGGGCAACATCTGAAGTACTTTAATCTTTGAAGTATCAAATAAGTTCAGTTGTACATTTGTATAGTCTTTGTTTATTTTATTTTGTGCTGTTCATTTAATTTTTGGTGTCTTTCTATTTTTGGTAGCATGACTCCATGGCCCAATGGCATGGAGAAAGGCACTTGGATTCTATTTTCTACTCCCTTTGATTGTTTCAGAGTATAACCGATGGAAATTCCCTAATTGGAGCTTGTTGTTGTCCCCAAAATTGGTCACTCATTTTTCTAGTCAATATGTTAACTATTTTGGTCCTACAGGCCAAATAATGGTTTCCTTCCTTCTCAAAAATGTTCTGAGTAGTCAAGTTATCCAATTACCCAAGTCTTTTCGGCAAAAGGAAATCTCTCATTTTCAAAGGGTTCTTCAGTCGGGAAAATGAACAAGGAACAATTCAAAAGACTTGAAGGCATTTCCTAAATAATTTATAAGTTTCAGTGTTTGGGTTCAATTATACATGGTTCATCGGTGAGGTTCAATGAGACAAAAAAAAAATAGGGACCAACCATTGAACCTTTTGTAACCTTTGAACTCTGCTTCAAGGTTCAAGGTTCAAAGTTCAACCAAATAGTTCAACTAAAAGATTCAAGCCAAAGGATTGAGTGGGGGGTTCAAAGTGAGAGGTTCAAAGTGGTTGGTTTAAATGACACATTGAACTCATAATAAGACCGAATAAATGTAAATATTTGAAAAACATAAGTGTGATCCATTCAACCATTCAACCATTGAGTTGATGAACACCAAAAGAATGGTTCAAGGTTCAAGAGGTTCAAGTGACCAGTGATGTCCCCACATACATCAAATTTATATTGATGTAATAACTGTTGATTTTCAAAAATCATGGAACCAAAGACAAATTCAGTGCCCTACCAAGAAAGGAGCTAGAAAAGCTAGCAGAAGGTGAGAAGATGGCCCTGAGAGCTCAGAACATGAGGAAGAGACAAAATATAGAAAAGAAAGAGGGAAGAGAATAGGAATCTAGAAGCATTAGTTGAAGAGTTATTTCAGTGGGTGGAATAGTCCACCTAGTGGATATCAGAGAGCACTAGCATTCAATGGCATGACCCATTTTTCTTCAATTGAGTAAAGGTGAGTGGACAGTCATGTAAGTATCATAAAGAGGAGTGGCATTGCCTCTCAGAAGACTAGACAACCCATGCCTATGAATGGACATTGAATATGATTTAAATGCCTCTAGCATTGCCTCTTTATAGGACTTTCTCTTTTTTATACATTAAACACAGCATGGGCTACTTGTGGAAAAGAGTGCCCAAGTATTAGAGGAAATACTATATATTATAATCTTTCATTTTTGAAAGAGAAGGATCTCTAAGTTATCAGAAACAAAACTCTACCCAAAATTGAAAGGCATTTTTGAGACTTTGAGCTCAGATTATTAATCAAATTTCACCAGTTGAATGAGAAAACAAGTGACCTTTCAAAATTTGTGTTGAAATAGCTTGTGTTATATAGGAAATTGTTCTTATATCTTTTTCCTTATATCATCTTATTTGTCTAGTCAAATAAGCAAAGAAAGTGAAGATAATTTGGGAGATGTTCTGAAGCTAATTGTGGAGACTTTGTGCTACATAATTATCTTTAGTCTATGTTTTTGTGCCTTAGAATAGAGGATATTGGGAAAGACTTTGAACTAACTATATCTTATGTTGTCTTATTCTGTTGTAGTTTGTAGTGGAGACTTTGGGCTACACTTCATTCTATGGTGTCCTACGTCCTTAATCAATAAGAGGAGAAATTAAATAATTTGTGCTTTCATGGGTTTCTTGTGGATTCAGTTACTACCCTGGAAGTTTGTCCTCTATTTTGTGAACATCATTTCTAAAAAAAGAGAAATGGATGGTGTGATTCTACCCCTAAGTTATTATTTAGTATAGGTTTAGTTTATAATAGTTTATAGGGAGCCTCACCTTACTGAGAGGAGAGATTTATCTCATCATGTTATGACTGATATAACAATTTTGTCTTCAATTAGTTGATGACAAAATATTCACCCAACAATGTGCCATAGTGAATGCCTCATCAAAAGTTATGAAAATTTGAACTTGAAGAGTGGGAGAAATATGTTTGGCACAACCCTGAGAGAAGAGCTTAATCAACTTGGGTTGGGGTAAGGAGAAAGAAATTTGGTTGATGAGACCTGTTTATTTGGCTACAAAATTGAAAATTGATTCATCATCAAATTGCCTAATAGAATAGAGGCTAGTAATAGAAACCTTTTTAGATATATTTATTAAGAAGTGCTCTAAAAAGATTTGGTCCAGTTGGGAAAAGGAAAATATGGAGTGCTTGGTGAGAGGATTATACCAATCAAGGGTTGGTCCTGATAAAGACATGGGGAA
>JARHVA010000238.1:587500-732500 GCA_037957365.1 Torreya grandis
ATTGGGGGTGAGCTCTATCCCACTCAACCTGAAGAGATCCTAGTAAAATTTACTCAGGAACTTACTGTCCCTGTCACTCACTATACTCTGTGACAACCCATGAAATCATAATACCTCTCTAAAAAATAATTCAACAACCTAAGTTGTTGTATAGGTGGTTGATATAGAAAAAATGGGTAAAATTAGTTAACTTGTCAATCACGACAAAGATGTAGTACCTACCTTAGGCTTTGGGCAAGCCCATAATAAAATCCATTAAAATGCAATCCCACTTCCTCTCTAGAATGGGTAAGGGCTGCAACAAACCACCTAGAAAAGAGTGATCTTGCTTGTTCTACTGACATATCAGACACTCCCTCACATACTTATAAAATTTAGTCTTGATTCTTTTCCAAGTGAATTGATCCCTAACTTGCCTATAGTTTTTTAAAAACCCAGGATGACTAGCCATAGGTAAGTCATGAAAAGCTCTCAAAATCCTTTGCTTCATAGTTGAACCTGGCACCAATAAAATCCTCTCCTTGTAAATGATCAAGTCATTTACATCTGAATACCTATCATCTCTGATAGTGCCATTTATGATACCAAAATCGTACTTATCCTTTGCATACTCTACAAAAATCAAGCCTCTCCAATCTTTTGTAATCTCCCCAAAAGCACATAAATGTGGCCTTCTAGATATGGTGTTAGCAACTATGTTCTTCTTTCCTTTGACAAATCCTATGTCAAAGTCATATGCTGGAAGTTTACTAACCCATTTTTGTTTCCTATCATTTAAATATTTCTAACCAAGGAAATGCTTTAGGCTATTATGATCTGTTTTAACCACAAACTTACTCCCAACTATGTACTACCTAAATTTAACTAAAACATGCATTATGGCTAACATCTCCTTATCTTAGATATCATAGCTCCTCTGTACAACCTTAAATTTTCTACTCTAAAATGCTATGGGGTGTTTATCTTACATCAAAATTTCATCTATGCCTTCCCTCGAGGCATCACACTGAAGCTTAAAAGGTTTGCTGAAGTTTGGGATGGCCAACACCAAACAGGTACTCATCAACTCCTTAAACTTTTCAAAACATTGCTAAGCCACACTAGAGCATTTTAAGGCATCCCTCCGAGTTGAATTTGTAAGGGGGGGAGTTGATTATGAAAAACCCCTCACAAAGTAGTGATAGAACCCACATAAACCAAGGAATCCCTTTAGCTGAGAGAGATTATTTGGTGGTGACTAGTCAATATTAGCCTAGATCTTCTCAAGATCTACTTGAACACCTTCTACACTAATGATGTGTCCTAACTATAACAACTCGAACATACCAAACTCACACTTAGACATCTTTGCATATAAGGACTCAGACTTAATTATGCCCAACACAATGTCTATATGCTTCAAGTGCTCTTCCCAAATATGATTATATATGAGTATGTCATCAAAGAATATGAGCACAAATATCCTCAACTAATCTGAGTATCCTATTCATATAGGACTAGAAATTAGTTGGTGCATTGTTCAAACTAAAGGGCATGACAAAAAACTTGAAATGCCCATAATGGCATTTGAATGTTGTCTTTTCTATGTCCTCCTCCTTGACCCGTATCTGATGATAACCAAATCTCAAATCAATCTTTGAGAACTAGCATGCTTCGTACAATTCATCAATAAGCTCATCAATGTGGGGAATGGGGTACCTTTTTTATTGTCTTTTTATTCAACTCCCTATAGTCAATACACATCCTAAGAGTATCATCCTTCTTCTTCACCAGGACAACAGAAGAAGTGAAAGGGATCTTACTCAGCTTAAAGTTTCCCAATTCAAGAATCTCCTTAACAGTGTTATTCATCTCATCCTTATACCTTTTGGTATGTCTATATGGTGTATTAATAATAGGTTTGGCATCCTCATCAAGCTATATGACATGTTTAATACCCCTATTAGGGGATATACCTAGTGGTATATCACTAAACACTTTGGTGTGTTTAGTTAACAAGGCTTGAATATCTAGAGGATACTCATGCTTCTACTGCCTATTAAATGATGGTATCACTAAAATCTTAGATTCCCACTAAACCTAATCATGGTGTATCATTCTATCCATCTTCCTAAGAGAAACTATTCTCAAACCACCATTTGACATACCTATGAGCACATGTCTCTTCCCATTCACCTCAAACTTCATTTCCATTGTATGCAAGTTGAGAGTGAATTATCCAATGTCATGAAGCCATCTCATCCCTAAAATAATATCCATCTCACCCATGCTAACCATAGAAAAATATATTTGACACACATAATCATTTAACTAGATTGTTAGGTTGGGTATCATCCTAGTACATTTGAGAACAAGCCTATCTACCACTCTCACCTTGAATCCCTCAAACTCTTCTTCCTTAAGTCCCCTTTTTGAAAACAAGCCCTCATCAATAAAATTATGATTAGCACTAGTATCTAATAATTTAAGCCCTCTCTGCCCACCAAGTACTCCTCAGATCCTAAATGACCCCTCTTTTTGAATGTGAGAGAGGTGTGTTGTTGGTGAAGTAATTTGTTCCTCTTTCTTTGATGCCTCAGAAGAACTATCTGAACCTATGTCACTAGACTTGGGTTTCTGATCTAATTCTACTAATTCATTAGCTAAAAAGTATTTGATCTATTTTGCCTTTCCTTGGGTACACTTATGCTTAGGATCCTAAGGCTCCTTGTAGTGAAAACATAGCTTCTTTCTCCTAAGATCATTAAGTTGATCATTGTCCAACCTAGGAGAACCTTTGTGCTATTGTCCAAAATATTTCTAGAACTACTTCCTATCCTTGTCTTTCTTATGATTAAATCCATTTTATTGAAATTTACTCCTAAGTGTAGAAGATTCCATGTCACATGCTTTCATCATGGCCTCATGAAGAGAAGATGGATTAAGGGATTTAATCTAACCTTGTAAGGGATCAAATAATCCATCAATGAAAATAATCATCACCCTGTGTGCTAAAATGTTAGATACCATCACAAAAAAACTCTTAAAACTCCATAATGTATTGGTCCACTAATCCCCATTATTTGAGTTGAGCTAACTCTTTAAATTACAACTCTAGGTCTTTTTAATCAAACCTATCAACTACTCTTGCAGTGAACTCAACATAGGAAGTAATCTGATTATGACCAAATGTAGTCATGTAATTACTCCACCACTTGTGTGCACTACCATCCAAGTGTAAAGTGGCATAAGTAATTGCATCCTTCTCAAGCATAGGGATGGTCAAGAGATAACTATCTAGTTTTTGAACCCATACTCTAGTAGTAGTCTTCCCTAATCCATCAAAAGAAGGGAGGGTCATTTTCCTCAATTTTTTCTATAACTCTTGAATCTACTGTTTAACACCCTTTTTGGGTCTATATTTCATCCTTAAATAATTATACTCCCAAAAATTCATTTTAGCTTGGTAATCCTCACTAGAAGCCCACCAATCTCTCAAAATCCCATCTTAGAACTCAAGATAAGTAGGTTCAAGTTCAGGTGCAACATTTTTGGGTGCAAAAGTGGGTATACCAAGTCTATCACTAGATGTATACTATGTAACCCATCTATTATTAATTGATTCTTCACCTTTATGTCTCCTATCCTCATCATCCCTATGTCTATGCCCATCACCATTGTTCTTGGCATCAATATTCCTATCACCATTGTTTTTATGGTTATTGAACACATGATTGGTCATCACCTGTATTATTTGATTAAAGTTCTCTTACATCACTCTCAAAAGATCTCAAGTGTTGGGTTCTTCATATTCTCTATCACCCATTTATTTTTCTCTATTAGTGATAGGGTTTAGATCTCCTTGTGGATTTAACACTTTAGTTCTCAATTACATAGAAAATAAAACTTCTATCAATAAACAAATATATAAATTACATAGGATGATAGGATACACTACTCTAATACCACTGTAATATCTCATATGAGATATCTAACCACAAACACAAATACTATAACAAACACTTAGACTCATAATGGTCCAAACTACATAAAAAATATGGATTCTCCTAAATCACCTATAACACCATAATTTCAAGTTTTCCACAACTTTCTTAAATAACTTAAAATACATAAATTTCTGATTTTTATGATAAATGATAAACATAATGAGCACATAACATTGCAACAATACATTTATTGGAAATACACTCATATAGAGATATGTGTGACATTAAAACTTAAGATATAGTCTTCCTTACAAAGAGAATATCACACCAATGACAATGGTGGATACAACACATTTCTCTCAATAATGAAACAACACCTCACAACCACTCTTACATTAACAAATATCATAAAATATAAAACTTACAAACACATAAATGGACTAGACTCTGCTAAATGAAATTCTACACATAAGATATCCACAAATTGGATGTTGGAAACATGCAAACACAATTTGGAAACCTACAAATATTCACACTATAGATTTTGCACACCACTCACTTACACACTACTACTTTGAAACCTACAAATTAAAGCACAATTATAGTTTTTGCATGAAACTACCACCAGTTAGACATGGTGAATCTCTCACCATCAAACCTAGCAAATTTAAGAGGGTTTTTATCCTCAGAAATCTCTTCTCTCCAAGGGTTGCATTTTTAATAGAGGATGAAGTATGAACACAAGTTTAAACTACAAATAAGGAGGTTTAAAATGATTTTTCTTGATATATTTACAATGGAGGAGGACTCTTTATATATAAATTACAAGAGAGAAGAAGAGAGAAAACTTAGAGTGCAAGCAAGGAAATGCCCTATGCTTTGAAGTGGGAACACTATTCTAGAAAATAGTGTTATTTATCTCTCACATGTGTGAGGGGTATTCACTCACATATGCAAGGGAATCTCTTTTTGATCTTTCCCATATGCCTCCATATGATTGTTAATCTATTTGTCTCTCATATGTGTGAGAGGTCTTCATTCACATGTGCAAGGGAATCTCCAAGATTTACTTTTGACTTTCCTATATGCCCCATGTGATTCTCAATCACTTTGTCTCCTCACATGCTCTAGAATATATGTGTGTGTGTGTGTGTGTGGGTCATGCCACATCACTCCATAAGTCACCTCTTTGCTACATCATCACCTGCATTACCTACCACATCACCTTCCATGTCATCATGAATAGTGATGATGAATAGTAATAAGTGAATAGTGCTTGATGAATAATAACACATGAATAGTGTTAGGTGAATAGTAGCATGTCAATAATGTCTAATGAATAGTAACATGTGAATAGTGACCTACACTAAAATTCCCTTACAACACCCAAAATTAACCTACGAGAATGGTATAGGCTAAGGGTCTCCTATGTGTGACTTAAAGGGGATATTACAACCATAGTTACCATTGATGGTTGGGTAAGCCATTGATAGTTGGGTTAACCATCGGTGGTTGCCTATGAAATTTTAGAAATGTTCAAAAAAATAATAGCATATTGGGTAGTTGGTCAAATAGAGGTATTTTATGGATCTAGAGGATGGAAAATAAGATATAGATAGGTATGGATAGGACAAGGAGGTTAGAAATGAAATAGATCAAAGAAAATAAGCATAAGATACATTTAACTTGATGGTGGAAGGTTGAAGAAATTTGGCTAGAGTGATAGTACTTTGGCCTTTGAAAGTGTTTTTGACAGAGGTTTAGGTCTCCATTGACGTTACTTATTTGCTAAAGGGACATTAGATACTTGTATGTAAGATATTTTGGATACAAATTCCTAGATTTTTGGATCCTTTTCTTCTCCTACTTCTCTCCTTTTATAGGATAAAGTTACTAAATGTGTAGGAAGAAGTTACTAATTGGATAAAGGAGAAGGTTTTTAATTATAATGCTTTAAATATGGTTTGCAGCACAAAATAGAAGTTGCCAAATGTGTCATGCTTATCTCATACTAGTAATGCTTTAAAGTAGGCTTGGAGACCTGACTATTGATAGTTAGGCTAACCATCGATGATTAAGTTGACCGATGGTGGTCTAAGGTCTGGATGAAAACAAGTTAAAATAGAGGTGAATTAAAAAGTTAAGTTAGTAAATTAATAAGTGGGCTAAGTCAACTATGTGGTTAACTATCTTTAGGGTTAAATAGGGGTTTGAGGCATTTTGACATCTAAAACTATGCAGTTTTTGATTGTCTTCAAAGGAAAATACCATGAAAAAATAAGATAGGTATAAGAATGCCACATAATGGGAAGTAATTAGAGAATATCTCCAAGAACTATTAATTAGGTAACACACTTATTGATATAACCTAGTACACTTGTTTGCAACTGAAGTTGTTGATGATATTCAATCTATAGAGCCTTCAGAGATGTTTTTTGAATCTACATACTACACCTATTGGTCTTAATCAAGATCATGATGGTACTAGGAAATAGGATGAAGAATAAGAATGGTTTAGGGAATGGTAAGGTAAATTTTTTAATGTGAAATAGATACCCCATGCAAGGGCTCTCATAAATAATAGTTAAAATTGGTTATTCATAGAAGCATTTTAGATGCATTATATTCATAGGGTCTTTGATCTCTTGCCTGTCCAGTGTAGCCATTTTGTATGCCATAGAACTATAATTTATAGTAACAACAAAGGGACCTAACTAATTGGCTTCAAACTCACATTTCTTTTTATTCTCAATATTGGTGTTCTTTTGATTCTCTTTCAACACTAAATCACCAATTTCAAATTCTCTGAGGAGAATGCATTTGTTATAACTATGGTGAAGCTAATTTTGATAAGCTTAAAAATAGTCTAAGAAATATTTATTTTTCTCATCCAAGATCTATAGATCTTACAATGTATCCACTCTATAATACTCATCAGTAATGATATTTTGTAAGTAAATGCATAGATTGGGAAACTTAATCTCGATAGGGATAGTAACCCTAGAGCCAAAGACTAAGGAGTATATTGGAGTTGTTGCTAGAATCCGGATAATGTGAATGCAATGGAGACGTGATCACATGAGATGAAGCAAGTGTACACCACATAGATGCTAAAGCAATTTAAAATTATAAAAAAAGCTAAATTGCACAAGACAAAATGGAGAAAACCAAAATCTGATTAACATGAGATGGCCAAAGTGAGGAATACATATAGGAGAGTACGTAAGTAACTCCTCCACAAAAGGTATACAAGGCACCCCAAGAATAGATTGTAACTCCTCCATAAAAGGTGATGACAAGGTGCTAAGAATAGAGAAGTAACTCCCATCAAGGGAGTTACTTATGACATTCTTATGACACCTATGACACATCTATGACACACACCTCCACATAAGCTAGCCTATCCCACAAATGTAGAAAAACTCCATGTATGCACAAGAAATACAATTTCTCTAATTAAAAAATAGGGAAAAATAAAAACCTACACTAATACCCCCCATAAGCGCAGCTTAGGTGGGCAGTGTGGAAAAATAAAATGGGTCCCGACAACTAGGCCTGATGAGGTACCCATGTACAAATGCAATCTCCCATAAGATAGAGAAAAGGAGAAAATCCATAGGAAACCCCCCCCCCCCAAAGGAGAGACATAAAAGAAAGAAGAGGCTAGTGGGGCTCCTCAAAGATGATGTTGTTGTAGATGTGGACCGCACCCCAAGAAGAGCTCATAGATGAACTTGCTCTCAGTGAAAGGTTTGGTGAATATGTCTGCAACCTGCTCTAAAGAATGTAAAAATATCAAGTCAATGACCTAACTATGAATAAGCTCCCGAATGAAGTGCATGTGAATCTCTATGTGCTTGGTCTGTTGGTGCTGAAATGAATTCTTGTAAATCTAAATGGTACTCTGGTTGTCACAATAAATGATGGTGGGCTTCCTGATAGGAATGCCAAACTTAGAAAGAATCCCCTGAAGCCAAATAGCCTTAGTAGCTACATTAACAGCTCACTTGTACTCTACCTCTATGGATGATATAGCAATAGCATTCTGCTTCTTGCTAGACCAACTGATAGGACCTAAACTTAGAGAGAAAATGTAACCAAAAGTGGACTTGCGAGTCTGTGAATCACCAGCCTAGTCTGAATCTATATATCCAACCAAGTCAACCTCTATGCCAAATCTATAATGAATCCCATATCTATGTGAACCCTGTATGTAATGCAAGATCCTCTTAGTTGCTTTCCAATGTAGGTCATGAGGTTCCTGCATGAATCTAGAGACAAGTCCCACTGTATATCATATGTCAGGCCTGGTGTGAGTCAAGTAGATGAGACTACCAACAAGTTGTCGATACTAAGTGGCATCAACCAATGGTGAAGAACAATCAGCCTCAAGCTTAACTCCTAATAGAAAGGGAGTCAGAGATGGCTTGCAATCAGCCATGTGAAACTAAGCCAATAAGTCAAGAGCATACTTAGGCTATGCAAGAAAAATCCTTGAATTTGACTATGAGATCTCGATGCCAAGGAAGTAGTGCAACAAAGCCAAGTCTATCATGTCAAATCTATCCTAGAGAGATGCCTACACCATTGCAATAGACGATGAAGAACTCCCGGTAATCAAAAGGTCATCAACATATAGAACCAAAATCAAGAGCGAATCATCCTATCGTAATAAGTAGACATTGGGATCAAAATGGCACCTAGTGAAACTTGCTATGAGAAGGAAGGAATCCATCTTGGCATACCAAGCCCACGGGGCCTGTTTGAGGCCATAGATAGATTTCTTAAGTCTGCATACTAAAGAAGAATCTTGAACAAATCCTGGCAGCTGCTCCATGTAGATCTCCTCCTCTAGGTCTTCGTGAAGAAAGGCACTCTTCACATCCATCTGATGCACATCCCAACCATGTATTGTGGTAATAGCCAAGGTGAGTCAGGTAGAAGTCATCTTTGCAATGGGTGCAAAGGTCTCTAAGTAGTCAATGCCTGCCACCTATGAGAAACCCTTGGTGACCAATCGTACCTTATACTTATCAATTGACCCATCTGCTACAAACTTGGTCTGATATATCCACCTACATCAAACCATCTTTATTCCCTTAGGAAGTGAAGTCAAATCCTAAGTGTGATTTTTGATTAAGGAAGAATATTCTTTCTCCATAGCATAATCCCACTCAGGTACCCCAGATGCCTCTCAAAAAGTCTATGGATCTAAAACTAAAGCAAAGAAGGCATGTGGATCTCTCTAAAAATCCCCCTAGTATGTCTATCATCTGTAGGATTTCCTACCCAAGTGCCAGCACTCTCAAGTGTATGTCTCACCTAAAGTGGCCCGAAAGTGGGTGAGTCAAGTGCTAACTCCTCATCCTCTGACTAACTAGAGGTGGATGACTCTGCATCACTATCCTCATTGCCTAAACTTGAAGAAGAAGAAGATGTCTCTGGCTCAAGAACCTGCTATGACTAATCAGAATCTAATGAGGAATCATCATGAAGAAGTAGATTTGATGAGGGAGAAGTGTCAAGTGTCGAGTCTCTAGGACTCTCCTGAAAATGGACACTTATCTCGATGAACAACTCATGAGTGACTGGATCTAGAAGGTGATATCCCTTAATACCATTCGGATATCCTACAAAGATGCAAAGCTTGGACTGACATTCCATAGCTTTGCATTTCTTTTTCAAAATGTGGGCCATGGCTGGGGATCTGAAAACCCTAAGGTGCTCAACATCAAGTTTCTTTTTATGCCAAGCTTCAAAGGGTGTTATCCCTTTCAAAGCTTTATGAGGAACCCTGTTTTGAATGTATCAAGCACAATTGATGGCTTCAACCCAGTACTATGGTGCTAAGGATTTTGAGTGAATCATACAGCTACCCATCTCTTTCAAGAACCTATTTTTGTGTTCTACAACCCCATTTTGTGAAGGATTGTAAGTGAATGTGCGCTGCAAATCAATCCCCTCTATGGTGTAAAATTGCTCAAACCTATTACTAACATACTCCCCTCTATTATTAGTTTGACTAACCTTGATGGATTTCTCACTCTGTTTCTCAACAAGAGCCTTGAAGTCTAGAAAATTTTCAAACACTTCAGACTTTTGTTTGAGAAAATATATCCAAATGTACCTAGAGAAATCATCAATGAAAGTGAGGATGTACTTAGCCCTTGTGAAAGATGGTTTGGGAAAGGGTCTTGATACATCACTGTGGATTAACTCCAAAGGTTGTGAAGCCCTCCAAGCTTTGCCTTTGTCAAATTTTTCTTCAGGATGCTTCCCAAGGGAGCACCCCTCGCAAAGTCCTTTTGAGAATTGGACACGAGGCATGCCAATGACCATGTCATGTTTACAAAGTTGTTCAAGGTAGTGGTAGTTAAGGTGGCCAAACCGCTCATGCCATAATTTACTAACTCCATCTGAATGAGTTAGCAATGCGGTTGGAGAAGAATCTAATGCAAAATGTGAGAAGGTGTATAACCTTGCTTGGTGATCTGCCCTACCCACTGCCATTGTAGTATCACTATGTAACTCCCTGATAGCCACTGAATCTAGTGAAAACTCAACTCTCATGCCCTGACCAATGTGAGTGATTTGGTACACTGATAGGAGATTGGTTGAAAGAGAAGGAACACTTAGAACATTATTGAATGTTCCTCCTTCCATTTCAACTGACCCTCTCCCTACAATAAAAACTGATGTGCCATCACCCAAACTAATTGAAGTCATGCTACAAGGCTCTAAAGATGAAAACTCAACTAGTGAAGAGCCCATGTGGTGAAAATCACCTGAATTAATGACCCATGATGTTGTATAAGCTGTAGTAGCTACAAGGGCCTTTCCCTTTTCTTTCTCCTTACCCTTGCCTTTTGCCTTGGTAGAATCTTGGGTAGATGAATTTTGCTTGATGGACTCAGGAACACCTATGTTGTTCTTCTCTAGAAGATGAGTTAGGTAATCTATTTGTTTCTTCATGAATTTGTGTTCATCATGCCCTATCTTTTTACAATAGGCACACTTAACCTTCTCCTTCTTAGGTTTAGCATTGAAGGATGAAGACTCAGTGTTGTTTTTAGTAGTATTTTTGTTTTCTTTCTTCTTCTCCTAGTCCTTATTATTTTTCTTCTCCTTTGTTGAAGTCTTATCCTTACCATTTCCAGCTATCAAAACTTGGGGTTGAGTAGACTTCATTGTGCCCATTTGAATTAGCTTATCTTTCTCCCTAGTCAAGTTGGCAATGAATGAATCCAAAGAAGGCATTTTCCATGTAGTGCCAAGGGCACTTTTTGTGGCATGGAAAGTGGAGACAAAGATTGAATAGCTTGGGCCTAACTTTGCAAGAATAGAAAGGATGAGTTGATCATCTTTCTTCTCTATCCCACATTCTTTCAATTTTAATCTAAGGGCCTTAAACTTAATGAAGAAGTCTTGTAGGGTGTCAAAGTTGCTAGGACTTAGACTTATGAGTTTATTTTTGAGCTCATGACCTCTCATCTCATCAAGCTTCCCAAATAAGTTTTCTAAGGTGTCCCATATGTCATTGGGAGTAATGGAGGATTCTAAATGGAAGAGAAGTTTTGGAGACATAGACAAGCTCAGTAATCCATAGGCTTCATCACTACGATTGTACCCCTTGACCTTTTCAGTAACAGTGTTGGGTTCTACTTCAGTACCCATGGTGATCCTATACAACCCTTTGCTTCTAAGAATGATTGACATTTTAACCTTCCATTCATGATAGTTGAAGGGTGTTATGGGTTTAAGTTGAAAAGAATCTATTTTAAGCTGAATTTAGGTGAAGTTGTGTTGATTGCAAGTTGTGAATTTATACAAAAAGGAGAATGAAAGCAAAGATTTGCAAGTTGTGAAAAACAATCACACCCCCCCCCCAAAATATTGAGCCCCCCCAAAATATGAAAGTGCATGCTCAAAAGACATCAGGCTTAGCTGAAAATGCATCTTAGAGCAATCAGTGCAAGACTAAAGCAAATAGGACGTCAGACTCAGCCGAAAATGCATCCTGGGAGACCCAAATTTTTGGCACTTTATAAACTAGTGCATTTTTAACAAATAATATGTCTAAGCTATGGATAATTTAATTACAAACACTTTTGAAAAAAAATGCACCCAAATCTGAGCTACCATTTGCAAGATATTAAAGGTTTAATTTTCCCGTAAACTAGTGTTTTTGCAAAAAAAAGCACTAAAACATTAAAAAATGCCTATTTTGAGAGATAAAGTGGCCTTCCAACCACTCATTATATTTTTCATGGAATGAAGAATCCAAAGGAGGTTTGTGTGAGGGGGAATTGGCCTCCTGCCAACTCGGGCCTCACCCTTCGTCTTCGTGGGTTGAAGATACAAGCTTTTTTTTTTAAAGAAAAAAACTCTTATTTTACTATTTTATCTTACTTCTTTATTTTCTTATTTTTACAAGAACAACTTGATGAACAACATGGGTCTTGATTATATCTTCATCTCATGTTATTAGGTTTTTATTTGTTTTTTATAAAAAAAATTGTTCCTACTTATGTCTTAACTATTCATATATTGATTATAAATTGGGTTCATTTATGTTTCACATTTTTTAGAGCAATTAGTGCAAGACTAAAGCAAATAGGACGTCGGACTCAGCCGAAAATGCGTCCTTGGAGACCCAAATTTTTGGCACTTTATAAACTAGTGCATTTTTAACAAATGATATGTCTAAGCTATGGATAATTTAATTACAAACACTTTTGAAAAAAATGGCACCCAAATCCGAGCTACCATTTGCAAGATATTAAAGATTCAATTTTCCTGTAAACTAGTGTTTTTGCAAAAAAAACACTAAAACATTAAAAAAATGCCTGTTTTGAGAGAGAAAGTGGCCTTCCAACCACTCATTAGATTTTGCATGGAATGAGGAATCCAAAGGAGGTTTGTGTGAGGGGGAATTGGCCTCCTGCCAACTCGGGCCTCACCCTTCGTCTTCGTGGGTTGAAGATACAAGTTTAAAAAAAAAAAAAAAAAAAAACTCTTATTTTACTATTTTATCTTCTTTATTTTCTTATTTTTACAAGAACAACTTTATGGACAACATGGGTCTTGATTATATCTTCATCTCATGTTATTAGGTTTTTATTTATTTTTTATAAAAAAAATTGTTCCTACTTATGTCTTAACTATTCATATATTGATTATAAATTGGGTTCATTTATGTTTCACATTTTATTTGTCTTTATTTTTTAGTTAAATATAAATATTTGTTGAATGATTGGTTGAGATCTTTCTTAGTTGCATCAATGATATTCACTAAATTATCATTGATGACTAGATCATTGACATATACAACACTCAAAATATCCCCCTTATTGTTGGAGGTAGATATTTGAATTATAAGGGCTCCTCTGGAATCCATGTTGAATGAGATGCTTAGAAATTTTTATATGATAGGCTCAAAAAATACACTCAAAAAACGTAAAATAAATTCATTTTAAGCTGAAAAGAATCCATTTTAAGCTGAATTTAGGTGAAGTTGTGTTGATTGCAAGTTGTGAATTTATGCAAAAAGGAGAATGAAAGCAAAGATTTGCAAGTTGTGAAAAACAATCACACCCCCCCCCAAAATATTGAGCCCCCCAAAATATGAAAGCGCATGCTCAAAAGACATCGGGCTCAGCTGAGAATGCATCTTAGAGCAATCAGTGCTAAGAAAGAGGCCAATGAGGGGGAATTGGCCTCCTGCCAACTCGGGCCTCACCCTTCGTTTTCATGGGTTGAAGATACAAGTTTTTTTTTAAAAAAAAAACTCTAAACTGCTTTTTTTTTTTTGCTAAATTCAAATTTGATTTTAAATCAAAAAATTATTAAAAGAAGATTTACTAGTCAACAAGAGAGGGTGGGCCCACCAAATGGGGTGTTGGAAACCAAGAAAAAAAGGAGCACCATTTTTAAGACAAGACTGCTGGCAGAATTCTTAGACATCAGATGTGGTAGAATGTTTTCACCAAAAACAAGGGTGCATTTCTAATTTTCTGGGCAAGAAAATGTTAAACAGTTTGCAGACTTCAACACACAGCAAGTTTGGATAGAAAACGCCCAGAAAAATGTGCCATTTTCAAAAAAAAGACCTGACTTTGTTGGATGCTGGGCACCATACAGTTGATGGCGTAGCTGTAGAAAGGACTGCTACTGCTACTTGGCGTGCTAGAAGGACTGCTGCTACTACCTGGTGTGGGGTTCTAGAAGCTTGGCGCAGACCAGAAGAAGGTTGGCACAGAGTTACAGAAGTTGTGCCTGGACTGAATGAGTGAAGTGCTGCTCCTCCCTCTGTTCACAATAATGGCACCCAATAGCTTACAACAAAGTCAGCCCCTCCAACGTCCAGGAAGCAAACTAGATAGTATAAATCTTATCTTTTTCCTGTATAATGACCAAAAGAAAAGCAATTCTTCTGCCTTTGCTAAAGCCATAACAGATCTAGACAAGATGTCTTGGCAAATTCTAACTCAGAAGTAATTTTTTGAACAAGTTTTTGTATGGATTTGCATGAGTTTTCAAAAAACTCTACCAAAACAATGGAGTTAAGCAACAAAAAAAACTACTAAGAAAGTAAAGTAAAATTTTTAGAATAGCATAACCAGACACACGATTATCAGAGTGGCTCTGATACCATATCAGAGTTGTTGCTAGAATCTAGATAATGCGAATTCAATGGAGACGTCATCACATGAGATGAAGCAAGTGCACACCACATAGATGCTAAAGCAATTTGAAATTATACAAGAAGCTAAATTGCACAAGACAAAATAGAGAAAACCAAAATCTGATTAACATGAGGTGGCCAAAGTGAGGAATACATATAGGAGAGTACGTAAGTAACTCCTCCACAAAAAGTGGACAAGGCACCCCAAGAATAGACTGTAACTCCTCCATGAAAGGTGGTGACAAGGTGCTAAGAATAGAGAAGTAACTCCCATCAAGGGAGTTACTTATGACATTCTTATGACACCTATGACACATCTATGACACACACCTCCACATAAGCTAGCCTATCCCACAAATATAGGAAAACTCCATGTATGCACAAGAAATACAATTTCCCTAATTAAAAAATAGGGAAAAATAAAAACCTACACTAATAGAGTATGGTGTGGCTCCAATAGGATTTTAGGTACTAGTACAGTAAGCCCACAAGGCTTGGGATAATTGTAAATGCCAATCATGGCCAACATCACTAATAATTTTATTTAGAATCTTAATATGGTTTTGTTTGATGCCTCAGATTAAATGTTGCCTTGTGGGTAAAAGGCCATGGACCTTTTATACTTGGTATGGAATTTGGTATAGATGGATTTAACATATTTATTTTTGAATGGTCCACCATTATCAGATATAATAGTGGAGGGAATTCCATAGCAGTAAATGAGATGATAGTAAATGAACTTGGAAATATGCTTTTATATTATATAGGTGAGGGGAATGGCCTCTATCTACTTAGTAAAATATTATTTAGTGGTTAGAATATGCTTGTGGTCATCAGATGAAGTGGGGTTTATTTTACCTATGAGATAGAGTCTCTATGTAGGAAATAGCCATGGTCTAGTGATCAGTTGGATCAATAAGGAAAGATCATAGATCAAATCACTATGTCATTGACAAGCATCATACCTATTGACATATTAACAAGCATTTATCTCTTTTGTTGGCTAGTAATACCTGATTTGAAAAATTTTATTGGAAAGGACCATGCCACTGGTGTGGGCCCCATAAGTTCTTTCATGTACATTTTCAACACTAATTTAGATTCTCCCAAATTTAAATAATAAAGTAACATTCTATCATAACCTATATGATAGAGTGTATTATTAAGTAAGGTATATGAAGTAGATTTATGAATTAAGTCTTTGTATTGGTTTCATGATAGGTTAGTAGGAATAATTTGGTTATTTAAGTGGGTGTATAGGTCTTAGTACTAAGGGCAATTAGAGCCATCAATATCACACACCATCATAGAATCTAGATGTATGTGAGTTGGTTAAATAAGGTTATCAATAAGAAATTGATACTCATTGACACTACTAGTGATTGTTATCATAGACCCAATGGTTTCCATAGCATTTATGGATCTATTATTGGCCCTAGGTATTTTTTCAAATTGAATAGTTTAAACATGAGGCTTGAGTTTGTCGACCATGATTTTATAAGGTACAATCTTCTCATCTCATACTTGGCCATGGTATTGATATGTATCTTGATTAATGATCAACTAGGAATCCTAATATACCATTAACTATAGAATATTCCATTGTATGGCAAGACAAAGTCCTATAATGAGTACTTCATACTTGACCATGTTATTGGTGAAGTGGAAGCCAATGTAGAATACATTAGGAATGAGATCCCCCTATGGTTTGATGAATAACATACTGATTTTTTACCCTCTAGTTATGAATGAGCCATCAAAGTACACTTTCCACTATTTAGATTCAATAGTTAATCCTTTTAGGGTCAATATTGACTCATTTGGGAAATTAAAGAGGAGTGGTTGCATATCTAATAAAGGAGATACAACAAGCTGATTTGAAAGAACTTACCCCTTAATGGCCTTTTAATGTTAATAGTCAACATCAAATTCACTTAGAAACATTACCCATTTTCCCATGTGACCTACCATATTTTCCTTAGATAATAAATATTTGAGAGGATCAATCTTGACTATAATAATAGTCTTATTATTTAACATGCAATGACACAATTGAGAAGTGAACACCATTGATAAACAAGCCTTTTAAATTAGAATGTAGTTATCATACACTACAAGTTTCATGCTTAAATAATAAACTAAATGTTCTTTACCTTGCTCATCATGTTGACCCAAAAGTTCCACTAGGGCATGTTGTGATGTAGATATGTAAAGAATAATGGTCTTCTTAGTGTAGGTGGTATCAAGACTAGAAGGTTGGACAAATAGGTCTTCAATTTTTCAAAGATTTGGTGATAACTAGGGTTTCTTTTAAGAGGCCCTACTAGAAAATCTATTGGAAATATTTGGAAAATCTAGAGAAATTTGATTCATGGACATGGTGAATCCTCTGAGGGTAATGGAGAATTATCTATAGATGTTTTTTTTTCATAAACATCACAATGGCATGGTTAAAGTGAATGACTAAATTGAACATCTGAGTTGTATGATTGAGATGAATGGTTGAACCAAATGTCTAAACTAAATATCAAAGCCAAATGACTAGGCTAAATGGTTGAGCTAAATAATTGGGATGAATTGTGGAGCCAAATGGCTGGACTAAATGATGGATCTGAATGGCTGGACCAAATGGCTAGGCTAAATGGTGGAGCCGAATGGCAAAGCCAAATAGCTAGGCTAAACACCTATGCTAAATGGTTTGATCAAACATCTAGGATGAATGACTCTATCGAGCAATGGAGCCAAATGGTCTAACCAAACATCTCATTGGTGGGTGACCTATACGTTTAGTCTACTATCCAATTTATTAGTCACCTTTCCTAATCTATAAATATTCAACTTTATCCTTATTTCTAATAATTTTTAGAACTAATTTCTTATCCCCCTGGAAATAAAATTAATTTTGCAACCATGAAAATAAAATCCATTTTCAAGAACCTATTATGCCCAGACATTTTGAATATTATACAACAACCAGATATGTACAATGATTAGATTTAGGAATGCAACTTTAGTGACCTGATGTACATGGTGTAGTACAACATAAACACCACACTTTTAAAAATTATTATGACCCTAATGAGAATATCTTCACCCTGCAAGTGGATTGTAGAACCATTTCATTTGGTACTTCACCACAAGATATTCACAATGTCATAGGTCTTCCATTTCACAATGTAACCCCTATGAGTTCCAAATCAATATTGACAAATGAAGACAAGACTTTGTTGGCAAAATTTTTTCATTTACACATTGGTTGAATCAATATGTACTTATAAATTTGTTTTTATATTTAAAATTCAAGTTTTAACTTTTGTGATCTAAAATCCTCTTTTCTTCTTTCATTTTAGATAGTCAGAAGAGTGGCATCCACATCAAAGACGTTAGTCACCATTTTTAAAAATCAATGGTTCTATTTTTCCAAGCCAGAATAGTATTGTAGGAAAAAGCAATAGATATTCCTTATTGGGCACTATTTTACATTATCTATATTATTTTCAAATATAAATTTGACTGGTGCTCTTTTATTTCCTCTAAAATAAGGCTTGAATTAAATTATACTACCACCAATCCTAGTTCCACTATTTCTTGTTCCAATTTTATTTTTGCATCATACTACAAGGCCTTCTTTGACCTATAAAAAACATAGGGTCTAACTGTGTTGGATCCAAAAATGATGACAAACTCTTTGTCTGTGGATGAGTAGGAGGCTAGTTTATTTGTTCATTTGTTGACCTAGATTCTAGGGTTTAATATTTGTTTGTTTGTTAAATGGTTAGCAAGGTAAATATTAATAGTTATTTAATCTTTGTTTGTTATAACTAATAGACATGAATGCATACCTTGAAAAAATAATCTACCTCAAAAGGATAATGTGCAACTGCAGTTGAAGAATCTATAAATTTAGAGTTTGTAGAATCATCCATAGAATCTTATCGACTTGTGAAACATCCATGAGTTTATTTAGTGTCATCTCCACGTGAAAATTTACTATTTAAAAATTTCAAATGAGATTTTAATTTTCAAGACATAAATGCATTATTTTAGTTATTTTTTTTATTTTTGTAGTTGACTTAGTAATAATCTAGATGGTGGGACAACCACCACCACAACAAATAGTAACATCTATTGTGCCTTATCAACCCTCTGTGGAAGGTATTTTACATTATGTATTTTATTTTTATTTTATTTTTTGAAATTTAATTTTTATTTTTTAAACTGAAATTTTGTGCAATCTACCAAATTAAAACACTCCTCTAGCTGTCACTCGCAATATGCCACATACATTGGAGTATATACTATCTCCAAATACAAGTACTAAAATTTTAATTTCAATTTTGCATATAACTTTATTTTTTTCAATTTATTTATTTTCTAAAATAACTTACATTTTTTAGGCCATCCTCTATCTTTTACGAAATTATGCCACCACCTCCACTCTTGAACACATTTTATGGAAGGGGGAAGGATCTTTCATTAACAACACCGTAACGAAAAACAACACTATAAATATTAGATTCCTAATTCCCCTCTTTCTCTTTTGGAGGTTTATCGAGTGTGCAGGGATTGACTTATTTACCAAAAATTGAACTTGACAAAGAATATTTGAGGTTTTAAAGTAGCATTGATGTTGGAACTGCTTTCAATCCACATGATTATATCCAACGAGAAGCAACACATGTTCATGTAATTGCTCAATAGGAACCTTCAAGCACTTCATCAGATAGTCCCACCCTAATAGAGAATGTTGTAAAGTTTGATGATGCCCTTACATCTTTTCCATTGAATAATTTGGTAGCAGATAGTATTACTACTAGTCTTCAAGAGGGAGTAATTGATGAACTAAAATTTTTGCATGTGTGGGAGGTTTGAGTGAAGGCATTGATAAAATAAATAAATGACCATTATCATAACCACTCTGAACAAGAAAATTTGTTTGCATTGGTGCAATAGGAACTTATAAATATTGTTTATTTGTTTGCCAAAGCTAAATCTGGGTCAGTTACTATTGCTAATACTTACAATGATAATGTGTTGACTATCATTCTTAATAGGTTGGAGAATTTGAATGCAGGCATATTTTAATAAATAGGTGAAATAAATAAACATTGTTGTGATTGTGAATGCGAAGAAGGAAAAATATTTGTTAACGTATATTAATTTTAATCAAATTTCATGTCAGTCTTAATTTTTTTCACATCTAATTACAATACATTTTAAAATGTAGTCAAAATATGAGAACTTGAAAAAAGAATCTGAGGTCCTCAATGTGCATCTGAAAAATACATAAAAAAGTTTACAATATATCATTAAATTCAAGGAAAAGATTATTTTCTTTGAATTAAAAAAATACCACATGATGAAAAATCATTAAGGAGTATGGATGGGATCTCAATGCCTTATTTTAGCAGAAATCTGTTGTCAATCCAAGTCTACTTTCTATAAGAGATGCTGGAAAAGAGGATAGGGAAATCTTGAACATCTTAATGTTGTATCTTTGGATCTTGAAAAGGTAGGGATATTGAAAGACATTGGTGGCATAGAGGATGTTGTGATTGAGAAAGTGGTTGAGAAAGAAGCTTAAAAAGTGGTTGAAAACTAGCTGAGTAATTGACAATCTATTTTAAAATTTTATATATTTGTAAACAATGTTTTCTTTTAAAATATAAATTATGAATGATAATTTAAAGTTTGTAGATGCGGTGATCAATTTATTGAGTTTGAATTACTGGATGAGCCACATAGATTTCAATTTCAATTTTAATTTTATGATGTTGTAAACTTGAATGGTGTTAGGCCCCCTTTTGATATTTTTGATGCACTTGTGAGACTCACATCTCAATATAAATGGATTAATGTTAACATATTCCTTTATATAGTGTACCATCTAACACAATCATAATATATTAATCTTGTGCAGTCATCTCTTAGCAAGAAACACAAAAATGCATTTTATAAATTGTATTATAGTTATTGCATGTTATGATAAAAAAATGAGTTCTTTTCTATGGAAGATCTCTTCTTTTTTATATTTAGATTGTTTCTTGAGTAAATCATTATTTGTGATGCATTTGAGGACATTATAAAATCACATTCATGTTTGGTAGAGATCTATATTTAAGATGGTATTGTGATAGTCAGTTATAATGAAGATTCATCAAAGTTGAAAATATGCATGATTGATTGAGATCGTGAACTATAGAATAGGTCAATGGATTGTTTAATGTTATGAGGATGTTTAGATAGATAAGGAATCATGAAATTAGTTTTATTCATATGAAAATTGGTAAAAAAAGAGGTAAGGTATTTACAAATATGTGAAAAGGTTATATTTTATTTGATCACTTTATTCTGAAAAGAATCAATCTTGAGGACTCTAAACATTTGGACAACTTCTTAAATATAGGCTATCTACCTACACTACCCTATAGGGAGGTACTATATATGCCCTGTCTAGTACCTATATAGGGAATATATAGTAGTTTATATAGAGTATATAGGAGTATATATGAAATATATACTCGTATATACAATAGTGTGTGTGTGTGTGTGTCTATATATATATATATATATATTGATTTCATTGTTACATAAAATATCCAAGGTTTAGGACTATGTTCATTCAATTTTAAGAATTTATAGAATTAAATTGAAACCCTAAGCTAAAAATGCAAAAGGAACAAATAGTGTTCAAATTAAAATTTAGGTTCACCAAAATGTTTATTAACTCTAATGTGAACTGTAAGGTATTGAAATTATATAATAAGTTAAATAGTAGATCATACAAGTATGAAAAATCTACATAATTTATAGAAATCATAAATTGATGAAAATATAAGTTATGGCTAGGGTTATAAACTTATACTTGAAAATTTATTTATTTAAGTTTGTGTTATATTTCAATCGACTGTAAGAACATGAAGACATAAATGATTTAGAAAATAAAGATCCAATATTTATTATGACAAGGTCAAAGAAGATAGAAAAGATCATAGTGCATCATTATCTGACAATGTAACTTTGTCTAAACACACTATACACTAGGTGTAAAAATATGGGCTCATTTGTCCGTATCTATAGGGAAACTATTTTCAGACAAAACTTGTTCTGATGTAAGAAAATATATATATATATATATATATATATATATATATATATATATATATATATATATATATATATATATATATCAAAGACATAAAGTACTGTATTAACCTATAGTGTTCCCCCTAACACAATCATAATATATGAATCTTTTACATTCAACACTTACCAAAAAATAAGGAAATTAATTTTTAAAAATGTATAATAATTATTTAATCTTTTGATAAACATGTGAAATTGAAATTCAGAAATTCTATTTCTAAAATTTTGGTATTTGAGAGAATCGTCCACAAACTTGATCATCGATAGTTACATTTGCATCAGTCGCGTCAATGCCATATTTAGTGTCATTATTTACATCCTCTTTATTTTTCATTGTATTACCGATGCCTCTTATTTTAGTTAGATAACTCCATGTTTCCATAACTCTTTCATATGGAAACATATCCACTATGTAACGCGAAACATATAATCTCAAACATGTTTATAAATTTCTATACAATATATTTTGAAGTTTTGACTTTATGAACAATAATGCACTGAATACTCTTTCATCTTCCACTAAGCCCATAATAATTATTTGATAGAGCTCATATAATAAAAAATATTCACTTAGACTTTTCTACAGTATACTACTAGGATAAAGTTTTTTCCACAGTCTTGTAATTGCCCCATTCTCTGTTGGTTCATGTAGAAGATGATATTATTCAAACATTATAATGTCAAAATGGGTTGATTGGGATGTTATTAAATTCTTTTCAAAAATACCTTTAATTTATACTCCATTCACCTCTATAGATCTACAGAAATGCATTACAAGATAATGCATGTATTTCTAAAATAAATTGCTAACCATATTTTGATTGTTATTACTATTTCAAAAAATGGGATTGATAAATGCCATCGCATCTAACAAATCATCCCTTTAAAAATGATCTCTAATCTTCACAAATAAGTTTTGAGAAACTATACTTAGTTTCATCTAGGTTTTGGATAGAATAGTGTCATACAAAATATGTGTTATGGATAGTTTTTTGGATTCAACTCCCACAAGATCAGGTCTTTTATAGAAAGTGTATATTGGAATCTCCTTTCCATTAACAATGACACAAACATGATCATTGATATTCATATTCAAATAAATGTCAAGGTTATGAAATTGGTCAAACATTTCCAACTACTAAAAACAAGGCCTTAAAACATTTCATTCAAAGTGTATAGTATGTCTAGAGATTGACATACTCATTTTCTCAATCTTACGAATTCCATAATATAAATGGACCTCTCCTAACCATGTTTCATTAAAGAATTCATTTCCTTCAGCTTTGGAAGAATTACACATAAATTTAGTAGTGTTTCTAAATCTCTCAAATGGTACAACAAATCTTTTGCCTTATCAATTTCTCTATGATATTTATACATGAAACCTACTAATGATGGATATTCTTCAAAAATTTGGCAAGTAGGTTCATACATAGAAATCCACCTCATATCAACATTTTTCAATAGTTTATTACCATCAGTCACTCCATTGCAAATTTTTGGAACTCTAAAATTCTTTTTGGACTGTTAGACATATAAGGATGTAGGTCAAGAATGAGCTCCTCCACTTTGGCCACATTAGCAAATGTGCTGACCATTTTATATGCAATATTAATCCTATGATCCATGAAATATGGGGTAACTATTATTTGTAGTTGAACACATAAACCATTTTTATGCCCCTACATAACTGATGCACCATCAGCCCCAACACACACTAGCTTTGTAGCTATTGCATAATCATCCATTCCACCTTTATCTTTCAAAATTGATACAACCAATTTGTGAAGATTTTTTGCATTACAATTTTCTACTATTTTATGAATTTCTAGTAGATGAGGTTGCCTTGAATAGTTCTCAAAAGTATACACATGAATACAAACCTAGGTTGTGTTGTCAATTGTTGTGACCTCATCGATAAATAGTGAGATAAATAGTGATTTCCAAACACTTTCTTTCAAATCTTAAATCTCAACCATTGCTAGACATTTTACCTTTTCCCAAGCACTACTATCTAACCAATGTGATTGTGGAATATCCATAAATCCATTATGTTGAAACAAAATATTATAACGTAAAAAATTAGAAATAAGTCTACTTTTTTTTTATAATATGTTATATAGTAGAGAGCTATATGTATTTTGCCTTTAGATGAGACTACTTGACATTTCCAAAATTTGATTCAATTGTTCCCCCTTTCTCCATAAGATGTTTTTGATGTTTTTTTATCATTTTAATGCTCCTATGAATATCTTACATGCATGCATTATTATGTAATTTTCCATTTGTGTGTTCTTGTTATCATTCCATCTGGGTGCTTCACTATCTCATATACTTTTCCATAATGTTTCTCAATCGTGTCCAATTTCAATTGCATTCTATGTTCTTTTCCTAGTTTCCAAATACATATTGTGCATCTATATTTTTTTGGAGTAGCATCAACATTTTTAGGCTCTACAAGTTTTATGAAGGGAAATTTTTTCACCCAGCCCACCTTAAAGGACCTTCCAATTATCCATCTACTTCTCTTCCTTTGAGAAGATTTTTTAGTAGAGGTTTTAGCTGAACTTTGTGTTTGGTGAGATGATCCAATCTCTTCTACCACTTCAGTGTCATTATCATTTTCATTGAAAACTAGAGGAGTATATTCAAGTGGTGGAATGCCATCATCAAAACAATCTTTAGGGGGTGATATGTTATTTTGGTTTATTCTATATTGTGAGATAACAGTGGGAAATTTTGCATGTAAAATTGTTTTAATATTATTGAATAGTTGAATTTAAATTTATGACAAACTAAAAAAATAATAAATACCTAGATTTTGAGTGCATTGTGATTATGTGGACTTTTTGGTTGGCTCTTTAAATTAAGATAATATGGATGATTTCCATGATGATTGGCTTATCCTTTTACCATTCCCACTAGATGCCATGATGGCCTATGATTTTTATCTCTATCATTTAATACTCTCATTTGGTACTATCATCTAATATAAAGGTTTTGCCTTTGGTTTACTAATTCCCCTACCCAAAATTACCTTTTGGTTTTACCATTAGGCTATGTCACCCAACTTGTCATTCATCATTGGCTTCTTGATTTGGTATTCAACTTTTCCATCTAGTGTTGTCATTTGACTCTATCATTTAGTTCTTTTGTTTAGCTCTATCATTTGGCTATGTTGTTCATCTGGGTTGTTTGGCTGGGTCATTTGGCTATGTCATTTGGTTATGTCATTTAGATGGGTCATTTGGCTTGGTCATTCAACCGTGTCACTCAACTATATCGTTAGGTTATGTTGTTCATCTATGTCAATAAATCCAATCAATTTTATAGAAGAGGTGTCAAAGATGCACTTCTTTAGATTGAAGCCCACATTATATTCATGAAGTCTCTCAAAGATTTTTCATAGAACTTTAGGATGTCCTGAACATGTATTTGATTTGGATAGGATGTCATCCACATAGTCTTCAATAATATCATGCCTCATGTCATGAAAGATGACAATCATGGCATTTTGATAAGTTTCCCCAACATTCTTTAAGCCAAATGGCATGAATTGATAACAAAACATCCCCCACAAAGTGTTGAATGTTGTTTTATACTAGTCTTCAGGTGCAATCTTAATTTGATTATATCTCGAGAAGATATCCATTAGGAACAATATATAATATCCTCCTATTGAGTCAAATATCATGTCTATGTTCACTAAAGGTAATTCATCTTTAGGTTACACCTTGTTAATATTTCAAAACTCATTACACAAGCAAATTCCATGTGGTTTCTTATTTAGTGGGCTAATGTTAAAGATCCATTTTGAATAATCAAATGGTTGAATGAAAGTTGCTCCCAATAGTTTTTCTATCCCTTTCTTAACTAAGATATCAATGTGCAAATGTATTTTTTATATCTTTTGTTTTGATTGGTTTGGAATATGGATGATCAACAAGCCTATGTACCACTAAATATGGGTCTAAACCCAATGTGTCTACATAGGACCAAGTGAAAATGTCGATGAAGTACTTTAAGATAAAAATAATGAACTCACATTCCTAAATAGTGAGGGACATGCCTAATGAATAATTTTAGGGTCATCATAGGTTCCAATGTCTACTTATGTGGTATATTACACAAGGAGTGTATAACCATATTCAAGAATAGTTGATAAGGATGGAAATTAATCTTTTTTAGCTACTTATGACCCTTAGTTCTCACCAATGTAATAAAAATGAAAATCAACCATGTTAGGTAGTGTCAAATTAACAAACTATTATAGAAATTCCTACAAAGGTTTTGGAAACATTCTATACGCTTCTTCACTGATGTCAGACCCAATTGTAATGGTTGGACTTGGAGGAAATTGAGATTCCTAAGGAGGTGAGCAAAATTCCCATTCCAAATGTTCCTAAAACATGGTTTCACCCATGGGATTATCTTTCTCTTTAATTTTTCCTTAATCCAAAGTCACCTCGAAGAGGTTTCCCCCAAAAGATCTTGATGTTTTAATTTTTCATGGCCAAGGAAGTTCACTCACTCTCTAAATTAAGTAATAAGGTCCAAGGCAAAGTCAAGGCCTTATTTATGAGCACCAACTGGAAACCCATTTCTAAGACCCATGAATTAAAAAATGGACTCTTCATTCTTAAATTCATCTAATGGTATAATAGAATCTTTCTTGTCTTACTTGATTAGGTTGGCATAATGGAAGGAAAGTGGATAATAGATAGTAATGGTATAGATGTCATTCTTATAGATTAATTTTGTATCGATTATCTCATTATATGCATTATAATGGGATGTTGTGTCATCTTCAGGAACATTTTCATCAGTTGATGAAGTAGTATAACTCCCAAAATATATGGGTCACCACTAGATGGTGTGAATCTAAGACCTTTATTTCCTATATGTGTTATTGTGGATACAAGTTCAAGAATTCTTTGAGATTTTTCCCCAAACATTTTCCCTTATAATCTTGATTTTCCATAATTATATTGGTAATGGGGTATTTATAATTTTGATATAAAGTAAAAAATATGTTACCAATAACCATGATCCTTTAGCACTGGTATGTCGATCTTAGTTTGGTGATGTGTCTTTTATAAACATAAGTGGATACTTTTAGAAAGAACTGGTCTTCTTTTGCCAAATCATGTTGGGCCTACTAGGGATAGATAAAGGCCTTCTATATGACTCAAAGGATTTAGGAAGATTATTGATATGAAAATCATCTTAAATGTGGTATGTGGCATTGTCATCCTCTTCAATGGTAAAGTGGATGGAAATTGATTTAGGAGGTGGATTAGAATAATTGTATGCAAGTTTACTAGGGTCAATGTAATTAGATTTCAGATATTTGAGAACTTTTTATTTATTCTTCTTGCCTATTCAATGTTATGAAAATAATTATAGTTCCCATACTCAAATTCTAGGTTCTTTCAATATTGGTATGGTTGTAAATTACTAGGAATAGTGACCTCTAATTTGTAATAAGGTAATTTAATGCATTGGTGTAATGTGGAAGGGATAATGCATACTTCATGTATCTAAGGATGACCAAGAAATAGATTATAGGGTATATCTATGTCAATGACATGGAAACGGGTGTCTTGGGTGACAAGCCCAAAAATTATAGGTATATAAATAGTACCTAAAGATTATCTCTCTACATTATCATATGCTTTGATTATAATGGTATTGGTTACATATCTAATACTATGTATCCCAAATGTTGGATCAATTTTAATGAATATATATTTAACCCTAACCATTATCTATGAGAAACCACTTGAATTTGTGGTGAGAAATGATGGTTTCAATATACACATGATTATTCTGAAGGGGACCAAGGGATAGCATCTCTCTTTGATCAAATGTAAGTTTTTGAACTAGGGATAAATGAACAACAAGTGTTTGGAACTGGGTTGGATCAATGTCATTGGGTACATTGGACTGCTAGATAAAGTCATTTAATATTATTATTGAACTTTAGATGTACAAAAAATATTTAGGATATAAATCTTCACATATTTTTTTCTTAGTTATTCACCAATATTATACAGCATCTTAGTATAAGGTTGATATGGTTTATATTTTAGTGGTGTAGTGTCTTGATTGGAATTATTATTGGTATTAGATTAAGGCAAAGGGCCTTGGAAGTTAACTCTTGAATGTCTTTTTATGATCACATAATTTTGAGTTGGGAAAGAGTTATATAAATTAGATGAATTAAGCAGGTGTCCAAAAATAGTAATTCATGATGATTGAGTTGTAATTGAATTTATCTAAACCATTTTAGAATTACCTATAGTCAAAGGGGGAGATCCTAAAATAGAAGGGATGACACTAAGGAGTGTTAGCTAGTGTATGATTAATAACCTTGATAGTAGTTATGTAGTTACTCATAACACACCCTAAGACATTACCATAAACATATGGTACATTTTGATAGCTAATTTGATTAGTATTGGTTTCATGATCCTAATTAAGAATGGATTGGTTGTAATTTTGGACTTATCCTTGATGATGATTATGACCATGTCCTTGGTTTTTATTATGTCATTGTCTTTAGTATGCAATCAAAATATATCATGTCCATAAATCAATCTTGTATCAGATGGGATTGAGCACACCTACACTTCTGATTGGGGGCAAACAATTGTGAAGTAGGAGCATGACTAATGTGAGGATATGTTAAACTTGATTAGGGGATTAATTGTCAAAACACACCATGTGAGGTAGGGTTCTAAATCCTATAGTCTAACATAATCACATAACAACCATAAAAGAGTCTTATGATTTAATATTTTACTAATCTAATAACAAATAAATCTAACCTAGTGCACACCAAAGATTGTGGCACAAAGTCAGGGTTAGTAAAGAAAAGTAATAAAAACATGTATAGGGAACCTCAAATAAAGTATGACTAAGACCCTAATACATAGAATATGAAGAGTAATATTATTTGAGCCAACACTTATGCTACTTTTATCCACTAAAAGAGAGGAGAACAAAGTTATAATGTACTTACCTAAATGTGAACCCATCAAGACTCAATCTCTCCCTTAGATAATGGGGATTCACAAGAGGTTGTTGTAGTTTATAAGGATTAATTTTTTAGGCTAAATCATCTAAGACCTATCCATAAGACTAGATTATCCAAAATAAGAAACCTAAGCTAAGTCTCCTCAAGTAGAATGGTGAAAGAGAAGATTATGAAGAAGCATAAATGAGTAATAACTCTTGATTTCATATTATAATAATGACCAAAATGACCTTATATTTATAGGTATAAATTATCCTAAAATCATTCAAATATGTTGATTGTGCTAGGTTGACCTAGTCTACCTAGCATGTTTTCAAGCTAACTCACTAGGTTTGTGTTAGGTCGATCACAAGGTCAACAAAACAAAAGAGATAAAAGGGTCCCCAAATTGTACTAGGTTGACCTAGTTTGCTTAATAGTTCAAAAGGGTGCCAAGCAAGGAAATGAAGGATGAAAAGAGGAAAAATACTAGAAGACTGTGTAAGGGAGGAGAAACAACTTAGGGAAAGGTTTTAGGAACTAGTTAGATTGGTAATAATATGGAGAAAAGGGAAAAAAATCCTAAGAAGCACCAAAGTTCCACCCACCCCTTTCCTAGTGCATCCCTTAAGGCATGCACTCAGAGAGATTGAGTCTCAATGGGTTTTTACAAGATGTAAAGCATCAGTATTTGAAAAAAATTAAAAATATTATGTGTATACATATGCCCTACTCAAATCTCATCATGTGTTAATAAGGTGTAATAAAGGATGTTGCTTTGAGAAAGAACATAAGGACACACACAACACTGATGCTAAAAAAATTAGTATTTTAAAAACATAAAGTAATTGAAATTAAATGACTAAAAGGGAAACTAATATAAAAAATAAACAACTAAAAAGAAAATAAAATGCATACCTTGACTTACCTTTATTGTGGGATGGTTGTCTTCTATGTTGTTAGTTTTATTTGTGCAGGGCACAAAGACTACTTTAGACAAACCCAAGAATACAAAACTAAAGATAAAAAATAAACAAATGCAAGAAACACCAAGATAGCTGGTGATATAAGGATGGGACGTATTTGGGAAATTTGGCAAGTTGGGGTGATAGGTGCTATGTTAGACCAAATGACCAAGTCAAACAACAAGATTAAATCAAGTAACCAAAAATCCAAGGCTACTAAAGATAGAAAAACTCAAAAAAGCTATCCTAAAGTAAGAAAGGAAAACTCACCAAATCAAATCAAAGATACATGTTTAAAAAAGGAATGATAAGCAAGATAAATCAAAATATAGGGTAAAAAGATTAACTACAAAGACAAAATGGTAAAACAAGAATGATGAGTGAGCAGTACCAATCCACATCTCAATCATCAATGGAAAAAGGATGCATAAAAGGGAAAACAACATTGATGAGTGAGCAATAACAATCCACATCTCACTCAACAATGGAAAAAGGGTATGAACTCAGGTGTATATAATAACAAGATAGTAAAATCATGATAAATGGGAAATGGAAATTAAATTAAGTATATTAAATGTAAATTATTTTGTAAAAATGATCCAATGTTTCTCAAAAATGTCTTTTTTCTCTAAGGATAGATAAAACTAAAATAAAGTAGTGTTAGCATGTTTTTAAGAGGTGAAGAAGAAGGAATTAAAGAAGAAGGGGAAATAGATATGGAATCACAATTTGTCTATTAAGAGGGTAAAATGAAATGGGTAGAGGGGAGAATGAAGTAAAAACTAAGGTAGAGAGAACTCTTTATCGAAGTTAAGACACCTAAATTTGGTTTGTCAAAATAAGAGGACTTTTGACCTTAAGAACTATGAAGAACTTCTCTTAGTGACACAAGTCTTGGGTAAAAAAATGGAGTATATAGATCATCCCATAAAGGTTATATGCATGAAAATTAAAATGGACCTACCTCCCCATGACATGTTCCCTACTCTTCAGTACCCCTTATAAATCCATTTGTCTACTATGAAGATTAGGTACTTGCATGAGAAAGTAAGTAGCACCATAAAGTTTTTTGAAATCCCCTATTCTAATCTACTGGCCTACCACACCCCAAAGGACTTTATCTCTATTTGAAGCTAACTTTGGAGTTTGAGCTTCAATTAGAGATAGGAGATGTTCTTGTAATCATGTTTTTTGGTGTGAATTTGACTTTTGAAATTTGTATGTTGCTTTTTAGATATCATTCATTTTGTTTCAAATGATTTGGATTTTAAATTTCTTTTGATGGATTTTTCTATTCCTCCTCCATATGGATTTATAAAACCAAACATGGGTGTTAAAGATGACTTCCATTTGAAAACTTGAGACAAGGTTGCTTAGAGAGAAAACTTCATAAAGAATGGGGTCTAAGAGTCTCATAAATATAGGTCAAATAAAAGTGTTATCTTGACTTCAACCTTGTTTTATCCAATGAGGAGATAAAAGAAAGGATGAATCAATATGAATGACACATGGAGCAATTTTAATTACTTAAAATTAAAAAAATGTGAAAAAGGGAAAAAAGAGGGAGACAATGACAGTAAAGTGTGATTCCTTATCATAAGAAAAAGGGAAATGGAGGAAAACATGCTAACATAGATTATTGTGTAAATTCCATCTAACAAAAGAAGCAAAAGTAAAAGTTAAGAGCAAGGATCAATAACATGAAAAGAATGGTAATTTTATGAGGGTCGAGTCTTATCCATAGTATTACAAAACAACTCATAAAAGAGAAACCCACAAGGTTACTAATAAGCAAGAGAAAAACAAAGTGAGAGAGCCTTATTATAAAGCAACTCATAAATATAAACTTAAAGGATGCCAAAATATAATTGGCAAGCAACAAAATGAGAGAGAAATGATTAAAATAAGGTGGTTTTGTGAGGGATGTCGGGTCCTATCTATGGTCTTACAAAAAAACTCATAAAATAAAGACCCAAGGGGTGAAAAAAATAGGAGAAAATGCAATAAAATAAGGAAGACTATGGTACATCAAGAAACCAAAAGACCAAAAGGGAGGACTAAAGGTTTGTGATCAGAAGGAAACCAATGCAAAGGGTGAGATCCATGCTTATGTAACCTAAAAAATTATATTAGAAAGATATATATATATATATATATATATATATATATATATATATATATATATGACAAGAAGGAAATGTTTAGGCAAAGTATCTTTTGAGGAATTGGGCATTGGTGAGTTCTTTGAAAACATGGCCTTCATTAGTTTGAGGGTGATAAGTGCTTGGACCAAGGATGTATTTAACCAAATATGGGCCCCACCATTTTTGGGCATATTTACCATCTTTGTCATGGGTGTAATCTAGTTTAAGGATAGATCACCAACATTGAAAGTGAATATTTTAACATGTTTGTTAAATCATTGGGTGATATGAGCCTTGTATTGGCAGTCATGTTATAATTCAGAAAGATGACATTCATCAAGAAGATCAAGGGCATGAATGTGAGATTAATGCAATTCTTCATTGGGAATAACACCGTGAAGAGATATAAAAATAGAGAGAAGTTCCACTTCTAATTGAAGGACTAACCCAAAACCATAGACTAACAAAAATGGAGTTACCCCAGTGGCAGTATGTATGCTAGTTCGATAGGTCTAAAATGTAGGGTAAAAATGAATATGATAATCCATGCAAGTTTCAAAAATTATCTATTAGATAATTTTGTTGACAATTTTATTGGTGGCCTTAGCTTGACCATTGCATTATGGATGGTAAGGCATGGAAAACTTTTGATTGATCTTAAATTTGGTACAAAGTTGTTTAACATGTTTATTTTTTAAATTACCATCATTGTCTAAAATTATGGTATGAGGAATGCCAAAGTGGTAAATAATTTGGTTAAGAATTAACTTGGATATGGTAGGACTAATAACATTAACAAGGGGCATGGCTTCTACCCACTTGGTAAAGTACTCAGTAGTAGTGATGATAAAAACATGCCCATCTTGGGAGTGAGGAAAGATCAAATCCCCATGTGGAAAATGGTCAAGGAGATTTGATAGTTTGATGCTCGATAGGAGGTGAATGGATAAGATCATTGTGAATCTGAAAATGAGTATAATTTTTAGCATATTAAATTACATCCTTTTCAAGAGTAGGCCAAAAATAAGCCATACATAGATATTTGTGTGTTGTAGCATGTCCACTATAGTGACCACCATAAATTCCCCCAAGTGCTTTCTTGAGTAGAAAGGGAACCTCATATTGCATAACACAATAGTGCAAGGTACCTTTAGCATTATGATAGTAAAGGATTTTATGTCAAAATATATACTTGAAACCTTGTTTATGAATGTATGTCTTTTCATAAAAATATAGATTAGGAGGATAAGTTTGATGATCTAGGAATCGAATTATATCTTAATACTAAGGGCTTTGCCAAATAGTCACAACCTTGATGTGATAGATAAGTGAATCAAGTGGTTAGGTAGATGATGGATATTTTGTAATTTATAAAATAAAGGAAAGATCAAAAATAACTTGATGAGGATGAAAGAGAGAAGTTGAATAGGTAAGAAAATCAGCAATGGAATTTTGGTCTCGAGGAATATGATCGATAATGAAAGAGATAAAGTCCTTAGAAAGAGTGGTTTTAATTTGATGATATGTGATAAAGTTCTCACTTTTTCATTGATAATCACCATTAAATTTATGAAAAATGAGATAATAATCTCCTAAAACATCAAGATATTAGATGTCTAGATCAAGATAAGCTCTCATGCCTAAGATAAGAGCTTTGTATTTGGCCATATTATTGGTGACATGAAAGGTGAAGCAAAAAACTAAAGGAATGATCTTACCAAGAGGACTAGTGAAAATGCAACCTACCCCATCTCCTTTAAATCATTTATCACCATTAAATTGGAGAGTCCAAGTATCCTCATGCAGGTCAACATTAATTTCAGGGAGTTCCTTAATAACTACCTTTGGTTTAGTAGTACCGGAGGGAGTGGAAGATTCTTCAAGATTATTAGCTTCAAGATTAGTAATAAATCTATGAAAATAGTCTTTAAGGGATATAAATTGAAAAAGACCTTAAATTTAAAGTATATTGTCATTAGGAAGATCATCTTGGAGTGAATAAGTGGTCAGAATAGGAGTTGCAACAAGTTGGTCAGCTATGACTTGCTCGTTAATAAATTTTTATGTGATGATGTAGAGATCAAATTCCATAAGTAAGAGCATCTATTTACCAATTTTATATCTAATAATAAAGGCTTTGGAGGATAAATAATGAAGGGGGTCAGAGTGAATGATGACATAAGTAGTTAGGTATAACATATAATGATGAAGATTTTCAGTCACAAAATAGATAACGAGGTAATCATGCTCATCTTTGGTATAATGCATCTCTTAATCAATGAGGCCTTGGATAATGTAGTAAATATCATACTATATTCCTATATCATCTTTGTGGGAAAGCATTTCCCTAACTAAAATATGTGTTGAAGAAGTATAAATAATTAATGGTTTATCATTGGAAGGTGGACAAAGTGTAGGTGGATAAAGTAATGACTCTTTCATATTATCGAAGGATTTTTGATATGGATCCATCCATTCTAAATTTGTACCTTTCTTGAGAAGAGAATTCATGGAGTAAATGTGATAATCCATTTTAGGGACAAATCATCTAATTTCCCTAAGTTTTCCAAAATAAGTACAAATATCAGGAATAGATCAAGGAATGGGCATGTTAACAATAACACTAATTTTGGCTGGGTCAATATCGATGCCATAGAGAGAGACTAAGAATCCTAAAAAAATTCTAGATGTGACTCTTAAAACATATTTGGAAGTATTAAAACTAACTTTATATCTAAGGAGATGGTCAAATATGATAGCAAGATCAAAAATGTGGTTCTTACAATGTTTGGATTTAGCACTTAGATCATCCACATAAGTTTGAACAATTTTGTGGATGAGATCATGAAAGATGTGAGTCATAGAATGTTGATAGGTAGCTATATAATTTTTAAGTCCAAAATGAAATTTGACATAACAATAGGCGCCCCATTACATGGTGAAAGTAGTCTTATGTTGGTCCTCAGGAGTGATGTGAATATGATTGTATCTTGAGAAGCCATCCATAAGGGACAACATTTCATAACTAGTCATGGAATCAATGATGTCATATATTGAAGGTAAGGGGAATTTGTCCTTAGGAAAATAAAAATTAAGGTTGTGTAAATCAATACAAATTTGAATGACCATAGTGATCTTATTTCGAAAGGGAACAATGTTAGAAACCCATTTAGAATAATCCACTAGTTTAATGAATTTAACATCTAGTGGTTTAGTGATTTCTTTATGGCATAGATTAGTAACTTCAAGTGGGAAATTTTACTAATTTTGAATCACTGAATTAGCACTAGGATAAGTGATGATGTTATGAACCAAAATACTAGGGTCAATACTAGGCATGTATTGGTAGGACCAAGTGAATGCCTCTTGATATTTATCAAAGAATAAGATAAAGTTGTCATGCTCATATGGTGAGAATTCTTGAGAAAATATGATTGGTTGAGGATAATATGGGGTACCATATTTGATGTGAGTTGTTTCTTTGATAATTATGGAATTTTCATCTTGAAAATGGTAAGGTGAATTAGGCAAAGCTAAAATTGGATTTATTTTAGGATCAATGCTAGCAACAAAGTTGTTAAAGCAAGGAGTTTTATTCTTGAAATTTCCAAGTTTATGATGTTGTTGAGGAAGTTGAGGTTCCTGAGCATGAATTAACTTAAGAATAGCTTCATCACTAGGTAATGTAGGAAGAGGACCATAATATTCAACATCTACTTCAAGGTCTAGAATTTGATTTCCATGCCTATTATATTCAGAATGAATCTGATGAACATTAGTTGCCTTAATATCTAGTGTAATTTTGGAAGTAGATGAAGAGGATGGATCTAAATAGATGGGAGTGTTGATATATTTAATTATGGGAGAAGAATCTAAAGAAATGATAGGATCCATAGGAGGTAGAGAAGATGTAGGAGCATGTATAGGTTTGGAAGGTGTAATTTGTTCTACCACCCAAGGTGTATTAATAAGTGGATAATTGGTAGAAGGTACATGAACCTCAAGACCTAAATCATGGTGTGTAGATATGGTATGTACATCTTGATTGAATGCATGAATTTGGGCTAAAATATTTTAATATTGTTGGACATCCAAGTCTCTAGAGTGAGCTTGGGCCATAATATAGTTGTCATCATATGTTGGAGAAATCATACATGCTTGGTAATCGGGGGGAGTTTCAGAAGGTGAAATCACAATGTTGATAAATATATGAGGGGATATGTTCAAAGGATCTTGGAATAATTTAGCCACTCTAAAATCATTGTAAGTAAAGGCATCTTCAGGTAAAGATGGCTCTTAAGCATTACATGGAGGGGGAAAATCAATAATCTCATCAATGATAGGAACAATATGATATTCGGGTAAGAGATAAGGAGGAACACAATTTGAAATATATGGAGGTAGCTTCTTAATATTGCAAGTGATGTAACTCATTAGAATCATCATCATTGGAATCCATAAGAGTAACTTAAAGATCAAGATTCATGTTGATAAAATTAGGTAAAAGAGAACTATTGATTTTATAAATTTTAGTAATTCAATATTGAGGCTTAAGATTAGGAAGTTGGATGCTCCATGGGTTGGGATTAGCTTCATACTTGTAACATTTTTTGTTATGTAAGAATTTATTACACTGACTATCAGAAGAGGCAATGGCCCTCATCTGATGAGTCCATATATGACCAAGAAGAATGTTATAAGATAAAGGAAGATTAAAGATCATGAGCTTGGTTCTAATAGTCTTAGGTCTAAGGTCAATAGAAGCTAAATGTAGCCAAGCAGCTTTTGATTAGTCTTGTCAAAGCCATAACAAGTAAGACAAGTTTGCTTAAGATGATCTTTGTTATAACCAAGTTGTTGAATGAACCATAAGGATGTGACATTAATACCTTTGTCAACTATAAATTTTTGGATAAGGGTGGTATTGCTAGCTACTTTGATAAAGAGAGGTAGATCATCGGTGTAAAAACAATTCATCATTAATCATGTCCTCTTTAATAAATTAAATGGAAGGTTTATAAGGATACAGTCTTAATGTTATTGACATTAGTTGGTTAAGAATTGATAGAAGGTGGTTCTTCATTTATGAAAGATGGATCTTCAATTTATTGAAGTTGTTGAATAAGAAATTTATAATGATAGGGTGAACTGTGAACCAACTCCATAAGAGGAATCTTACAAGGCATAGAGTTAAGTTCTTCAAGAAAGTTCCAATATGATTTATAAGAACTAGCATGAGGTCTAGAAGGTAAATTATAATTACAAGGTATAGATATGGTGGGAAGATTGAAAGGAGGAAGTTGTTCCTTGGGTGATTGTGAATCATCATGAATGGTAGTGGTATATTTAAGCAATTATTCTTCTAGAGATGGTTTCTTAGGTTTGGTAACAGGATCTTTGTGAGCTAGTTTACAATGATAATTAACCTTAGCAATGTTGACATATTGAGAGTTATTATAATATAGGTTATAATTAGCATTGATGGCACAAACATCTTTGAAATTTGATTGATTATTTTTTTAATAATATTTTTTTATTATTAGAAGTAGAATCTTTAAAGGTTTTTCATTTTTGAGATGTAACAGCATACTCTTGATGACAAAGTTTGATCATAGCCTCATTATTGAATGAGTTACCAAGCATATAACAAATGACACACTTAGTGAAACCTATACAAGATTCATGGGAATGCCAAATGTCATCATGGAACCAACATAATAGATTGGGATAAATGAAAGGTTTTGAGGGTGGTAAAAATTATTTCATTTGCCAAACTGAAAGATTTGTGTGAGATGGTAAAGGAACATTAGATTTGGCAAATCTAGGTTTGGTTTGGGGATTATTACTAGTGATATCAATATATGTTTGAAAATATCCTTTAATAAGTTTATGATTGGGTTTGAATTGCTTCATAAGAAATTCTTGATGCTTAGCTTGGTCAAGAGCTTCATTAAGAGTTTGAAGAGCAAAGGTTCAAACTTTGTATTGAAGAGTGGGAGTCAAAGCGGTAATAAAGAGTTTGAATAAATTATCATCAGTCATATTATGATCATATTTATGAGTTAAATATTTCCATTTTTTAATAAATTCATGAGACAATTCATTAGGATATTGTTTATCATTAATGAAGTGACTAAGATAATTTTTAGGAAGATAATTATGTTAAATCTCTTTAACCAAAGGATTGACCAAGTCTTCTAGCTTCCAAATACAATGTCGAGGAAGTTTATTATACCATTCTAATACATCACTAGTGAAATTTTTGACTAATAGTTTAATTGTGGCAAATGTATTAGTTTGGATCTACTCTTTGTAAATGTTACCAAAGGCTTTGAGGAATGAAGCAGGGTTTTTAGTCCCATCATATTTGATATTTTTTATGTTACCAATATAAATGGATACAATGAAGGGAGATAAAGGATCATTTTTAATGTTTGAATCATCTTGTTATTAATTATGTATTTAGGAATAACATGACCTGAGGCATCCTTAAGAGGTGGAGGAATATAATTAGGATTAGCTTGAGGATGATATTTAGAGGTTGATTAGTCACATTGATTAAATGTTGTTGAAGTTGCATCATTTGGTTGGTATTAGAGTTTTGAATGATGTTCATTTGTTGAATGACTTGAGCTAAGAGTTGGGTTGTATCAGGAGGTGAGTTAGTGTTGGTTGGATCACTCCCCAAATTAGTGTTAGGGGGAGGATTATTAGAAGAATGGTTATTAGTAGGATTGTTAAATAGATTTGTATCAATCACTCCCACATTATTTTGGATATTTTTAGAAGTGTCTTGATAAGTATGGAAAGGATTGGATCGATCAACTTCATCTTGAGGTGTTATTTACACTATGTTACAGTTTATAGATGAAGGAGGAGAAGAGGTTCCCCAAGAGTGATTGTTCTCTTGGGAGGAAAAGGGAGGAAGGAATGAACTTCCCATATAATATCTAAATGGATTTAGGTTGTCTAAAAATATTATAATAGGAGACCTCATTCTGATGGAGGAGAGATGAAAAAAATACAAAATTGGAGAGATGGGAAACTAGATTAAAAAATTGGAAAAGTAGGAAAAAGTACTAGGTCAACCAAATCAACCTAGTTAGGAAATAGGGCTTGCAAAATGTATTAGGTTGACTAGGTTGATCTAGTGTAGTGCATATACGCCATAAAAAGTATAGGGTCGACCATGTCAACCTAGTATAGTGAATAGGGAAAAGGAAAATATTGATAACAAGATTGGAAATGGAATAAGATAATTTACAGCTAATCTAAGAAAGTAAGTACAGAAAAGAAACACACAATCAAGTAAATTGACACTAGCCAATTCAATTGATGTACACAAAGCAAAATCTTGCACTAACACTAGCTAATGTAATATTTTCACACACAATTGATCAAAGATCAAGAAAAAAACATGAATGTAAAGCTAGCTACTTGGTTAACCTAGAATGTTGATTAGATTATTAAGAATGATTTTAAATGTAAAGGGAGATTGGTTATAAGCAAGTTACTATATAAAAATGTATGGATAGTTTTAGGTGAGTATAGGATGAAAATAATTATAGTGGTAATGATACAGGCTTGGTATTGGGGCCTACACCCTCACTTCACACACTAAAACAATAAAGGTAATAGGTGCTTAGCCAAAATATACCATTAACCACACTTTATACTTGACTAGAGCATCAAATCAAATTCCCCTTTGGTGATGAAATCCAAGTAGGTAGACCTAGGTAGTTAAATGTTTAAATGCTTGTTGATGTTTATGTGGTTTGGCTATGTATGTAAAAGAATAGAAATAGTGAAACTAAGTGATTAATTGAAAATCTCTTAATTAGACTATGTGAACTATTCTAAGAATATAAACAACTTAAAATAAATATGTGATTCACATATATGGTGCATTCCAACTTTGAACGAAGATATAGTTGAAAAACTATATAGATAATCATAAAAAATAGGGTTGATATGGTTAAACATGTACTGTGGAAGTAAATTCTAAAAGTGAACTAAGTTGGTTAGGTTGACCTAGTTATTTCAAAAAACATAGAACACATAACTAGGTCCACAGGGTCGACCTAGTTGACTGTGCAGAGGTAGTTTGAAGACTACAAACTATGAAAGGAAAGTATAGAAAAAGAAAGATACATAGGAATATAAAATGACCTAAATGGTTTAGATATGAAAAGGATAAGAGTTTTTATCTAAGATCTTGGAGAAAATTAGCAAAAACCTACAAACTGGGTTAAGCTAGTCAATTAAGCTATACAAGAATCTACTAAAAAAGTTTTGAAAATGTACTAGGTCAACCTGGTCAATATATTAGGTTAAACAAGAAGTTTAAAAACCTAAAAAACCTATACTAGTTCAATCTAGTTGATCTAGTTGTTTGAATAGAAATCTAAAAGTTTTGGAGATTTGTACTTGGTTAAGTTGTTTGAGCCAGTTGTTCTTTCAAACCTATGCACATAGATAAATAAACTAGGTTAATAGGGTTGATCTAGCACAATAAAGATATGATAAAAATAATGACAAATAGAAATTAAATAAGTGAAATAAATCCTATAAGGGTTTGCTTCACATTGGGTTCACTAGAATGCATGTAATAAAAAATGCATTATGTCCATAAATCAATCCTAGATTGAATGGGATAGATCATACCTACACTTCTAATTATGGGCATACAATTGCTAAGAAATAGCATGACTAATGTGAGGATCTTCTAGACTTTATTATGGGATCACTTGTCATAACACACCGTGTGAGGTAGGGTTCCAAAGCCTACAGTCTAAACAATTGTACGACAACCCTAAAAGAGTCCTATGATTTAATATTTCACTAATCTAATAACAAGAAAAGTAAATATAATCTAATCCACACCAAAGCTTGTGGCATAAAGTGTGGGTTAGTAAACCAAATCAATCAAAAAAATTATAGGGAACCTCACATAATGTAAGTATGAGTAACACCCTAATGCATAGAATATGAAGAGTAATATTATTCGATCCAACACTTATGATATTGATATCTACTAAAAGAGAGGAGAAAAAAGTTATACTATACTTACATAAATGTGAACCCATCAATACTAAATCTCTCCTTTAGCTAATGGGGATTTTCAAGACGCTATTTTGGTTCATAAGGATCACTTTTTTAGGCCAAAGCATCCAAGACCTATCCACAAGATAAGATTCTCAAAAATAAGAAACCTAAGCTAAGTCTCCTCAATTAGAATGGTGGAAGAGCATATTGTGAAGAAGCATGAGTGAATAATAACTCATGATTTCATATTTTAATAATGAAAAAAATGACCTTGTATTTATAGGTAGAACATACCTTAAAATCATTTGGATATGTCAACTGTGCTTGGTCGGCCCAGTCGACCTAGCACATTTTTGGGCTAACTCACTAGTTTTGTGCTAGGTCGACTGGAAGGTCAACAAACCAAAAGAGAGAAAAGAGTCCCTAAACTGTACTAGGTCAACCAGGTCAACCTAGTATGTGAAATAGGTCAAAATGGTGCCAAACAAGGAAATGAAAGATGAAAAGAGTAAAAAGACTAGAAGACTATTAAGGGAGGAGAAACAACTTAGGGAAAGGTTTTAAGAACTAGGTAGATTGATAATAATGTGGAAAAAAGGGATAACAATTCTGTGAAGCACCAAAGGTATTTCCACGCCTTTCCTAGTAAACCTATTAAGGCATGCACTTAGAGAGATTGAGTCTCAATGGGTTCTTGCAAGTTATAAAATGTCAGTATTTGACAAAAGTTAAAAATATTATGTGTATACACCCTTGATTTTGATTATTTATTTGTTGTTGATTGTTGTGCTTAGGAAAGGGGTTTTTGTATATACCTGTATCTTTATTGGTATTGGGTGCTCTTTTATCTAACTCAATTTCCTCATTTTCAATAAAAACTTGGATAAGATGTCTTAACTTCATGAATTTATAGATTGCATGGCCAACCACATGATGGTACTCATAATACTCATTATCTTTATACCATGTTGGGTTGGGTTGATCCTTTGGAAATAATTTTAGAATAGACTAAAAAATCATATTAGCTACTACTAATTTTTGGAATGTTACCTTAATGGGCTCATTGAGGTCACTGAAAAACTATCTTAGTAGTGTCCTCATCATGGGGGATCTTTTTGCAATGTGATTGGACGATTAGGTGGGGTACTTTGGGTAGGTGTTGGATGTAGCATTTACATATGTATCAATTTTATGACACCATTACCAACCATGTTTTTATTCTTAATGAAAGTATTTAGTTTTTCAATTGTGATTTCTTGAGTTGGCACTTGATTTTGGTTTGGGACTTGGGATTGAGAATATATCTTTACAAAAACCTTGTTAATAAGTGACTTTTTAATATGTACCCCTTTGCTAATTATTTATTCATTAGTGTTTTTATAATAAACTCTTAGATTACGGGTAACCTCAACATTTACGTTCTATATGAAAATACCCATTAATTAATTATATAATAAATTATGAAAAAATTGAATAGCTAGGACTATCCAAATTTGTAAATAGGTCAAAAATATTAATCCTCCTTATTTCTTAACATTACACAAATCAACTACCATCAATTCATGTTCTATGTTATAATAGAAGTGATTGACAATTTTCTTTGGATAATTCATCAAAAGTGGTTACTAGTCCCTTTATTAGTTTGAAAAGCCACTCCAAAGATTATCCACCCAAACTACATGGAAATAAACAAAGTAAATAGATATTGTTGTAAGCTATTTTTGGCATGCGATAAAAATTGCCTTAAAATGCTCTCTTGGATCACCTTTCCCTTTATATTTATAAAATTTTGGCAGTTCAAAATGAGGGGGAAAGGTACTTGGAGAAAGCTTAGGTTAAAAATATAAGGGCATATTTAATCAAATTTTTACTTCTTTGGTGCTTGGTTACCTATTTATAGTTCATAAATAATTTCCTTCATTATATTCCACTCTTGGTTATTGGGATAATTTTGTTGTCAAAGGAAAGTATTTTACTAGGTATTCATGCACTGATGGGCTTGGTTGGGATTGGCGTAGGTAGGAATGGATTTCATTTATGTATTTTTTTTAGGGATATTCACCTTATAACTTGAATCATGCATTTATTGAGGGATTTACTATTGTAAATTTTAGGGGATATGTTGTTGGTTTAGATTTAGATGGGAATAGGTAGGGAATTATTGATTCTAAGGAATCTTCTATTGTGAATTGTAAAGGATATACTATAGGTTTGAAGGAAATTTTTATTGGTTATAAGGAATTTACTATTGATTTATGATAAGGAATTGTTGTTTCAAATTAGAAGCATCAGGCAATGTGTTGTGAACCACTCCGCACTTGCTGTGGTGGTGGATTTTTACAACTTGTTATTATAGATTATTTGGCACCTATTTCTCATTAGAAATGATCTCTTAGTGGTTGAAAAATGTATTAAACATGTCAAGTGGAACTTTTTGCATAACATTTTTTGGAATGGATTGTTTAGTAGGAGCTTGTTGATATATGGTAGAAGTAGATTGGGTTAAAGTTTGTTGTGGTTTTTTAAACAACTAGTTTTGATCTAAAAATGTGGAATTATTGAACTAAGTTGCTAATAGATAAGTTTTTAGATTATTTATGAGATGATATGCATATATTTAGATAATTTTTTATATTATAGAATTAATGATCTATCCATATTGAGATGGGTCAATAAGTTACCCCTTGCCTTTGATGGATAACGTAAAAGTTGGTTTTGAATTTTGGATAAGGGACTAACTTTGGATGCTAACTACTTATTGAGGTAATTCTTATATACAAATAAGAATACATAATTGGTCTATGGGGAAGTTAGGTGGGATCTTGGCTCTATATTATAACAGTCTTAGAAGTGCCTCATCCTTGTCTTTTAAGGTTTGTTGTTCGAATTGTCTTTGACTAGTTCCAATAATGGGAGGGAGATATTCAAAAATTATTAGATAGTATTCACTATCATCACTCACTTTTAAATTTATAAGGTATCCCAAAGGATCAAAAAAAAAATCTATCTCAAATTTAGGGCCGTAAAAGTCCCTTCTACAAGTGTACCTAGGCATGTCTCAAAGGGTTTTTGAACTAGAGAAGGGTTGGACCTTGGTTGGTCCTTGATTAGATTTGTTTGAATTTGAAATGAAATTGAATGGTTTTATACCTAAAATTGAATTTTAGAATTGGATTATTGACACAAGGAAATGCAGGTTTAAACCCAAGCATGAAATTGGTATCATAATAGTATCAAATGAGACAAGAGTTTATTCCAAGTGGGAAGTGTAATGCCACAAAATGGATAAAGATGATTTAGAAAAGTGGGTAGTGTAACACCTTGCTGTGTGAATATGTGATGTTGGTTTTGAGACCTTTGTTTTTATAAATTGATTTATTTATTTTAAATGTGGTTATGAACACAAAAATGGTTTTGACAAGACACTCAAGAAATCATGAATTTAACTTAAAAACTAACATACATTTATGTCTTACTCATTGAGTCCATTTGATATACTCACCTTTGAGAAGATTAAAAATTAATTGGTTTATTAAGTAATTAAAAAACTTATGGTGGTGTTTTAATTTCACCCTTATCTCAAAGGTTTGTATGAAAATACAATCTTCAAGTGAAAATACCTTTGTACCTCTAAATCAATGAGAATATCATGTTAAAAGAGGTTTCTTTTCCAAGTTTTCATTAGATTTTCTATATGGTCTCAATATACCTTGTGGTGCATGAGAATAATATATCTATCAATTGGATGTGAGAATTAGTGGGCCATTCACCAAAGGGTCTTATACCTTTGTGACCACTTCAGTCACAAGGGTCTCAGTGAAGTGTTACTAGCATAATCAGGCTCTAAAGAATGTATCAGCCAAGATACTACTACTATGACCTCAATTTGTATACCATGTTAGATAATAGGGTTGGTATGATGATATGATGTGAATTCCTAGTTAACACACCCCTATAACTCATAGGAAGGTGATGAAGTCCAACCCACATAGTAAAAAAATGAAAAAAGTAAAAACATGCTTTATTTTTTATTTTTAGGACCCAACAAATGGATAAGAGAAGAACATACTTCAAATTTGTTTCTCGGGTGGACAAGAAAGCAAGTAAAATTATATATTTTTGGTCACATAGGATCCATAAATGGGGTAAGGGAAGAGAATAGACACAAAAATTTTAAAAAAAATGGAAATAACAAACCATTTAAGCAAATAACACAATGCATGTGATTTTAGGAGCACCAAGTTAAAGTGGATGTTCATTTTTAAGCACCAAATATAAAAGATGAATGAAATTTATGTTGTCAATTGTGTAAGACAAATTTTAAAGATATAAAAACTTTAAATAAATTTGAATGGTGATTTTAGTTATCCAATGAAGTTGAATTAAACATAGTTTTAGTCTTAGGAAAATTTAACATGGGGCAATCCCACCATTTAGTAAGGTGATTATACCAATTTCAAGTCAATCCTATTGTTATATAGTGAGTTAAAGATACAATTTTGGTAAATTCACTAATAATTTGGATGACCTCACTAATTACTATATGATTTCACCATTTCAATAAATGGCACAATAGAAAACATAGTTTACCTTTTAGTGACCTCTCCATTTGTCTATTGACCTCACTGATTGTAGGTCAATCCTACTATTTTGTAGTTCAAGTTTGCTAATTATAGGAAAACATGGTAAAATTCATAACAATGACCTCATCATTTATCTTTTGACCTCATCAATATGCAAGTATATCTAATTTTTTTAATAGGTCAAGCTTATCGATATGTCAAAATACATATAGGAAATAGAGAGTGATAAAACACAATCCCACCAATATGCAGGTCGATTTCACCATTTATGAGAGTGATATTAACACTATGTAGGGTGATATCATAAATAACCAAAAGATGGAACATAAAAAACTTATAATAAAAAAGGAAAAAATAATTCCAAGTAACAATCAAATTTGATAATTAGAAGACTAAGAAGGCCTCTAAGGAGTTTTGTGGGGTACGCGGTACCATTAAGCATGCCAAATCTAGAGTAAGATAAAAAAATAGGTTAGTCCATTTGTTAGTGACAAAAATTAAGAACAAACATCAAGAAATAACATAATAAGCCTACTCCCTTAGTTGGGTAAGGTTTATGAAGTAAAGAAACAAACAAGAAAGCATAAACAATACAAGTTATACCTCCTTAAAGGACTATCCTTCAAATTTGATCCATAAGCATACCTGTGCCTAGATATAGAGCTCAAATTATTTAGAAATTTCGTTAAGTAACCACCTCAAACATATCCCCAAGTACCATTAGATTGGTTTGTGAATGAATTGGAAGAATTGGTGAAGCATTTAGATAGCCTTGGTACTTATAAGTTTTATAGATTAATTATATCATTAGGATCCATATGAAGATGTGTTGCTATAAATGGATTCAATTTTTGAGGTAAATACAATGATTATATATAAAATAAGGTGAATTAATAAGGCATGTCTTGCCTTAATTTGGATATTTATTTCCATAAACACCTAGTGCATGACAAATTTCTCATGATGTCATAATGATGTTGTAATTCAAACATTTGTTGAACTTTGAATATGCCATATCTTGATAATTAGCTCATTTTCATGGTTTTTTTTGTTTATCAAATTAATTTTATTTTCTTAACTAATTAATCCTAATCAACATTTAGGTGATTTATGCAATGATGATATTTGACTATTTTACTTTAGTTAATTGCCCCTAAACATTGGTTACAAATTGGTAATTTGATTCCTATTGAATTAAATGAAGCTAATGATTGGTTACAATGCCTTGCCATAATCAAGGATGCATCAACACATTTTAGAAATTGAATGTGATGTGTGTATGTTAATTGGAGCATTTTAGTCATTTGAGTAGATAAGGCCTGCTTATCATCACTAATAGAGTGTTTACATTCTGATACATACACCTTCCACGCTTTGACAAGTAAGGCCACTATGACACTGGAGTATGTTTGGAGGATTATTTGATTATTGATTCAAGGACAACAAATTTAATGGATGTAGTAGGGTAGACTAGCCATACTGGAGGACCTATTTGATGTGATAGACATTATGGTCAAAGATGAGGCTATTTATATTGATGTTTTAGAGGATCTAACATTTATTCTTGATAGTGTCCCTAGATAATAAGTAGGACATGGACATGTATTAGTACTTCCATCATCAAAACAAGCATTGGTGCCTAGTGAGGAAGTAAATTTAATGACTCTTGCCATTGTCCTTATGTTTCCTGACAAGAGTGGATGGCTTTTTTAAATTAGCCTAATAGGAGTGATATAGGATATGTTTGATACATTCACTCACTTTGCATTGGGTCCCATGGTATTGACATATCTATACCATGATTTACATATGATTTAATATTATAGGGGCAAGATCATTAACCACAACACATTGTTATAGGTGTGGGTCTAGGAGCATATTATGATAGAGTAGTTAGTGGGATAGAGGATGTAATGGTGAGATTAGGGCCCTTTAACTTTTGGTTAGTATCAAATAGGGGATAACCTATGAGGTCATAGGGGATATCTATATTTCCATTAGGACATAGATAATATGGTAAATGGGGATTTAATCTGGAATCCTTATATGGCCATTAGTTTAGCTGGTTAGAGGATGGGTATGTTACCTGATATATGATCAAAACATGTTATATCACCAGTCCACATGATTTTATATTAGAGTGATACAGGTTAGATTGGGTCTAACTGTAGTTTGATTTTCATTATGATGTTCCTAAGGGTTTGAATTTCTTTGATCATGTGATTTGAGAGTTGAGATAGTGGGGGCCACCTATTATGAGAGTAGAGGCAATATGGATCTATCTATTGGTTTAGTCAATAGTGTGGGCTTCTATCAGTGGTGTTTCCTATGTTGGTGTTACATATGCTTATACAACATAGTGGGTAGGTTTTAGACCCATGCACCTTGCTCTCCCCTAGTCTCAATAACCAAGACAACACCATAGGAGGTGAGATAAAGGTAGGGTTTAGTATAGGGATCATTATACAATATGATACTAGGATAGCATCTAGTAGAAATGCATGGACAGAGATAGGTTTTGACATGGGTACATTCATAGGAATAGGGATAGAGATAGGCACATGGACATGTTGGGCCATAGGTCATTGGTCCTTAGGTTGTATATTTACCCATTTAAGATATTACATAATAGGTAGTGGGGATCCCTATGCATCACATGGTTCACTAAGTGTTATAGGATCCAAGTGCACATTTCATGCCCTTGGTGATTTATTATATCTTATTGATGGAGGATAAATAGAATGGGGGAAGAGATGGAGGTTAGGGTCTTACCATAGATAGAGATATAGTGGAGGCAAATATTTAGGGCACAAAATAGGGTATAGGTGATGTAGGGACCTCAGGGATAGTTAGATCATCAAAAGACTAAGACCTATCATAACATTGATATCAACTTCTAAATCCACTAATATGTTGGGTATATCTTTCTTTCCTATATCCATGGTGATGATTGGACTTCTAGGGTCTCCATACTTTCATAAAATCAACTTTCCTACAAAGAGGTAATAAATCTTATCATGTATGGTTTTAGGATATTGTATTATTCTCCCTAGAGTTTTAACACATGGTCCTTTTATGATTATATTAAGTTTAGGGATGTCTCTGATGTATTGTAGTATTGGTATCTCTATCTTTAGTTTTATTAGTTCTTAGACTAAGTTAGATTCACTTTTATTTGTTCTTTCTTTAAGTCTCTATGGATATGAAATTGGTCATAGAGTAGTACGAGTGGTAGTTTTGCGAGGTTTTCTTTTCTCTTAAATATCCTCTTTTTACTTGACTTGCTCATTGGGAAGCCTTTAAATTTTATTTTCATTAGGAATTTCTATGATGTTGAGTGGAGGACTAAACATTTTACTTGAGCATAACTAGACATTCCTACAATCTATGGCATTTAATCCCATGGTTACTTATTGTTATGTTTCATAAATAGGAGATAATTGTTTATTTTAGTTTTTGATATCATATTTGTAGGTAACTAAGGCTAATTTACTTGTTAAATTTGTTTGGGTTGGATAGTAAGAATAGGCATCAACACCTATTGGGGTGGAAACCTCTTTTACTATTAAATGTTTGATTGGGTATCCATTATTGATTTATTTTCTGAATCCATGGTTTTTAGGTTTGATGTGCTACCCATTGTTAGGTTGATGTCCATTCTTTGGAAGACCAAGTTGGTGCTACCTAGGTTTGTGGAGGTGTTGGTTCATACCATGGCATCATCCATAGATTGGAAGGAGATCGAGGAACAAAAGGATTCAAATTTTTATTATAAGATAAATTGACTCCCTGTATTTTTATATAATTGATCTCTTATGTTAGTTAGGTAATTTGTTTCAATTTATTTTTAATGATAGGAAGGAGGATGCAACTCTTTGTGCCATGTGTATTTTAATAAGTGTAGTATCAGAGAACATGTTTCAACCTATATTTTGGATAATACATGGCTAAAGTTTCAGATGTGTCATTAAAATTTTCTTTAAATCCATCCAATATGGTATTCAATTAAACCAAAATGTCTATTTTAATATTTGAAAACTCCTCCATGAGTTGTCCTACATCATTTCTTCCTTTCTCTATTTTCAGCTTTGTAATACTAGCCATTGTTCTCGAGTAATTCCTACATAATTCAACAATGTTATTGAGACCAAGATTATTTATTTCTCCTTTTCCTATTAATTTTAAGGATTTATGAGCATCATTTTTCTATCCTTTTAATATTTTTTTTCTTAGTTACTCATCTAACTCATATCCACACCTTCTAAGGATAAAAAGTAAATGGTCAAGATAGTCTTCTATGTTTTCATCTTATTTTTATTTTATATGGAATAATTAATCTTTTATATCTCATAAATTATAGTAATCATGATATTTTTACAAGAATAGCTTTCTAATTTCATCCCATGTGTGAATGGATTATGGTTTTAATCCCATAAACCACCTCATAGCTGAATCATTGAGTGTTGAGGGAAATAATTTAAATTTTTGATTGTCAGACTCATAATCATAGGTCTAACATAACACCTTTAATTCAAAAAATAATTGGTCAATATATTATATTGACATTACCTTGAAATTATGTAATATAAATGGGGATATATTTTTAATTAGAGTATTTTCATCTAGATCTAGGACAATAAGATAGGAAAAGGTTCTCTTTACTTGTTAAGATCTCCTTGCCCCATCCCTATTCTATGGATTTACAATGTTTCCAATGTTGTATCCCATTTATTCATAGTATATGTTGTAAAAGGTTCTCCTTGGAGGTGTTAAATCATCAGATGTGGATGGAAGGATACTTGATTGAGATTCAATACTTTTGTTTACATATTTTTCATCTTAAATTGATTCTTTTGGAAGGATGCTCCTATCTCTGGGGAATGTTCCCAAAGTTTAGGTGAGGCTAACAATGGTTCTTCCTCAACAATGCTAATTTATTTTCCTATAAGGTCTTGTAATAAAAAAAATTCTTGTGACCTACTATTACTTCTCTCTTGTTGAGGGTTTTTAGGAATATATATTCTCTTTGAATCTCTTTGTCTATTAATAAATTTCTTTGATTTATGGGAAATGTTCTTAATAAATTTTTACTTTAAGTTTTTATACCCTAATGGCAACTATAAAATCCATACAAATGGTGATAAAAATGATGATTTTTGTTATGTCCTCTTCATTTATATGGTTGTGTCATGTCAATCCAAATGGTGTCCAAAAAAATCAATAGTAAGGTATGCCAAATGATGACTAACAACTATCTATTTGGGATGTTTTGTTGATCATCTACTTCTGAGTTCTAATCTACGTACTTGAATTTAAATCTGATTTATAACTTGTGAAATTAAACACAATTACTACATTGAAAGTACTTGGAAGGAAACATTCTGTATAGAATTGGAATTTCATGAAAGTAAAACACACTCTTTAATCTATTTTCATTAATGTAAATTGAATGAAATGAAAACACACAAATAATATATTTTCTATAAAAGGAAATTATTTGAAATGAAAATGCTTTGGAAGGGAAATACTATAATTAAGATTACTTGAAACACACACATTAACACAACTGCAAGTGAAAATAGAGATAATAATACATTACATAAGATAATGGATGATAAGTTTAAAGAACACAAAAATATGAAATAAACATATAAATACCAAAATAGATCCTAATATTTAGTTGAGTGATCCCTTGCTCTCCCTTAGAATAGGATTTAGAACACCATTAGACTTTTGAAAACTTCCTAAAATCAAATTCTCATTATTTTTGAAAACTACTTATAATGTTGAAGAATGGTGATACTATCAAGTTCTTAGTACTTTATCTATATCTCCTTTTTATCCTATCATCAAAAGGATAAGTTTTTATATTACAATGTCTTACGATATATGTCTTAAGATAGAAAAATAAATTAACAAGATCATATTCTAACAAAAACCTTACCTTATTCCAAATAATAACATAACAACATCCTTTCCACATTTAATGAAAAATGGTGGAAAGCACTAGATTCAATTCCTTCATGATTCCACATTTACTATCATTTTTAATTTTCTTGTCAATTATATCCATCTGATCTCAGTCAACTAGTTGATTAAAACATAATACTTATAGTTACTCATACGAAAACTTCAAACTTATATAAATACCATGGATAAAAATAGATAGTACTATTTTTTGAAATTCTATATATGGACATGATAATTATTCCCAAAATATATTAAACTACTTCTTTTCAAGCATGTATGTCTTACATCAATACCTAATTGTTAGGTTTTATTTTCCAAGATTTTTAGAATTTTCTAGAACTAGTTTGAGCATCTTTAGGACTAGACTAGGTATATTCAAAGCCAAACTAGGCATATTCAAAGCTAGACTAGTGATATTTAGAGCTCATCTAGTGATATTTAGATTTGGTCCTCAAGAGTCTTTTGATGCCAAAAACATTATTTTTGACTATAATACATTCTTATGACTCGTACATACAAAACTGGTGTCTTTCACATCCAAATGTTAGAACATAGTGGCTTTAACAAGTAATAATAACTTACACATAATAAATATGATAAAATACTCACTTTTTACTTTGGATCAATAATGAGTTCTATTATGCACATCTAAATACACTTAACAAGAAGACTTTTAGGTGAAGAATGAGGTAATTACTTGGATATAATGATCCATTTTATGATATCATCAAGTGTGGTATAAATATAAGTCTAAGCCTTCTCATTCCTCATCTAGAGAATACCAAGTAAACACCTATCAAAGATAAATAAATCAACTACACAACTATGCTATCATGCCCTATTTATCCCCATTTTCACATCGAACATATTAGTAGTCATATTAAAAATGTGAAGCATTAAAAGAGTAACCCATGAGGGATATTTATAAAATCACAAATTAGATTACTTCATTCATATTCATAAAGTATATTGTACCCTTATACACACACTTTACCACACATAGGGGAAAAATACATAAGTCGCAGGCCCATATTAAAGTATTGTCTATGTAGGCAATGCCCATTGATAGAGGGATTTTTGGGGTCAGATCGACACCATGAGTCCACTAACCCATTTTTATAAAACTCATTATAAGGGTGAATAAGGGTGAAGATATAGGTTTTTGATCAATTCAAAAAGAGGGATAACATATCCCAGATCTGAACACATCACTAGAAAGGAAACAAAAATAAAGAACAATAAAGTTAGCCACATGAAGATCTAATCAATATTCCTTACTAGACACCTATGTCACAGTTAAACATTAGATTAATAGTAATGTCCAGATCTAACAATAATGTCCACAATCACATAATTATAATTTCTAGAATTTGATGACTGATCCTACATACTTTCTACCTATTTCCAATCTAGATTTGTTTGCATACATTAAACCCATCTAAGTATCATTTCTATTTAGTATTATAGTCAATTGGACATGTTTAAAAATTATTTTATATATTTAACATATCTCAACCTTATTATTCAAAATATTCATCTATCTAAGTTTTCAATAAATTGCCCATTATAGATTAGTTTATCACCCTTGTGATTGAACTATTTCTATATTCTTAGCCCTATTTCCCCATATATATATATATATATATATATATATATATATATATATATATATATATATATATATATATATATATATATATATATATATATATATATATATATATATAGGGTTAAATAGTATGGAAAATAAACTAAATAAAAAATAATGTTTATATGAATGGTTGGTACTCCATTTTGGTTTATTCAATGCACCTAAAACATTCATGAGATTAATAAATGATTTATTATGGCATTTTATAGATATATGTGTCATAAAGTGTAGATGATATTTTTATTTTCAATGTTACATGGGAGGAACACCTAACACATTTGAAAAAAATATTGTAAGTATTAAAATAAAAATAAATTTTATATAATATAAAGAAATGTGATTTTTTAAAATAATTATTTGTATATTTGGGGCATGTGGTTTGAGGAGGAGAACTAAGAGTGATCCCAACAAAGGTTGATGTCATCAATAATTGTCCCATGAAAAGGAGTGATATAAATACAATAAGTTTTATTGGAGTACCAAAATACATTAGTAAGTTTATTCCTTTCTTCACAATATCCACACCTATACATTTATTTTCAATAATGGGTACAAAATTAAAATGGGGTAAGGATCATGATAGTTATTTTTATTCTTTGAAATATAAAATTAGCCATGAACTAGTCCTTGATTTTATTAATTTATATTAACCATTTGAAATTGAAATGGATGAAAACAAGTACGTGTTGGGGGAAATTTATTTTCAAGGAGGTAAGCTCATTTGTTATCATTCAAATGTATTTTATTCAAAAATAAGGGGTATTTTATTTATGATAAGGAAATGTATGCACTAATTCAAGAAATTCAGAAATGGAAGCATTATTTATTAGGTAAATATACTATTGTTCACACTTACCACAACCTATTATATATTTATAAGCATAAAATAAATTTTAGATATAAATACATTACAAAATGATGAGATTCCTTCAATAATTTTATTTATGATAAATTAAAATAAAGGAAACACAAAATTAATGACATATATGTTATCTAGGCCACCAATAAATCAATTTTTGGATATATTAATAATCTCAAAATTTTAGCTTTTCAAAAAAGAGGATTATGAGGAAGCATATGCACAAGATGTAGACATTTCAATAATTTCTGGCCAAGTGGTTAAAAAATGAGGGAAAATAAGGATACTATTTCAAGGATGGGATACTCTACAAGTAGGAAAAGCTATGTGTGACAAAGGAGGAAAGGCTAAACTTGATAATGGAAGTGCATACTATGAAGGTCTCAAGACACTTAGCTGTTGGTAAGACCATGGATAATTTTCAAAGGTATGTGTATTAGAAAAATATGCAACAATAAGTTTTTTAATTCATTCAAAAATGTAAATTGTGTTATACAAGTGTTTTACCCTATTTTTGATTAAAAAAAACTAATATGAATGAATTAATCAAGGTAGTATTTAATTGTATTATGTATGTGTAAAATTAAGATCCATAAATTAAAATGGAATAAAATGCACATCCTCTTCCATCACATTATGGGAACCCATAAAATGGGATTATTATAAATTTATATGAATAATAAATCTTATTATATAAATACCTTATATTACATTTGATGACAATGAAATAGTGGGTGATGTCTCAGATATTCATTCATTATTTATTAGAACATACATTGACCATCAACGTATATGTAGTGTTATGATTGATAATGTTTCTAGTGAAAACATATGTACCATGGCATTAATTACACATTTGGGATATACACATGATGATGTATACCCTTTGACCAAAATGGTCAAAGCATTTGATGGGACTTCATACCATGTTATTGCTAAGATTGATTTACCTTTATAGATTGGTTTAACATGTGGTTACCACTTTTTTAACTATACTATATACTTGAGTATTTGATATTATATTGGGGTGACCTTGGGTACATAAAATCCCCATATTACCTTCCATGGTGCATGGGTGTAGAAAATAAATCCATACCAATAGGGTAGTCATAATTTATATAATTCCATATAAACATCCAATAGAGCAAGAAAATTTTATTCTAAGATAGATAATTATAAACCTACTAAGGTAAATCCTCTAAAAAAGGGTAAGCAATAGGCCACCCAATTTTTTAGGTGGCCCATACTTGAGATGCCTTTACACCAGAGATATATAATAGATTCCACACAATCATCATCTACTCTTACACAACATACTTAGTTACCTAGAGAAACTAAACATGTTATAATTACAACTAATTCAAAGAAACCATAGAGCATTAGATGATGGGTTCCAAAAACCCCTACTCATTCCATTATTTATTCATGACCATAGAGTCTTATAATACATAAACATAGTACCATAGATTCTATAAATCTAGATATGACACCTATACATGATCCTTGGTAGTATCACTAGGTTGATGTACCATACTCTAAGTTTGGAACTACCTATGAGCATCCCATTTTAAGGGATGATAGGCTAGATTTTTATTTTAAAACATTATAAATATACAAAAAAATTAAATATTTCAAAAATATAAAAAAAATCAAATATTAAAAAAATATAAAAATATCCAAATAATTCAAAAATACAAAAACATTCAACATTCCCATTTTTTATTAGCTCCTTATATTTTATGTTGTTCTCTTTATGTTATTAGATAGGATATAATTTCATTTCTATATACACATATGTTTCATGCCTCCTTGAGTGTGACACATGCATACCCAGACACATGATATATATTTTTTTAGATGTTGGACCTCTCCTCTACCCACGCCATATAGTACATTGGGGGCATTTGATTCTTTGATCATGATTGATACAAGTTATATATCCTTTATGATAATTTATACATTATCATGTTTTATCTTATATACTAACACTTACAAATATCTATATCCATGTTCCTATCTTCTACAATGTACTTGATATACTATGTTACATAACATTTTTTTTAATACATATATATGGGGATTAGTATGATATGCTTATGTTGGTTGATTATGATTTATCTATTTTTTACTTCCTTTATTTTATTCCATTGCTTTTTATTGTCTTGATTGTGGAACATTTGAATATTTTCCTTACTTATTGGTCCTTGTGCTATTGTATATTGATTAGACATTTAAACATATCATTATAGGTTGGTTGTGAATTTAAATATGTCATCCCTTTTGATTTTGTGACATTTAAACATGACCCTTGTATGTGGTATCCTTGGACCATTATTTTGAATTACATTGAGTGATCTTATGTGTGTGATTTATTGTTTTTTAAGCTTTATTTCAATTAAATTTCCCTATATGATACATGATTCATACACGTATTTTATATACCTTATACTTTTGAGTTAATATACCTACTAGTTTATATCTCTATTATCTCAAAAGGGGGGAATATTAGTGGGGGCATATCATATAATCATGATCTCCACATTTAGGGGTGTGTCATTAAATCATGACCTCCACATTTTCATAATCTCTATATTTTAGTGGAGGCATGCCATAAATATATAACCTCCACACATAATTTCTCAGTGTCTCAAAATTTTAGTGGGGGCATGTCATAAATACATGACCTCAAAACTTAAACACTTTCTCAGTATCTCAAAATTTAAATGGGGGAATGTCATAAAGGCATGACCTCTACACTTGCATAATCTCTAGTCAGTTTCATGATTCAGATATACACTTGGGTTAGAATCTTATACATTGCACCATTTTTCATAGATTTGAAACTTTTTTTTTCAAATTTATGACACAAATACTCTTTTTAATACATATTATAGGTTCATATACCATGTTATTCACAAAAAAATTAAATTTACATATTATACTATTCACCAAGATAGACCAATTACGACATGATGTATTATTATCAAACCTTTTCTACTAAAATAGTTGGTTATTTTTATAGGTTAAAGTTATTAAATCATTAAAAACCACCAAATTTATAGGTTGGAGTGATTAATTCATCCAATATCACTATATTTATAATAATATTTGATTAAACCACTCACCCTCTCTAGATTACATATTCACACTTAAGCTGTGTGATTGAGATATAGTGATTTTAATTGCTATCTCACAACTCATTTTCACTAGATTGAGGGAATATTACCTTACAATATCCCTCTTCAATTATCCTAGGTTCATATTTTAACCTCTTATATCTCTAATTCTTCATAAGGAAGCATATTTACCAAGTCAAACCATCGAGAGACAATATGGTACATAGACACACAATTGTACTCCTCCCTTGATATATTTATTTTTAAGCACTTCAATTATTTCAAATTCAAAATTATATGCATTGAATTACACTATAACATGTTATTGGTTACATGCAATATGTATTCAATCATAAATGCATCATTTTTATAAATCAATCCTAACCCAGATAAAATTGAACATACCTACACTTCTAATTGGGAACACATTTGTTAAGTGAGAGCATGACCAATATGGGGATTTGATAGACCTAATTAGGGGATTATTTATCATAATACGCTATACTAAGGAGGGTTATAAATCCTACAGTCTAACACAATCACATAATAACCCTAAGGGGGTCCTAGGTTTTGATATTTCACCTAAACTAATAACAAGTAAAGTAAATCTAATCTAGTTCTCACAAAAGCTTGTGGCACAAAGTGGGGGTTATAAATAATAAAACTAAACATGCATAAAAAAACATATACTTACATCAATGTATACATAATCCTAATTCATGAAAAAGAAGCACAACTACATTATCTATCTACTCTTATAAAGGATAAATAAAGTTAGAAATACTTACCTTGAAGATGAACCAACCAAGCCTCAATCTCTCCCTTAGCCAAGGTGCTTCATAAGAGGTTATTGTGGTATGTAAGGATGACAAAGAAAAATTAGATTAAGGCTACACAACCGATTGATACATATAAAAGACTTCTCCATAAGATAATATCTATATCTCCAAATAAATTATGGAACCTTAAGCTTTACTTCTCAAGTAGAATGGTCAATAAGCAGATGTTCATTTGCACTTACTTCTTATTCACTTATTTCTTATCAATGGTGGGAAATGAACTTGTATATATAGGTGGAGCTTTCCATAAACCCTTCCAAAAAATTTATTTGATAGGGTCAACCCATTCAACCTTATACAATTTTGGATAATAATTTACTAGGTCTTAATTTAGGTCAACCAAAGGTCAAAATAGCTCCTAAGTGAAAAATAGCCTAAAACTATATAGGGTTAACCCAGTCGAACCTATATAATTGACTTAAAAAATGGGATCAAGGTAAGGAAAAGGAGGATAAAATGTGTCAAAATTATAGAATGTGTACAATCAAGAAGAACAAACTTAGGGTAAATGGTTTTAGGAGACAAGTGTGTAGATAACAAGTGATAAAAGGGATACAAAATCCTATGAAGCACTAATGGTCTACCCACCTGTTTCTCAGTACACCCCTAAGGCATGAAATTAGAGAGAATAATACTTGATGGGTTCTTTCAATATACAAAGTGTCAATAATCGATAAAAGTTTGAAAATATTATGTGTATACATATGCCCCACTTGAATATCATCACGTGTCACATGAGTGTAATACGGGATGGTGCTTCAAGAATATAACATGATAACATATAACACTAATGCTAACCAAAATTTAGTAAGTAATAAATAAGATAAATGAAAGGATATAATTGGAAAATACATACCTTTACTTATCTTAGTGTTATAGATAAATAAATAGACTGTAAGAGAGTTGAAGGCATCCAATGTGAAGAACACTAGATGAACCTGTAGAAGTTAGTGTAAAAATAGCCAAAATTCAATTTTTTTGGAAAATAGGCATATAGTAGTGAAAAATATGAGTTAAGGCAAATATATGAGGGTATTTAGGAAAAATTGGAAAATTAGAATTGGTAAGGCAAGGTTAGAACCAAAATATTTAGGGCAAATAAATGATAAAAAGATGGCAAAAGAATGACAAATGACTATAAACGAATGAAAAATGATTTTAAATTAATTTTAAAATATTTTAAAATTCATTAAATCATGTTGGAAAGCATTCAAAACATAAATGTTAAAAAATAATTTAGAACATACTAAATCATGTTGGGAAGTATGTAAAACATGAATGGTAAAAAGAAATGCCAATGTAAGAAAACTTTAACAAAGATATGTAAGCAATTTAAAAGTAACCCCATGTAAGATAAGCATGTCAAATCAAACATAAAGAAAAATATTAATGACTAAAAATTAAATGTAAGTCAAAATTTAAGACAAACATGTGAAATGAAGGTGAAGAAAGCATAAATAAATAAAAATGAAATATAAGTCAAGATGTAAGACAAACATGAAGAAGTCATACATAAAGATAAACAAATAATAGTGGAAAATGTAATATGTAAGATAAGTGAATTCCACCAAAATCAAACAAGAACATGATAGATAAATGAAAATCAAAAGATCTAAAGGATGAAGACTCAAACTTAATACTTGTTCTAATATGAAATGTATGAAAACACAACCATCAAATGACATGAATAGTATGACAATGAGATGGTGTGGTAAATAAATGGTGTAAGGGTGTAATCCATAGTTGTAAAACATATTGTTTTTCTCTAAAGATAGATAAAATTGAAACAAAGAAATGATAGCATTTTTTTAAGAGGTGAAGAAGGTATAATAGAAGAGGGAAAACATATTTATAATCACAATTTGTCTTGTCAAGGGGGAAATGAAATGGGTGGAGGGGAGAATGAAGGAAAAAACCAAGGTACATAAACTCTTTATCAAATTCAAGACACCCAAATTAGGTTTGTCAAAATAAGAGGACTTTCAACCTTAAAGACTCTAAATAACTTCTCTTAGCCACACAAATCTTGGGTCAATAAGTGTCATCTATAGATCATCCCATGAAGGCTATATGAATAAAAATTAAAATGGACCTACCTTCCCATGATGTGTTCCCCATTCCTTAGGACCCCTTACAAAGAATTTGATCTATTGTGAAGACTAGGTACTTGCATGATAAAGTAGGTAACACAATAGAGTTTTTTGAGTTCTATTCCAATCTATTGGCCTATTATACCCCAATGGACCTCAACTCTACCATGAGGCCAACTATGGAATTTGACATTCAATTAGAGATAGGATATATACTTGTAATCATGTTTTTTGGTGTGATTTTGACTTTTGATATTTGTATGTTTCCTTCATATATCATTGCTTTTTATTTCAAATGATTTAGCTTTTATATTTCTTGATGGGTTTTTCTATTCCTCCTCCATATGGATTTAGAAAACCAAACATGGGTGTTAACGATGACTTTCATTTAAATACTTGAGACTTGGTTTCTAGGGGAGAGAACCTCAAAGAGCATGGGGTTTAAGAGTCTCATAAATCTAGGTGAAATAAAAGTGTTATTTTGGCTTTGACCTTGTTTTATCCAATGTGGAGTGAAAGGAAAGGAAAAATCAAGAGGAATGTCACATGGAACAAATTTGGATTACTTCAAACTAAAAATAATAATGTGACAAAGGGTAAAAAATTGATACAATTATAGTAAAGTCTGATTCCTTATCATAATAATGAGGGAAATGGAGGAAAACATACTAACATAGTTTGTTGTGAAAATTACATCTACCAAAAGAAACAAAAGCTAAAGATGAGAACTAGATTAAAAATTTGTAATTATTGCAAAACACATTCTATAAAAAGGAATAATAATATGTTAATATTATGAGGATGGTTGGGTCTTATCCACTTTCTTACACTACAACTCATAAAAGAGAAACCCACAAAGGATGCAAAAAGGTGTGTGAAAGAATAAAATGAGAAAATAAGCAAAGGTGGTATTTTGTGAAGAGGGTCAGGTCCTATCTATGGTCTTACACTAAAACTCACAAGATGAACACCAATGAGGTGAATGATAAACAAGGGGAAAAATAATCATAAATCTACTAAGGCAAAGTATGACATAAAAAGAAAAAAATAAAAGAGATATATAAAGACAAAAATGAAAGCAAATGCCAAATATAATGTGTAATAAAACCAAAGAACATAAAGGAAGACAATGATGCTTATAAAGTGAAATTAAAAAAATTAAAATTCATAAAAACAAAAAAACATGAGATAAAAAGAACAAGATATATGCTAACCTCTGTATCAAATATGAGCATGTGAAATACAACATATAAGTCTCAGAAGGTTTCTTTAAGCTGATTTTTTTTGTTATTATGCATTGTATAATAAGAATGGGCATCATAAAATTCCCCAATGGGCAAGTTAATGGAGGGATGGTCATCAAAATATGCCCCAAAGTTTTAAGGGACATGTGGATGGGTATCGCAAGATGTCCCAACATGTGAGGTGGAGTGAGGTGACATTGAATCATTAGAATGATTTGCATTGGGTTGGTAGGTGCATGTGGAGAGAGGTAAATGTGTTAGTTTGTTAGATTTTAAGGATGTTGAATGTGACATATTATGTGTAGGAGGGGTATGAGGAGGTGAATGAGGACCATGTATGATATGTTTTGGAGTAGGAATTTGAACCAGGTACTTCTTTGGTTTATGTGACCTAAGAGGTTAAGGTTTAATGGATGTAAAAATATGTTTAAATTTGTTCATGTTAACTATCCTTTCCTTATTGGTGTAGGGAGAAAGATTAACTATGGTTTGAAAAAAATTAGCGAATGAGGTATAGGTATGGGATAATTATTTTTGATCATTAGGTAATTGATGTTGATGTGATTATGGTTCTTGAGATTGAATTTTATAAGTTTGAAGATAATCTTGATAATGTTGTTTTGTGAGAGTATCAAGATTGAAATGTATACCAAGAAAGAAATAAAGAATAAATTGGGAAATATCATGACAAGACTCATGAGAATGACCTATAGTAGTATTCCACCAATAAAATTTATCAAGATTGTACCATTTTAGAGGAGGTTTAGAAGGATCAAAGGTCATGGGTTTAGAGGGTAGCAATTTATTCTTAAGTTGTTTTAGACTCAAGGGAGGGTGGGTTGGGTTAAAATTGGTTGAATTATATGCTCTATTTTGAGTTTGGGGAGGCTTTGATGAATCAATGTTATGATAAAATGATTGAAAATGTTCTTTAATTATTGTTTGAGGTGTTTCAAATTGAGTCATAAGAAAGTTTTGAATTTTTGCTTGGTCTAAGGATTCTTCTAAAGTTTGAGGAGAAAATATTCAAAATTTGTATTTAAGGGGAGGTTTAAGAGAAGTGATAAATAATTTTAAGAGAGTGTCATTATTCATGTTATGGTCCACTTTATAAGAAAGAGACTTCCATCATTTGATGAAATTATGAGCAGATTCATTAGGAAGTTACTTGGCATTAATGAAATGGCTAAGGGAATTTTTAGGAAGGTCATCATGCTAAAATTCCTTCACTAGAGCATTAACTAAATATTCTAGTTTTGAGATGGAATGTCTATGAAATTGGTTATACTATTCAAATGCATCACCAACAAAGGTTTTAAAAGGCTAAGAGCTTGGTGGTAGCAAAGGTGTTAGTTTGGACCCATTCCTTATAGAGATTACCAAAAGACTTAAGAAATAAAGTATGGTCCTTAGTCCCATTATATGTGATAGTTGGAGAAATGTTTCTAATATCTATGGATGTAATGAATAGGGCTAAAGGTTCATTTTGAAGATGTTGAAGCATTTTTTAATTCATTGGAGTTGGAGGAATTATATTCCCATTGGCATCTCTAAGAGGATAAGGGACATAATTTGGATTTGGTTGAGACATGATGACTTGAATTGTTTTAGTAGTCATGTTTAATAAATGTTTTTGCATGTTCATCATTTGAGATTGATTGGTTGTTTGCATGATGTTCATTTGTTGAACTACATGTTCAAGAAGTTTAATTGCATCAATAGGTGGATTAGTGTTTCTAGAATGGGTATTAGTGTTGATTAGAGGGGGATTATTTGGTGAAGGATTCCCAACATTGGTATTGGGAAGAGGATTATGATGAAGAAACTCAACTACATTACATTATGTAGTGATTGGTTTTGGTTTAGGAAAAAGATGAAAGAAGAAAGTGAATAGTTTCATCTAAAGTAATAAAATAAGTGAGGTTATGATCTAAATCCTTGATTATGCAATGTTCTTAAATAATAAAAGGCTAAAAATATGTCATCATAATGAGATAATACTAGATAAACATACAAGGAAATAAGAAGTGACAAGAAACTATACAAATTTGACTAGGTTAACCTAGTACAGAAAAAAGGGCCTAAAAATTATACAGGGTCAAATAGGTCAACCTAGCATAACAAATAGAGGATAAAAAAGTGTATAGGGTTGACCCAATACAACAAATAGGGAAAATCAAACAACCTATAATAAACTGTGTCAACCAAAACAACCATGCACTAAGATAAGAATAATTTTGAAAGTATTTTTAAAAGTCAAGAAATGAATGGAAACAAACAACCAATTGGATCAATGAGGTTGATCCAATTGATGCATAAAGTACAAAACCTTGTACCAACATTGGTTAATTCAAGTTTTTATAATAAAAAATATAATTGAGCAAAGAGTAAGCAATAAACTTGAAAAATAAAAGATAACTAGATGGTCAACCTAAATGTTATTTAGATTATTAGAATATAGTTTTAAAAGTGATGGGAAGTTAGTTGTAAATAAGAAACTAGAAATTAATCTAAAGATAGTTTCAAGATGTTTAGGATAAAAGAGATTTATATTCACAATGGTATAAGCTTAGTATTGGGGCCTACCCCCTCACTTCACACACCATAATGATAAGGGTGTCAGGTTCTTATCTATAATATACCATTAACCAAATGTTTATACTTGGCTAGAAAACCAAGTTAGCTTCCCCCTTGGTGATGAAATCCAAGTAGATAGGCCTTGGGTAGACAATTGTTAAAGTGTTTGTTTAAGATTTTTTTATTTGGTCATGTGTACATAAAATAGAAAATAGTGAACTAAATAGTATATTGAAAATCACTTAATTAGACTATGTGATCTAATCTAAGCATGTAATCAACAAGAAATTAAAGTGTGAGCTAATTACTAGTATATAAGGGTTAATTGCAACTTTAAAACATGGTACAGTGTTGATGTAGTCAATAGTGTATGAAAAAAATATAGAATAGGTTTGATAGTGTCACCTCTATACTATAGAATCAAAGGTCTAAAAATAAGTGGGGTCAATAGAATCAACCTAGTTATCTAGACAACACATAGAATACAGAACTGGGTTAATAGGGTAGATCTAGTTGAATTTATAGGGGTAGTTTTAAACACTGTAAATTGTGAAAGGAAAGATTGTAAGAAAAAAGAGAAAGGATAAAAAAGGAACCTTGGTGAGTCTAAAGATGAAAATAAATGAGATTTCTATGTTGACTGGGTCGATCTAGCTTTACAGAAGCCTATTACTGAGTGCTTGAAATGTACAAGGTCGACCTAATAGTCTAGACTGGATGTTTGAAAGTGTGTAGGGTCAATTGGGTTGACCTAGTATGTTTTTTGTACCTAATGAAAAACCTACACAAATAGATATGAGTCATCTTGATACAACTGTGTGTTAAACCTATGCATAAAAGTTAGAATTATGTTGATGCAGTCAACCCAATATGGTAAATATATGATAAAAATAATGAAAATTAAGTAAACAAATCCTACAAGGGTTAGTTCACATTGGGTTCACCAAAATGTATGTAATCAAAAATGCATCATGTCTATAAATAAATCCTAACTAGGAGAAGATAGAGCATACCTACACTTTCTATTGGGAAAAAATTTATTAAGAAGAAGCATGACCAATATGGGGATCCACTAGACCTGATTATGGGATCATTAATCACAATACACTATGCTAAGGAGGGTTCCAAAGCCTCCAGTCTAACACAATCATGTAATAACCCTAGGGGGTCCTAGGTTTTGATATTTCACCTAAACTAATAGCAAGTAAAGTATATATAATATAGTTCTCACCAAATTTTGTGGCATAAAGTGGGGGTTATAAATAATAAAACTAACATGCATAGAAAACATATACTCACATCAATGTATATAGAATCCTAATGCATGGAAGAGAAGCACAACTATATTATCTATCTACTATTACAAAGGAAAAATAAAGTTAAGAATATTTACCTTGAAGATGAACCCATCGAGCCTCAATCTCTTCCTTGGACAAGGTGCTTCTCAATAATTTGTTATGGTATGTAAGGATGTCAAAGATAAATTAGATCTAGGCTATATAACTTATTGATGCATCCAAAAGACTTATCCACAAGATAAGATCCATATCACCAAATAAATTATGTAACCCTAAGCTTGACTTCTCAAGTATAATGGTCAATAAGCAAATGTTCATTCTCACTTACTTCACTTCTTTCTTATCAAATGGTGGGAAATGAACTTGTGTATATAAGTGGATCTTTTCCTAAACCATTTCAAAAATGTTAGCTGATAGGGTTGACCTAGTCAACCCTATACAATTTTAGATATTAATTCCCTAAGTCCCAAGTTAGGTTTTCCAAAGGTTAAAATAGCTCCTAAGTGAAAATAACTCAAAACTATACAAGGTCAACCCAGTCAACCTTGTACATCTGACTGACAAAATAGGGTCAAGGTAAGGAAAAGGAGGATAAAATGTGTCAAAATTATGAAATAGGTACAAAAAAGAAGAACATGCTTAGGGAAAATGGTTTTAGGATACAAATGTGTAGATAACAAGTAGAAAAGGGGACAATAATCCTGTGAAGTACCAATGGTCTACCCACCCCTTTTGTGGTGTACCCTTTAATGCATGCACTTAGAGAGATTGAGACTTGATGGGTTCCTTTAAGATACAAAGTGTCATTAATCAATAAATTTTTTAAAATATTATGTATATACACAATACACCATAAAATCACTCAAAGAGGATTTAAGCAAAGGCAATGTGTATTTTACACACCTAGGTAAACATGTACTTCCTTTGAACTAGTAATTTATCTTATGTATTATAATATTAAAGGGGTAAGTAATTTAGGTACTAAAATTAAACATTTATAGCATCTCAGTCTTGTAAACTTGAAAAATATCAACCATGGATCTACCCTTTAGATCTAGACCTCCCTACTACCAAAAGGCTCACATTCACCATCTTATTGTGCCTAGATGCTTATCTCTTAGTTTGACCCATATCATTATGATGATGTAATTTAAATAAATATTAAAACACAATAAACATAATTCACTATTTTTTTTATATCCATACCTATTGTATATACTTATGGACACTATTGGACATAGAGAGACACTTCTATCAAAGGTAGTGTCTAGATCCTTATCAAGTGTCTAGTTGCCAAAAGTCATACAAATTGCAAATGTTTCAAAATCTATGGGTATACCTATTTTGTATTATTTAATCCTAGCATGATATATTTTCAAAAAAAATTTATGAGGGTCATTATGTCCGCTTCCTTTAGATGAATGTGTCATGTCAATTTGGGTGAAGTCCAATGGTAGACAACAGTATGGTAAGCCAAATGATAACTAAAAACTATCTATATGGGGTGTTTAGTTTTTAAATTTAAATATAAGTTATAATATATATTTAATTTAAATAAAATATATAAATTATGAAATTAAATACACTTACTAAGTTGAAATTACTTGGAATGGAAACACTCTTTCTAGAATTGGAATTGCATGAAAGTAAAACACACTCTTTAATCTATTTGTAGTAATGTAAATTGAATGAAATGAAAACACATAGATAATCTATTTGTTGGAAAAGTAAATTATTTGTAAATTATTTATAAGGTAAATAATATAACTAATTTTTATTGAAACACACACATTAACACAAAATCATGTAGGTGAAAACACAGATCACAACACTTTACATAAGAGAAAGGATGACAACTTTAAAACACACAATAATATGAAATAAACATATAAATACAAAAAATAATCCTACTTATTTGGTTGAGTGGGACCTTAATATCCTCATAATAGGATTTAGAACACTCTTATACTTATGATAACTTCCTAAAATAAAATTTTCATTACTTATGGAAAATGCTTACAATTCTGAAGAATGGTGATACTCAAACTATCTAAATCTTAATACTTTATCTATCTCCCTTTTTTCTCTTATCATGAAAAGGAAATGTTTATATATTATCATGTCTTAAAACATATGTCTTAATATAGATAAATAAATTAAGGATACCATATTCTAACTAAATCCTTGTCTTATTCCAAATAATGACATAAAAACATCATTTCCACACTTTAAGGAAAACTAGTGGAAAACATTGGGTTAAATTCCTTTCATGATTATAGATATGTTATAATTTACAACTTCCTTACCAATTATATACATAGGGTCTCAGTCATCTTGTTTATCATAACATATTACTTATAGCTGCTCATAGGAAAATTTCTATAAATACCATGTCTAAAAATAGATACTGCTATTTTTGGAAAGTCTTAATATGGACGTTAGAACCATTCCAAAAAATATACTAAACTACTTATTTTAAAGCATGTACATCTTCCATCAATTCCTAATACTTATTTTAGAATCAATGGTAGCCTATACTACATGCCAATCCATTCTTTCCCATGTGTTTTTCTAAACTATTGTATCATTTCTATGATAGTTTTGGCTCTCCTAAAACACCATTTGAGATTTTTTGGAGAAATGACCTCCCTTATTTTTAAAAGAATACTAAATGTGTCCCACTTCTTTTCATAATTAGCAAGGGTTGTACTAAAATGGATTTGAGCATACTCCTCAAAATTAGAGATGCATTTCCTTAGAATAGTTGGACAATGTTCCCTAATAATATTATTATATTTTTGAAATCTTTGGTTAGCTTATTTGGATTAAAAAATTCAAGCCTCGTGAAGATTCCAACAATTTTGAAATGCACAAAATATTCCTCTATCTTATCTATCCAGGCAATATTATTATATTAAATATAATTGAAATCATTATGATGAGCTTCACCCATAAGTAAATTAATTATAAAAGATTACATGTATCCTAAGATAAATTTGCACAAATAGAATTCACACAAGATTTTGTTGCTTAGGTGTACTAGTCTGATAGGCATCCATAATTTCATTTTCATTTTGTAAGTCATGTGGTAACCCACATAAAATTCTCAACAACTACCACCTATATAATTATTCATGTAGAAAGAGGCCATATTCAAAGGTAGGTCTTCTACAAGTAATAAGATTCTCTCCTAGTTCATAGGCTATCTATAGTATGGATTCTTCTTTTTGTTTTTGTTTGCTCTCTTCCTCAAAATCACTCCTTAATTTTTTATTTATTTTATTCCCTCATCTCCATTAGAATTTTATAGGTTTTCCCCAAATTATTCATGATTTCATCATAAGAAAATTGGGTATGCACACCATGGTCTACTAATTCTATAAGTGCTAGTATTTATTCTTTCAACTAAGATATTTCTCTATCTTTACTAAGGGACTAGGTTTTAGTTTCTTCTAACTCTTTTTGTAAAGATAAAATATCTAATTCCTCACCACTTTTTTTTTTGAGGAATGTTATATCCTCCACTTGTCTCATGAATGATTTTCCTCTTAACAATTCAATGGTTAGTCACATCTACTCTTCCTCATCCTGACTGGAAGGTTGCTCCTCTTCTTCTATGATTAGTGATATCCCTTTGTTTAACAGTGTCTTGGATGAAAAGGGTAGAGAGGGATTTGATATTAATTACTCAATTATAATTTCCTCTACCATAAATGTAAAATCCTTTATTTTTATGATTGGATATTTAATATATCCTTCTTTTTCACTTTCTTCCAAGTCCTTTGGTGCTTTAAAAAATTTCTCCTGACTAAAGATTCTAAGGATTTTTTCAATGCATTGTCTTTTATAAAAATCATCCTCATTAGATAATATAATTCTTATTCTTATCTGAGGTAGAGTTTATAATGGTGACTCCTTTATTGGATTCTTTTTCCTTCTTACACTAATTTTCAAGACCCTAGGTGGAGAGATATTAGTAACTTCACCTTCATCAACTAATATTTTCATAAGAGGTAATTCTATATTAGTAGGATCTAGGTCTTCCTTAGAGATGTCTTAGGAATTCCTTATCCTCTATTCCTCTTCTTTACTAATTCTAGAGACGGTTCCTCACTTATAATTTATTATCTCAAGCCAAATATGGGTGTAAGAGAAAAGTACAATGGCCTTATTTTTACCTAAGTTTTTATCTTCAATTTTTATTATAAATATGCCTTCCAATTGGATTCTTCATCTAAATTATTCAATAATGGTGCTATCATATTAATTATATCAACCTATGGTGTATGATAGATACCACACCTTACAGATACTTATCTACCATAACCTAGATGGTGTCATACATAAAGTGGGGCCTATTTACCCTCTATTTAGGTTTTTCTCATCCATGTCTAACACAATTCACAATCTTCATGGCATATCTTCCTAATGAGCCATATTGTCTATAACATGTGAAAAAATTGATGACCTAATAGGATAAAATATTCCAAGTTTATGGAAGGCTCTTTATTGATCCCATTAGTGACCCCTAATGTCCTGATGATAAACTTAGGCATGAGTTCCCATTCCTCATAAAATATTTGAATTAGATATTCAAAGGAAGATTTATCCTATATCTTCATCCCCATCTCAATAATCCTAAACATTTGGTTGATAATGGAGTTTCTAACTAGAATCTTGATTCCTTTCACCTTAGAATGATCCCCTTTTAGGTTTATGATAAATTATTCTACTAATTATTTATCATATCCATGGATTTTTTTTGAGAAATTCCAACCACCATAGTTCTTCAAACACCTTGGCCACACCTTCATTTTGTAGTAAGAGATTTGATGATTGAGGTTCAAACTTATTCTTCTGCCCCATCTATATAATGTACTAAGAATCCTTGAGGCTTAAAAAAAGTACTTGGCATACAATTTAGAGTGTGTTTAGCATGGTTTTAACAATAGGTGAGAATGTAACTATCAAGTAGGAAAGACACAATTAGATTAACAAAATGGAGCAAAGTGAAAATTTAGAAAGTCTGCAATGATTCCCTTGGCTCTTGAAATATCTTGGTGATAAATTAGGTATAAGATTATATGTATTTAGATAAATGAAATGATGATTGTGACATGGGAATGACATGATGTGAATTAAATTTATCTTATCATTTATACCTCATGATAATTATATCATCGGTCTTTCCTTTTTTCTATATTATGACCCATTCCTCATGCCACTATTAGTCCTTATCAAGATGATCCTTGTAAGTACACTTTTTAAGAATATCTTTAAGTGCATCATCATGATGACATAATGACCTTATAATGATGCATTGGATTTTTAAATGGACATTGTAATAGATTAAAAGGATTTTTTAATGGTATAACATCTTATCCCATTTTTGAAAAGAAATTTTTAATAAACTCTTTCTTAAGATAGCCATTTATGAATATTCCTTTTTTTTGGAAGTCATGTTTTTGAAAAGTGTAAATGACACCTTTAAACTCAAAATTATTCTTAATCATATAAAAATGAAATATAAATGCCTTGAATTACTTATGGTTATCCTTGATCCTATTTATGCCACATGTCTTGGAATGAGAAACACATACACAAGTCAATCTAAAGTTTTATATAAATCAATTGGAATTACTATCCTTATTGATTTGTATCCTAAAAAAGTTCCCATTTAATATTTTTGTACTTTTTCTCTTTTTATTTTTAAATTTTCCTTTATATATATTTTTAAAATTTAATTTCTTTTTGGGTAGAATATTTCCATTTACTAGTTTTCGATCACCTTCCCTTATTAGACTAAAAAACTCATCCTTTGGATATGACAGAATAACAAGGTTATTCCATGTAACCAAATTCTTTTTGAAAATTAGTTTTCTTGTGTTAGGTTGTGGAGCTAAAAGCTTCACCAGGATGCAAACAGGTGAAGTTATGGAAGATGCAGAGTTGCAGGGAGTTGCAGAATCAGTTGCAGGGAAACTGACGTCGATCTAATCAACCGACGTCGGTCAGATGGTGGTGAGGAAGCAACCAGTGTCGGTTACCAGTCGGCTGACATCGGTCATGGAGGAGCCGACGTCGGCAGCCTATGCGTGAACAGGCAATTCACATGCTGATCCGAGAGAGTCTATTTTTAGACTGTTTGTTTGCATGTTGAAGGCTAGTCTTAGTCTTGAGTTGCGTGCCTAATTATTATAATTAGGTTAGTCTAATTATTGTAAGCATGAGATATATATATGGACTCATGGGCTGTATTGTAAAAGTGTGCTAGAAAGCCATAGAACTTTTAGAGAGAGCTAGATTAGCTCCTCCTAGTTCCAAAGGGGTGCTAAGAGTGTATGATCAAGGAGAGTTACAGGGTCTGCAAGGTCTAGGAGCTGATCTACTGGGGTACTGGTTGAAGAATCATAAGGACTTGGTGAGGCAAGGACAAGGGTTCTTCAGGGGTGTAGAGATATCTACATGGTGAGTAAGGTCTAGTGATTTGCAGGTAGCAGAGAGTAGGAGATCTACTTGGAGTACGATTGTGTACTTGGTGAACTGGCAATGTGTTACTGACTGGTTGGAGAGGTGAACATCAATTCTGTATTGGAGTTGATTGTTGTGACCGAGAGAGAGAGGGAAGAAGGTCTTGAGGTGTGGCAAACCTTTGAGGTGGAGGAAGAAGTGGCATCTTCCTTATTGTATATTCTTCTGAGTGATTATTAATACAATTGTGTATTGTCTCTCAATTCCTATGTTGTTTCATATTTCTAGTTACTTATTGATTCTGGTTGAATTTCGTGTTTAGTTACTAATATAAGAAGTAATCATATGTGCTCTATTGGTAGAGCAAGATCCTGACTAAGTAGGCATCGGAGCATGTTTATTGTTCTAGGTTCCTGACATCTTGTAGAATTTCTTATTTCTAGGAGGTTGATGATATAGTCTTAATCTATACCCATTTACCAAAGGTGTCTTCATGTTTCCATCAATTGGTAGCAATTGGATAGATCCATTGTTAAAAACATTTTTAATTTGGTAAGGGGATAACCATATAATGTGGATTTTACCTTTGAAATGTTTGTATTTTAAATTTAAAAAAAAGGCCCAATCTCCTTATTTTAATTTAATTTCCTTGATATGATGGTCATGCCATGCTTTATTTTGGTACTAAAGAAGCTATGTTTAATGCAATGCCTCAAGTCTCGTATCATCCAATAATTATCTCTTTTTTGTGATTTTATCAAATCCATACCTACTTCCATTACTATTCTTAATGTCTAAAAATCAAACTCAATTTAAATTAATGTATTTTTCCAATATACAATTTTATATGGATGAAAATTTGTGGTGGACTTCCATGTTGTGTTGTGCACCCAAACTACTTAATGTAACTTGGTTACTCAATATTTTTTTGTCAATGTTTACTATCTTGGTCAAGATTTTTTCTAATTATCTATTTGTGACTTAAACTTGGACAGTGGCTTTAGGATGTTAATGTGATGAATTCTTTTGTGTGATCTATTAGTGTTTTTTGAAGGATTTGATCATGTTGGATAGAAATTGAGAGACTTGGTATGAAACTATTGCTTTTGGTACCCAAAACATTATAGTATCTTATATTACAAAAAATAAATAACTTTTTCTTCACAATAATATGATAAGGACTCAATTTTTTACCATTTAGTAACATAATTTGTACATACTAAGATGTACTCATTTCTTTGAGATGGTGGATAAATGGAACCATTGAAATCTAACCCCCATTTATCAAAGGGTCCTAAAACCACCTGAGGTTGGAGGGGAATTTCATCAGTTAGTGCATGTTACCCCATCATTTAGAAATGATCACATTTCCAAACATAATATTTCACATTATTATAAAGTGAAGTCGAGTAGTATCCCACCCCAAGGATATTATGACCAGTCCTTTTGTATGAATGATGACCTCCTCCCATCTCATCACGGCATGCCATCAAGATGTCATTTTTATCATATTATCATACACATTTTTGAAGTGTAAATTAAGATTAAAAAATAGGTAAGTCCATTAATTAGTGATAAGAATCAATAAATAAATGTCAATAACTAACATACTAATCCTACTCCCTCGATTAGGAAAGGTATATGAAGTAAGGAAACACACAAGATAAGTTATACCTCCCTAATGGAGTCTCCTTCAAATCTAATCCACAAGCATGATTTTGCCTAGATGTAAAGCTAAAAATATTTAGTAATGTCACTAAGAAATAACCTCCAACATCTCCTCAAGCACTATTAGATTTCCTTATTAATGAATTGGAAGAATTGGTGAGGCTTTTAGATAGATTTATGCATAGTTTCTTTATACTAAAATTCTTATTGAAAGAGTGTGATGACCTTGGTAATTATAGGTTTTGCATATTAATTTTCACCTTAGGATCTACAACAACATGTGTGATTATAAATGGATTCAATTTTTGAGGAAAATGCATTGATTATTTTGAAAATAGGGTGCATCTATAAGGCATAGTTTTCCTTAATTCAGATATTTATTTCTATAAATACCTAGTGCATGACAAATTTATCGTGATGTCATAATTATGTCATAATTTAAACATTTTTTGAAATTTGAATAAGCCACAACTAGATAATTAGCTCATTTCAATAGATTTTTTATTTAACTAATTGGTTTGATTTACTTAGATAATTGATACTAATAAAACTTTAGGTGCTTTATGCAATGTTAATATTTGAATATTTAACTTCAATTAATTGCCCTTAATTGTTACCTTCAAGGTGGTAATTTGGTTCCTATAGAATTAATTGAAGCTAATGGTTGGTTATATTTTCATGCCCTAATAAGGGAAGCATCAAAATGTTTCAAAAATTATGCATGATGTGTGAAAATGAATTATATAATTTTAATCATTTGAGTGGATGGGGCATACTTATCATCACTAGTAGTGTTTTGACATTCTAAGACATCCACCTGGCATGCTTTGATAGGTGAGTCCACTATGACACTGTAGGACATTTGGAGGATTCTTTGACTGTGGATTTAGGGAAAATATATCTAATGGATGTAATAGGGTAGGTTAACCTGATGGAGGATCAAATTTGTATGACATACATTATGTTTGAGGGTGAGGCTTTTTATTTTTATGCTTTGGAGGATCTAGCATTTCTTCCTGATATTGTCCCTAATGTAGTAGTAAGACATAGATAAGTATTAGCACTTCCACCACTAGTAAAGGCATTGGTTCTCAATGAGGTAATTAGTTTTATTGATCTTATTAGTGGCCTTATAATAACTAAAAGGAGAAGATAACTCTTTTAGATTAGCCTAATAGGAGTGATACATGATATGTTTGAGTCATGCACTTGCTATGTGTTGGGTCCCATGGTATTGACATAGTTATACTATGATTTACATATGATTGCATATCAGAGGGGCAAGAGAATTTTTGGTCACAACACATTACTACAGGTGTGTATCTAGGAGCATATTGTGATAAAGCATCTAATGGGCTAGAGGATGTAGTAGGGAGCTCATTATATACAATCAAAATTTCATGATGTACATGAATTAATCCTAAATTAGATAAGATAGATCACACATACACTTATAATTGGGTATACACTTGTTAAGAGGGAGCTTGACCAATATGTGGATCCACTAGACCTTATTAGGGGATCACTTGTATCACTTGTCAAAACATATCATGCTAGGAAGGGTTCCAAAGCCTACGGTCTAACATAATCTGACAACCCTAAAAGAGTCCTATGATTTAATATTTCACTTATGATAATAAACAAGAAATTATACTATTCTAATAACAAGAAAAGTAAACTAATCTAGTGCTCACCAAATCTTGTGGTATAAAGTGGGAGTTAGAATTTAAAAAAAACAAAAACTAAACTAAGCATGCATAAGAGACATATACTCACATCAATGTATAAAAAATCATAATACATGGAAGAAAAGAGTACATACTATAGTATTTATCTACTCTTACAAAGAAGAAATAAAGTTAGGAATACTTACCTTTAAAGATGAACCTATCGAGCCTCAATCCCTTCCTTGGCCAAGGTACTTCGTAAGATATTATTGTGGTTGTAAGGATAACCAAGATAAATCAACTCTAGGATATAAAACCTACCCAAGAATCCAAAAGACTTATCCAAAAGACAAGATCGAAGCTCTAAAGAAAGTATTGAACCCTAAATATTTATTCCTCAAGTATAATGGTTAATAAGTATATTTTCATTCACACCTCTTCATTTTCTTATTCTCTTCTTATCAAATGGTGGTAAATGACCTTATATATAGTGGTAACTTACATAAAAACTTTTGGACATGTTAGTTATACAAGGTCGACCAGGTTGACCTAGTACATTATAGGGCTAATGCCTAAAGTTTATACTAGGTTAGCCAATACGCTAATAAATAAAAAGAGCTAAAGTGTCTCCAAAATACACTAGGTCAACTAGGTTGACCTAGTGTATTGAATAGGTCAAAAGGATAACAAGGCAAGAAATGAGGGAATAAAATATGATAATGATTGGAATGGATAGGAAAGAGAATAAGAATCTTAGGGTTCAAGGTTTTTAGGATACTAGAGTGTAGATGACAAGTGGAAAAAGGAACAATAATCTTATGAAGCATTGATGGTTTGCCCACCCCTTTCTCAGTGCACCCCTTAAGGCATGCATTTAGAGATATTGAGACTCGATAGGTTTTTATAAGATATGAAGTGTTAGTAATCAATAAAATTTTGAAAATATTATGTGTATACATATACCCCAGCTAAACCTCATCACGTGTCATGTAAGTGCAACATGGGATGGTGCTTCAAAGATAGAACATGATAACACACAATGTTGATGCTAAGTATGGTGCAGTAAAATAAAATAAGGTAAATGAAAGGATAAAATTAAAAAACACATACCTTTAACTTACCTTAATGTTGTAGATAAAGAAGAAGATTGTAAGAAAGTGAAGGTGTCCAATGTAAAGCACACTAAGTGAACCTATAGAATTCAGTACAATAAATAGCCAAAATTTAAAATTACTAGATGATAGGCATATGATAGTATGAAAAAAACTCTACATCATCATGAACCCAACACATTTTATGGTTTGCAAAATGGATGAGCAGAAACAAAGATATGAGCAAAATAAGGAATCTAAAGGAAAATTAATGAAAGAATTTGAATTTTGAAAAGTGTTTTTAAATAGGGCCAAAGAGAATTCATTTTGCATTTTTAATTGTAAAAGAAGATAAAAATACCTCTGAGACTAAACAAGGCTAGGATGGTGAGGGAATGATAGGCGAGAGGAGGAGGACACCTAGAGGTGGTAGCAAGTGCACTACAGGTATGCAACTATGGATCTCAAACCAATTTTTGAAATTTGTATTGAATTAAGTGAATTGTAAAAAAAAATGATTTTAAGCATTCATACATGTCAAAATTGAATGAAATTAGATTTTAAGTATAGAAAATTAGAAGACAAGAAATGGATTGGAAAAAAATAGGGAGAAAATGAGAAAAATGCATATTTTTAGCAAAATAGACTAGGTCGACACACTAAACCTACTAGGTCAACCTAGTAGGTTGAATCAGGGTGAAATGGCATGTGGTTGACCTAGTAGGTATAGGTCAACCTAGTGTATTTTGCAAGCTAAGACCTAGTAAAAAAGTGTCCAGTTGGTCCATAAGGGCTAGAATGGAAACTTAAGACTAGGGAAAAGAAGATAAGAGTAAAAATAATAAATTTAGGATAAAATAAGATAAAAATATGGAAATTTTTAGTCAAACTAGGTTGACCAAGGAACCAAAATAAGAACAAAAAAGCATGAAAGAAGCCAAAAGAGGGAAGAATGGCCTAAAATGACCAAAGAAAGGCAAGAAGGACCAACATAGGATAAAATGGATAAAAATGAATAAATTATGCTTATTTTTTATTAAAAATAGAAATGTATAAAGAATGTATTATGCTTATACATGACATGGAGGAACTAATACATCCTTTGTTATTTATTGGTTATAAATATGGCCATAATTTTGGAGGTTATTAGATGTGTCTTGATTGCCAAATTTATTAGATAGGTTGATAGATGAAGACAAAGCAAGATTGGTAGCGATAGGTCTAGGAGGTATATTAGATATGTGCAAGATTCCCCTTAGCACACATGTGTTGGTCATGTTCCTTTGTTTTTGGGAATGATTAACTAACACCTTCAAATGGGAGGTGGATGGGGATGTGATAGAGGTGGATATCACACTAGAGGATGTTCATGCCATCCTTGGACTACCCATAGTAGGAGAACTAGTGTTTGTAGGGATACTAAACATCATAGGAGAGAGGGGAGCCTTAGCCATGTGGGGTATAGGCTCATAGATTATATTTCTAGGGTGGAGAGTGAGTATGGATGATGTATATATGTCATAGATTTCAGATCTCAAAAGGAGATAATAGGCCTTGTGACACAATAAGTGCTCTATCACAAGTTAAATGATAAGGTACCAATATACATGGTAGCCTTGAGCAGGATGATGCTAGAGGAGGGAGTATTATTCAATCTAGGCTCTGTCATCTAGGTCCAGCTAGTTCATGATCTATTCAAGAAGTGGATCAGAGGATATAAGATTGTGGGACTGATCATACTACTGATAACATGGATATATGAGATATTTCCCATGTATTAGGTAGTTAGGTTGTCCCATGTAGTTGATGATAGGTCACCTTGGGTTTGGAGATAGAGGGAGGACTAGGTAGCATGGGTCATGCCCCACATGCTAGTGATATAAATGGTGAGTCACATCAATATAGTATGGTGACCATATGAGTAGCTAGCAACTACCTGGGAGAGATAGCACATAATTGGACTAGTGATAGAGAGGAGAGAGGTGATAGGGCACTATACATGGTTGAGAGAGCCACATTTGGTGGTATGAGTGCCAAGGTAGATGGGTAGACTATGCTAGGTAGTCACATAGATGGTGAGACCATAGGAGTTGAGACATAACTAGGTATGAATATGGTTAAATTATTTCTTAAGTTGTTATTTGGTAGATACATAGATATTATGAGATATGATAGTAATCTGACATCTATTTGGTGTGATTTTATAGGCATACCTAAGGATGAAGAGGAGATATGGGGGTCCCTAGTTAGGGGAGAACTCCATGGCATCCTAGACAAGACTCTAAGTTATATAAACCCATGACATTGAAGGATCTTAGTGTACCATCTAGCCCAGCTCAGGTGATCTAGTTCAGACTAATGGGAGAAGTCGTGAGGTAGATATAGATGTAGAGAGAGAGGAAAAATCCACCAATAGAGATGGATGCAGGGGAGAGGTAGGTCTGATAGGCCCTAGATTATGAGAGAGTTTCACATCTAAAAATAATGACACAAATGATGCAATCATATATGGTGATGCAGACCCAGCTGATGCAAGAACATGTAATGACCTAGACTGAGTTGGTATAGGCATATGTGTAGATAACATGTCTATAGGGATAGGTAGAGGGATTGTTATCTCATAATACCTTATTATAGTATACCATTTAGAGGAGTTAGATTGAGGCCTCAATAAGCAACATGTCTAGGCCATGAGATAGACATGATGGAGCTTAGCCCTAATGTTAAGGCATTGTATAGAATTGTATATGTTGTATCAAACTCTTGATATATATATATATATATATATATATATATATATATATATATATATATATATATAATTTTGGCTTATTGGTGTTGGTTGTGTATGTTGTCTTTATAATGATTATGTTTGTTCCCTATGGTTGAGGTTGTGGATGCTTTGGATATATTTCTTTCTAGCACATTTATTTAGCTTTGTTGTATATGTTATAGTAAATATATGTGGTGTGGTTTCTTTTCTATCATTATGGATTACACATGCATGGTTAAAAATAAATAGGCAAAAAAGGACTTGGAAAAATATAATCAATCAAATAAATGTAATGCACACTATTTCAAGTTGGGAAATGTGTAATAACATGAAAAATGACTAAGCATAACAATCCAAGAAAATGGAAAACAAAATAGTAAAAAGAGACTTGTTTTTAAACCAATGTAAAATATTTTTGCACCAAATTAAAACAAGTAAAATCATACAAAATATCATTGTTGGGAAGTATTAAAAATAATTTTAATACAATGGAAGGTATGTAAAAGGGTTCAAATGATAATAAAAATATATTAAAATTAAGTCAATCAATTATACTATTTCATGATGGGAAGTATAAAATAAAAACAAAATTTGTAAAAACATGGTCTTAAATTTATCATACTATTCAAGTTGGGAAGTATAAGAAATTAAAGAAATGGTTGAAATCATACATGCACTCAGAAAATGAGAAAATAAAAGGTGAAATAAAAATGAAGTCACATAAAACATACTAAATATCAAAATGGGAAGTATGATGTGTAACCTCATAATCAATTGAATCTTATCTCTTAATTGACACATGTAATTTGAATGGTGACTTTTTTATTAGAAAAAAAAAATTAGGAGGGTTGGGTCCTATCCATGGTCTTAAATTTCAACTCAAAAAGAAAACCCAAGGGGTACCAAAATAACATTCCTAACTAGAAAGATTAAAAGGTGGTAATTTGTGAAGGATGTTGGGTCTTATCCATGGTTTTATAAAGTAACTCACAAATGAAAATCCATAGGGAGGGATCAGTAAGAAAGATAATATTTCTCAAGAGTAAAAAAGAGGAAAGGTAATGAAAAATGGAGTGTAAGAATAAAAGATGTAGGCATATTATGAGAATACTTTAGGAGGTAAGAGGCATATTAAGTGACTAGTGGTCGTCTATGTACAAAGGAAACATATTCCCTAAAGACACAAAGCTTTGTAGGAAGATAATTTTGATACTAATATTATCTCATGAAGTTATATTGTTACAAAGAAAATTAAAATGGTCCTCAAGACCCCTTACAAAGCCATCAGTCTACTACAAATATTGGGTACTTATGTGAGAAAGTAGGTAGCACTAAAAGATTTTTTTTATTCTCCTCTTCTAATATACTATCCTACCACACCCCAAAGGACCTTGGATCTATCATGAGGCCAACTATGGAGTTTTAAATTCAATTATAAGAAGGAGATGTGCTTTGAATCACATCTTTTAGTGTGATTAGACTTATAAGATCTTTAATATTTTTAACTTTTGATATCATTTCCTTTTATTTAAATGATTTGGCTTTTAAATTTATTTTAAAGTATTTTTCTTATTCATCCTCCTTATGAACTTGGAATGACCAATGATGAGAGAGATAGTGATACACATGACTGAGTTATAGGCTAAGGCTAAAGGAACCTAAGTAACCCAAGATAAAAGACTGACTAAGACACTTAGGCTTGGCAATGAACAAATATGTGATCTCAAGTCTCAACTATGTATATGCTTAGTTTACAAAAAAGGAAGAAGGAAAAAGGAGATCCAAAGTTGGACCGGTAAAAGTAATTAGTAATGAGAAAGACTATTTGCTAACTGATCACATGGTAAAAGGAGATAATAACCAAATGGAGCAAGGTAGATATAACCAAGTCACCATGACAACTATCTATGAAAAATAAATATAAGAAAGCAAAAAATCATAAAGATACAAGTGAAGAGTTTTGAGAAAAACTCTAAAGGAAAAGAAATCAATGATAAGTGAAAAATAACCATGATAAGGAAAAGATAAGTATATGTGAAAACATAAAAAACATAAGCTAACTATAATACAAAAATAAGGAGAAACGTGATATAAGATAGGAAATAATTTGATACAGTGTCAAATAATATAATCAAATATATAAATAAGATTGTATCACACGTCCAATCCAAATATAAATGATAAATCACCATGCATGTGATTACAAATACTATTAAATTGATCCACACAAATTATCCAAGACATCAGATAAATCTCTATGAAGTTGAATACGAACTATTGCCAATATCTCATCAATCTTTGTTGAATACTGGGCAAATACTTCTTTTCTAATCTCCTCAAATAAAAAATTAGGAATACTCATTAGGTCATGCTAAGGAGTGAAATTGGGAAAAGGATGGTTATAATAATGTATGGTAATGGGATATATGGGAGATGCAAGAATCACCGATGGAGAAAGATCCATGCATGAAGGAGGGTCTATGGGTGGAGAAGGAACCACATATGGAGGGACAAAAGGTGGTGAAGGGACCATAGGAGTTGTAACTATAGGAGAATAATGGGGATATTTATTATGAGAATTATCTATGGGTAAAATGTTATAAGGTCTAGGAATATCTATAAGATGATCCTTAAAATGTTATTGAAGGATATGACAATGATCAGTGTGATATGTGTTGCATTGGTGCCATAAACAATACCTCTCACCATACTTAGGTATATATTTAGGAAGGATATTTGGAGGAGGTATGGTAGTGTCTATTGATGGGGAATAAGGATGTAAGGTATCAATATATTGTCATAACTTATGATAATGGGTAAAACAGTGATTATATATCCCATGGAAGCAACATATATGCTTGTGAGTATTTTTAAGAGAAACACTCATGGGAGAAGGTGTAACAAGCACGGAATAAGATAGAGATGGATCATCAGCCCATTTTATGGGCATAGGATCCAACTTAGGTAAAGGAATAAAACTATCACCAAGAGAAGGTGGTTATGGAGAGGGAATGGAACTAGGTAGAATAGAAGGAACACTAGTGGAAGAAGCAAGAATAAGCTCAACAACAGTGAAAGTAGTAATAATAACTAGTTTTGATACATGTTTAATTGTGGGAGGAGTGGGATCCACAAAAGGTCTAAGGAGGACTACCCTAAGTGTGGAAAAGTGATAAGGTTCAGTTGTAGCATCATCTATGAGCATATTCCTATGGGGATCCTTAAAAATTAGAGGTATCAACGCCATCTCTACTATGTGATAAAGAGGAAAATTGAAAGAATTAGGAACTATAACTTTTGGAACATGAGAAGATGCATGAAAATACTCAAGTAAATAAGAATGATAATGCAAAATCTTGGCATCATGAGCTTGAACAATACTACCTAATAAAGGATCATCTAAATAATAGCCATCATCGTAATCTGACATATGAAGATCACTGACATAATTTGGAATAACTTTCTCATCAGAAGAAGCATGGTGAATAGAATTTTGAGTCTTAGATATGACTATTACAATGTCATCACAAGGAGGTTTTCAAGAATAAGCCTACAAATAATTAGGAAGCTATGAGATGAGATGATGCATTAGATTATAAGTTTTGATCTTTAAGTTAATTTCATTAGGCTCATCATCATCATCAGAGTCTAAATTGTTAGGAGGAATATTACCAATTAGCTCAAGATGCCCATTGTAACCTCTGATTGAGTTGATAAGAAAATTTAAACATTATGACTCATGAAATGGAATGCTAGGTAAAGGCTCAAGATTAGGAATCTTGAAAATACCATGATCTTGGAATAATTCAAAATTTCAAGGGTTAGTATCTCCTTAAATCCTATAAACAGCTCCATTATGAGGGAATTTAACGCATTGGTAGGTGGAAAAATTGATAGCTCACATATGATGAGTCCACAACCTACCAAACAAGATGTTATAATAAAGGGAAAATTTGAATATCATCTCCTTTCATGAATGGTTATAGGTGTAACTATAATGGGAAGCCACACACACCCAAGAGGAGGCATTTCCTTCTATCATATCCTTGGTAGGTGCTACATGTAGACTTAAGATTGCCTTTTTAATATCTAAGGGTTTTATTGAAATTAAGAGGAGAAACACAAGTGATAGAACCCTCATCCATCAATGCTCATTTAACTTATATATCACCTATTTGGATGCTAATAAATAAGGGATAATTATTTGCATGAATTAGAATCTCATCGAGAATCATAGATGCGATGAGAAATTTCAAAGAAAGAAAAGTGTCAATAGTTTCATCAACATTGATGGACATATATTCAGTTTGTTTCAAGATATTATCCTTGGAAATATGTAAGTCTACCTCCCATCCTACAAAAGGAAGACAAGGGACATTCATCTCAAATAATAGTTTCATAAGATGGTTCCAATGACAAGGAGAAGTCCTCATAAGCTCAAGAAATGGAATTTGAGATGGGAGATTAGTGAGCTCCACAATGGGATCCCACTCATCATAACCCATGATAATATTTTTAGATATATGTATATAATGGTTAAGGAGGTCCTAAAAATGAGGATTCAAAGAGTATTTAAATTTGTGTTGAAAAGAATGAGAAGGTGTAGAAGAAGGTTGTAAATCATTTGGTGACGAAAAAGTAGTTAGTTTAGATTGATCTTGAGAAGTAGAAGAATTTTTAATAGAAGGTTGATTATAATTGGTATTAGAAGATGATGGAAGAATGGTATAAATATAATGGGATGTGTTACCCAAGGGAGAATCATAAATTAGACCATCATTAAAGGTTATAAGATTTTCTTGCCCCAACTCATTAAAATGAGTTGGAGAAGAATCTTGAATAACACAGTATGTATCAGAAGGAGGTAGAGTATAGATAGGTTGAGAATATATGAAATAAAATACTCTTCACATATTAGTCATGTTAATCACATTCTCTTCAGAATTTGGTTTGATAAGAGTTTCTACATTATTGGTGGAAGGAGTGGGCTTGTCTTAGTTTTCTTGAATAGGTTGATGATTAGGTAAAGGATCTTTATTGATATCTAAATGAGTGTTTGCTTGATTCGATGTGTTGAAAATTATATTTTAACCCTTTGAGGATATGCTTATCTCTCCTCATTTGAGTGCCATAATGGAAACATCTATGTTTTTGTGGGTGACAATTTGTTGAGATGAATCTCTAGAAGGGCTAGTTCCCTTGATGCATTCTTGGAAGTACTTTCCTGCCTATAAACTTTGGATGAAAAGGGTTAAATATATATATATATATATATGAAAAATATGATGAACCAATAGTATATTTCCTCCTATTGACTGAAATTCTAACACTTAGAGTCAAACAAGACTTCTTTTACACAAAACTCATAATTCAAGTTGCATTGTCACATCAATGTTTCATAAGTTAGGTCCAAAAGGAATTTTGACACTTAAGAGATTAATTAAGGATTAATTTATGGGATAAAATATTTAACCACTTATAATACACCTATACACTTATAAAATAACACTAACAAAGACCTGTAACAATTGTTCCTATGCACATTTGGTGAACAATCAAGGATAACATGCTAGAAAAGATAATCTTCTACTAGACAAAACCAACAAGAATACAATAAAACTCAAGTGAAAAAAATATGAGTAGGAAAAATAAATTTTTTATTACTTAAATATTCATTAAATTACAAATTTTCCTATGGTTTCACTGTTAACCAATGGAGGCTACCAAAAAGAGCTAAAAGAGTCAATATTTATAGCTTTTGAGAGGGAATCAAGACAAGGGAAGTCCAAAGGTCACTTTGACACTTGTAAATATAATAAAAGGGGTTAAAATAATATGAGAAATAGATATATGACAAACCATGTAATGTTAGTAGGTAAAAAAGTTCATAAAAGTCATGAAACTTATGAAAAGTGGTATGTAACTCCCAGACTTGGCTTAGAAAATTGCCTTCATAATTTAGAGATATTTAAACATCCCATCACCAACTAGGGATAGGTTTTATGATTTTAATAATATTTAAGGTATTTATTCATACAATTACATGCATTGGTGGTAGTCCTACTCATTTGGAAACTCCTGAAAGGAAGGAATCACTATCTGTAGTTTAGAAAACTCCATTTTCAGTCACCCCTCACACTTGGCCTCACAAATGCCTTAATTTTTCCATGAAAATAAATGGGGGAGATTTAATGATACTTTTAAATTATATACATGGCCTTGTACTACTTAGGTACACTTTAAAAAGGCTCACACTTGGAGTTTTCACCCTTTTCACCCTTGTGTCCACTATGTCAGTTTTGACTAGTTTAAAGGAAATCAATTGTTTGGAACACTTATAAGTTTTTTCCTATAATAAAATTTCCATAGGTAGTTATTATAATTCTTAATATTCCACCCAAACTTTATTTTACTTTAAAACTCCTCCTGTAGCTTACAAAACACATAAAATAGTGATAAAACCCCTATTTTGCATGTTGTCCATACAATTCCATACAACTCATTTACATTGGGGGGATCCTGATGTAATATTATCCATGTTCCAATAACTTTAATTTCCAAACTATACCATTTGGGTAGCTCTCCAAGCTTGTTTTCTTTATTGTATTCTTCCAAGGGTTTTAGACAATTTTATCCTCTTAACCATTGTTCATAGAGATTGCACATTCAAGTTTCAATATAATTCCACAAATTGGTTTTTAGGGACCTACTCTTTTGAACTTATTTAGTTCCCATTCATATCCTCTAAGGAGATGTGAGCTCTAAAAGTTATCCTATTGAGCTTGTTCTTCTAATTTTGCATAAGGGTGAGTAGTTTTGAGCTCAAAGATGGCTCTGCTGACATCTCCTCTACACTCCAAAATTTATCACACATTAATTTTGACCTAAAAATAATACTTTTATCATCTGGATAGTCTACCAATAGTCAAAAGTGAAGATTGACTACCATTTGGCATGAGGCCTTCCCAAAACCCAATAGGTCTACTAGGCACCTTGATGAATTTGTATGTTAGGACTATTGCCTCATAGTATAATTTGAGTATTAGGTATTTTTACACATAATTTGAGCTAATAAGACTACTACATATCCTTCCAATCACTTTTTTTCATCAACTTCTCTCATTCAACAAATAGACTTAGTGGAAACTTGCCTAATTGGTCTGTATGCAAGGGGAAATTGGGAATTTTGAGGAGCATGAGCTTGATATAGTTATTATTAACCATTATTTTCCTTTTATAAACCTCATTATATTTTTTTTTATGTCCCCAAATCTTCACATCAAGTCTCTTTTCCATTTTACACTCATTAGGTCACTTTGCCAAAATTTGATTTTCTTAGCCTGGCTGACCTCTGAGACAAAATAGAGAAGTATATCCTTTATTTCCAAGGAAAAATGAATATTTTGGGAGTTTTTCCAAGTCATGAGTAATATTTTTAATATGTGGTTATGTCTGATTCCATGATTTAGGTATTCAACCATCTCTAAATGCCCAAAAAAGCCTCAAAAACCCTATTTTCCTACATTTTTTCTCAAATCCTCTTATGGGTGACCTCTCCAAGCCAAAAAATATGCTTATATTTTGTTTAAAAATGTTACAAATATTCAATTAATTCTCATGTATCTTATAAATCCATCCAAAACACCTCTCCCATTTGGATTCTTCATATTTTCTCATTGGGCAAAGGGGTTTCCTAGTCATATGTATAGACTATTGTCCATTTGTTAAGTGGGCAAAACATGAAAGGTATGGGGTTTTTTATGAAACCTATTGGAATATAATTTATCATTTTTTATTCATTTCAACTTTCCTTTCACCTTTAGATAGTCCATGTCTCACTTACCCTTACTATCTTGAACCCTGTTGTGACTGTGCATAGAGTCTTGGGACCCTATTGTGAGCCATGTTTTCCTTCCTAGGAAAGTTTCATGACACAAATAACATACCCCCTAAGGTTATAATTCAATTTTAAATCAATATTTGGTTCCCATTTACGATTATAATACAAATTTTACCACAAAATCTAAGTCCTTGTTGACTAGACTGAGACACTTTTCTAGGGTCTATTGTAGGTCATTATTTTGCTTCCTTGGAAATTGATTGCAGTGTGGGAATATCCATTAAGTCCATATTGAATTAAAAACATGTCTCTCCAAACATAAATTCTATTTATGATCCTTCAAGATACCATATTGTATCAACTTTTTAAAACACTATTTAGATGAGGTGTTCTGCCCACAACTCTACCTATAGGTGCCATTGACCCAATCCATTTGGTCATGGTGTCCATGAACTCCTTGAAACACCATATGAAGTCATAAAATGTATATTTAATTTTAATTAACTTATTTTTTCCATTGGAACTAAAACTTTTCCCTTTCCTTGCCTGAGACACTTGTCTCCTTAAGACCCTATTGTAGGTGAAAATAGGGTCTCAAGGGGGTTTTTGTTGGGGTGATTTGATGAGGAAAAAGGACTTCTTAGATTCCCTTTGAAACACATATCACTTTAATTGACTCAAATTCACCTTGGATGGGATAAACACCTTCCAAACCATGCATAAACCATTGTTTATTTACCTCACCTGTCTAACCCCTATAGGTGTCATTCTCCATGCCTAAGGGTTGCCTATAGGTGGTCATGGGGTATACAATACTTTACCTTAGTCTTATCTTGATGCCTCTAATTTTATTTTGCCTCATTACACCAGTATATTCATACCATTTATGAGGTTATGCTCCATATTGTTCCTTAAGGTAACAAAAGGCCATTTACTTCTATAGACATCATTGAAGTTTTTTAGTGTATTATGAGGCATATTTGAGTCTTTTCAAAACCATCTTCCACTGATCTTTTACCCCTCAAATTTGGAAAGGTTATTTTCATATGATAGGGATACAATTTTAACCTATTTATACACCTTGAAACCTTTGGGTAATAGGTTATGGAAGGTCACCAAAAACCTCTTGACCTCTATTTTACTCTTTTAAGAATTTGATCCCAAAACTCAGTTTTGACCTTTAAATAGGATTATATGCTTTTTTTTTCCTTCTAAGATATTTGCACAGGTTTTTTATGAATTTTCTTGCTATCTTATAACTCAATGAGGTGTCACATTATTCCAACCCTCCATACAATACTTGAATTTCCTACTCAGCCACCTGTAGATGATTATTTTGATGCTCAAATAGTGGACTGGCATGAACAACTAGAAACCATGAGTGAAAATGAGAATAATATGATTTTTAAAAACCTCCTAGTGCACCTCAAGTAGAACAAATAAGTTTTGACACACATCAACCTTCTCATACCTCAGTATGACATTAGCAAATGGCCCTATGGGTGTGCATTGGGTAAATTATGTAGGTAGAGCTTAAAATGTGGCAAAATATGATGGAACTAGCTTCAATAATGATCAAGTACCATTTAAAAACGTTAAATACATGATATTCATTATTTTAACCTGTAAAAAAACTTTGATACACCTTTTTCAACATAAACATCACTTGCATATACGTGGAAAATGAAGTAAATAAAGGCATTAAATGACTACCTTAGCATGGAATATGAGCATATGTTCAAACTTACACCTCCCCAATCATATAAAAGAACTTAATTCAAATCCTAAAGTCTTGGATAATCTAATACACCTATATTACCACTTCATAGATAGGATGGTGAAGATTATGCATGGGGTTATAACTAAAATTATGCAAAGAGTTGACAATTAAGGGAAATAAGATTGGGAGCAAACCAAGAGGGAACATGGTGAAAAAAACATTAAATTATGTGGTACCATGACCCAATAATTTTTGTAAAACCATTTCCCAGATGTATGATACCTCTACAGGATAACACACTCAGCAAACTAGAAGCACTTCAACTAGAACTGCACCTGGTGACACCCTCTTGCAACATGAACTAAATTACTCATCCAAACACTATGAAAATTGAAACAAAGAATTTATACCATATAATAAGGAATTACACATCATTTGGATTTAACATCACTATTTTTTTGTATGGATTTGGCATAAATGGAGTAAAACCTATAGGGTGCACAAAACAACTAGTAGATTTACATAATCAACTTGTTATCAATGGTTCATAAAGTAAATTTGATCATTAATCAAAATTATTATATGTAAATTAATATATTATAGTTTAATATCATCTCCAAAAATCATTTTTCATGAAATTACTTATGCTATATGTACCATGTAAAAACCTACAAGTCACTTTTGCTTGCCAAGAAGGGTTGGAAAGAGATGATCAGTTTTGAGAAAGAAATAACACTTATAATTCAATTAAAGAATGTATATGAGTATAGGCAATATTAATAGTCACATTTCAACCTTTTTCAAGTGGCACACTTCCCAAAAAGGTCATATAAGTGCCACTTTCTTTCTTTTCTTCAAGAAAACTAACTTTTCTCATACATACCCTATCATATTTCAATTTTTTCAGTTACTTAAGACTTATAGGAACACATATAGAATTAAATAATCTTTTTTAACTTTCACATTTCCAAAAAAACCCATAAAAATCATTAAATATACCTTTTTGACCCCTAAAATGACTCAAAAGGACATGTTGGCCAATGAAACTTATGACCAAGGCCAATATATCATTTAGTAATAGAAAAATCCATATGAAACACCTTATTAAAATAATATGTCCAAAAAACATCTATAAAACCAATTTTTTACCTAGGGGTACCCCAATTTGACTTAAAAGTCAAATTTGGTCAACACAAGGCTTGAAATTTATCATGATTTTTGTAGTCCTTGAAAGTAATCTAATAAGCTTATTGATGTTTGTGAGTGATAGAATCATGATCAAAATTAGGTCCAAGAATAAAGTCCATAGATAAATTATGAAGTTGTCTATAGGTCTCATGAGAGTGACCCCAACTAGCATGAAACCAACAAAACTTGCTAGGATCATACCTTGCTTTTATAGGATGAGTAGGGTCAATCCCTTGAGGAAGAGGCCTAGGTAGATGCTTAAGAAATTCAGCTAAGGAAAGAGGTTTATGAACATTAATGTTATTTTTTGAAGAGAAATGAGGATTAGTATATTGTTGAGAAGGACCTGGTTCTGATGAAGGGGTAGGAATGACAACTTAAACATTATGAGTGGTATCATATGAATTAGTAACTCCATCATTATTAATATTGTGGTTTTTGTCTTTAAGTAGCAGATGAGGACCTACAAAATGTTGGGGTGGCTCTAATTTATGCATAAGGAAATCTTGTCATTTGTCTTGGTTAATGGCCTCCTCCAAGGTACATGGAGAAAGGGTGTGGACTTAGTATTATAATTTAGGATAAAGAGCATTAGTAAGGAGATTAAAGAGATTATCATTAGCCATGTTATGTTCACATTTGTTTGACAAAGTATGCCATCATTTAACAAAGGCTTGGGTAGTTTCATTTTCATTTTGTTTGCAATTGATGAAATGGGCCAAAGTGTTTTTAGGAAGATCACTAGTTTAAAATTCTTGTACTAAATCATTCACTAAATCTTCCAAACTAGTAATGTAATGAGATCTAAGTTGATTATACCAATTCGAGGCATCACCAGTGAGGGTTTTGGCAAGGAGTTTGGTAGCAACAAAGGTGTTTAATTTGAGCCAATCTCTATAAAGATTTCCAAATGTCTTAAGATGAAGGGTAGGATCATTTGATTTGTTGTAAGAAATTGTAGGTGTTATACCTCTAATGTCAATGTTAGAAATTTGAGTAGTAAGAGGTTCATTTTTTAAATGCTTGATGACTTTATTAAATAATAGAGGTATTAGTGTAGGTTTTTATTTTTCCCTATTTATTAATTAGGTAATATTATATATTTATGCATACATGGAGTTTTCCTACATTCTTGGGATAGGCTAGCTTATGTGGAGATTGTGTGTCATATTTGTGTCATAAGGTGTCATAAGAATGTCATAAGATACTCCTATTCTGGGTATGGGAGTTACTTTTCTATTCTTGGCACCTTGTCACCACCTTTTTTGGAGGAGTCTATTCTTGGGGTGCTTTGACCACCTTTTGTGGAGGAGTCTATTCTTGGGGTGATTTGACCACCATTTGTGGAGGAGTTACTTACTAACTCTCCTATATGTATTCTTCATTTCGGCCATTTCATGTAAATAATCAGATTTTGGTTTTCTCTATTTTTGTCTTGTGTAATTTATCTTCTTATTTTCAAATTGCTTTAGCATCTTGTGGTGTGCACTTGTTCATCTTGTGTGATCACGTCTCCATTGCACTCATGTTATCTGGATTCTGGCAACAACTCCGATATGGTATCAAAGCAAGAACGGTAATCGTGTGTATGGTTATGCTTTTAAGTTCATTTTGAAATCAAGAAGAGTGGAGTTCTCTTTGTTTTTTTTATTTTTAGATTTGATCTAAAACAAAAAAAAAAAACTTTCAAAATCTCTTCTGGTTAGTTTTCTTGGAAATCCTTTGCCTTTGGGTGTCTTGGCTAACTTTACTTCAGGGGTGGTTTATCTATTTCTCTTGGGCGCCATTGTTGTGTGTAGCAGCAAAGGGAAGAGCAGCAACTCAAAAAAAATAGTCCTTCCAGCATCCTTCTACAGCCAAGCTTCTAGCTTCACTTCCATGCCAACTTCAGCTCCAGCTTGAGGAAAGAGACTAGGTGCCTACCACATTTTCTTCTGCTAAGTCCTTTCCAACAGCCAACCAAGCCGTACGGCATCCAGGTCTGCTATTTTTTTTAATTTTTTGCAAAAAAAAATAGAACAGCGCCCTGTTTTGGATGCCACTTGCTTTGTTTGTTGTCCAGCTCCAGCATTGCGCCTTGTTTTTTGGTGAAACTTTTTGCCATAGTCCTCCCTTGACAAGCTTTCAACCATACGGCACCAAGCAGCAAGTTGCATTTAGTTTTTTTGTCTTTTCTAAGTCAAAATTCAGGACTGTGCATTTTTGGACACCCCTTTCTACTTGGCATCCTATTTGGCATCCTTTGGACACGTGGCATCTATCCAAACTATCTTTGATTTATTTTTTTAGTGTAAAATTGACTTGATAAAACAAAAATCAGTCAATTTGGCTGAATATTAAGGATTTTAGATAGTATTGTATTTTGGGGATTTTCAATTAAAACTTGTATCTTCGCCTATCGAAGACGAAGGGTGAGGCCCGAGTTGGTAGGAGGCCAATTCCCCCTCACAAATACCTCATTTGGATTCTTCATTCTGTGCTGAATCTAATGAGTGGTTAGAAGGCCACTTTCTCTCCCCATAACAGGCATTTTTTTAATGTTTTAGTGCTTTTTTTTGCAAAAACACTAGTTTACAGGAAAATTGTAACTTTAAAATCTTGCAAACGGTAGCTCAGTTTTGGGTACCATTTTTTGCAAAAGTGTTTATAATTCAATTTTCCACAGCGTAGACTTATTATTTATCAAAAATGCACTAGTTTATAAAGTGCCAAAAATTTGGGTCTCCCGGGACACATTTTCGGTTGAGTTCAACGTCCTGTTTGCTTAAGTCTTGCACTGATTGCTCTAAGATGCATTTTTGGCTGAGTCCAACATATTTTGAGCATGAACTTGCATATTTGGGGGGGGGGGCTCAACATTTTTGGGTGGGGTGTGATTGCTTTTCACAACTTGCTTTCATTCTCCTTTCTGCATAAATTCACAACTTGCAATCAACTCAACTTCACCTAAATTCAGCTAAAAATGGATTCTTTTCAACTTAAACCCCTAAAAACCTTCAAATATCATGAATGGAAATTCAAAATTTCAATCATTCTTAGAAGCAAAGGGTTGTATAGGATCACCATGGGTACAGAAGTAGAACCCAACACAGATGTTGAAAAGGTTAAGTGGTACAACCGTAGTGATGAAGCCTTTGGATTACTGAGTTTGTCTGTGTCTCCAAAACTTCTATTCCACTTATAATGCTCCCAAACTCCTAATGACATATGGGACACCTTAGAAAATTTGTTTGAGAAGCTTGATGAGATGAGAGGTCATGAACTCGAAAATGAACTCATAAGTCTAAGTCCTAGCAACTTTGACACCCTATAGGACTTCTTCACTAAGTTTAAGGCCCTTAGATTGTAATTGAAAGAATGTGGGATAGAGAAGAAAGATGATCAACTCATAATTTCTATTCTCGCAAAGCTAGGTCCAAGCTATTCAGTCTTTGTCTCCACTTTCCATGCCACAAAAAGTGCCCTTGGCACTACATGGAAAATGCCTTCTTTGGATTCATTCATTGCTAACTTGACTAGGGAGAAAGATAAGCTAATTCAAATGGGCACAATTAAGTCTACTCAACCCCAAGCTTTGATAGCTGGAAATGGTAAGGATAAGACTTCAACAAAGGAGAAGAAGAAAAAGAACAAGGACCAAGAGAAGAAGAAAGAAAACACCAATCCTGCCAAAAACAACACTGAGACTTCCTCTTCCAATGCTAAACCTAAGAAGGAGAAGGTTAAGTGTGCCTATTGTAAAAATACAGGGCATGATGAACATAAGTGCATGAAGAAACAAATAGATCACCTAACTCATCTTCTAGATAAGAACAACATAGGTGTTCCTGAGTCCATCAAGCATAATTCATCAACCCAAGATTATATTAAGGCAAAAGGCAAGGGTAAGGAGAAAGAAAAGGGCAAGGCCCTTGTAGCAACTATAGCTTCTACATCTTCATGGGTCATAGACTTAAGTGCTTCTCACCACATGGGCTCTTCACTAGTTGAGTTTTCATCTTTAGAGCCTTATAGCATGACTTCAATTAGTTTGGGTGATGACACATCAATTTTCATTGCAGGGAGAGAGTCAGTTGAAATGGAAGGAGGAACATTCAATAATGTTCTAAGTGTTCCTTTTCTTTCAACCAATCTCCTATCAGTGTACCAAATCACTCACATTGGTTGGGTTATGAGAGTTGAGTTTTCACCAGATTTAGTGTCCATCAGGGAGTTGCATAGTGATACTACAGTGGCAGTGGGAAAGGCAAATCACCAAGCTAGGTTATACACCTTCTCACATTTTTCATCAAATTCTTCTCTAAAATCATTGCTGACTCATTCAGATGAAGTTATCAAATTATGGTATGAGCGGTTTGGCCACCTTAACTATCGCTATCATGAGCAACTTTGTAAAAATGACATGGTCATTGGCTTGCCTTGTGTCAACTTCTCAAAAGGACTTTGCGAGGGGTGCTCCCTTGGGAAGCATCTTAAATCAAAATTTGACAAAGGCAAAGCTTGGAGGGCTTCAAAACCTTTGGAGTTAGTCCACAGTGATGTATCAGGACCCTTTCCCAAACCATCTTTCATAAGGGCCAAGTACATCCTCACTTTCATTGATGATTTCTCTAGGTACACTTGGATATATCTTCTCAAACAAAAGTCTGAAGTATTTGAAAATTTTCTAGACTTCAAGGCTCTTGTTTAGAAATAGAGTGAGAAATCCATCAAGGTTAATTGAACTAATAATGGAGGGGAGTATGTCAGCATCAGGTTTGAGTAGTTTTGCACCATAGAGGGGATTGATTTATAGTGCACAGTCACCTATAGTCCTTCACAAAATGGGGTTGCAGAACGTAAGAATAGGTTCTTGAAAGAGATGGCTAGCTGTATGATTCACTCCAAATCCTTAGCACCACAATACTAGGCCGAAGCTATCAATTGTGCTTGCTACATTCAGAACAGGGTTCCTCACAAAGCTTTGAAAGGGATAACACCCTTTGAAGCTTGGCATAAAAGGAAACCTGATGTTGAGCACCTTAGAGTTTTTGGATCCCCAGCCATGGCCCACATTCCAAAGAAGAAATGAAAAGCTATGGAATGTCAATCCAAGCCTTGCATCTTTATAGGATATCCAGAAAGTATTAAGGGATATCGCCTTTTAGATCCAGTCACTCATGAGTTGTTCATCGAGAGAAGTGTCCATTTTTAGGAGAGTCCTAGAGACTCAACACTTGACACTTCTTCTCCCTCATCAGATCTACTTCTTCATGATGATTCCTCATCAGATACAGATTAGCCACAGTAGGTTCTTAAGCCAGAGTCATGTTCTTCTTCTTTGAGTTCAGACAGTGAGGACAGTGATGCAGTGTCATCCACCTCTAGTCAGTTAGAGGATGAGGAGTTAACACCTGACTCACCCACTTTTGGGCCACTTTGGGCCAAACAGACACTTGAGAGTGCTGCCACATGGGAAAGAGACCCCATAGATGACAGATGTACTAGGGGGGATTTTTAGAGAGATCCACATGCCTTCTGTAGACACCAAAATCGTGTCTACTCCCTTGGTCATCTTCTCCCCATTCTCTCCCCCTTGGTCCCTTTCATCTACTTTGACACACCTAACCTATGTCTTAAAACCCTATGACCCATTTATGACCCCCATTTTATTCTCCCATGCCTATTTAGCCCCTCTCGACCATTTTCCCATGAACCTTGACCCTGGTAACGTGTAAGAATGGGAAAAAGGCTAAAATTAGCCTCTGTCCCCATTCTGCAGCCGCTGATGTCGGTCACTATTTGGCTGACATCGGTGGTTCTACCGACATTGATTACCCTTGAAATTGTGTTCTCAACCCAAATTCACGATCCATTATCTATTTCTCAATCCGTTTCTCAATCTGTTATCCATTATCCATTTCCCAATCAGTTTTCCAATCCGTTATCCGACCTTCTTTCAAGACCTTCTCAGATCCGCCTTTAGACTTTGAATAATCAGCAAATCTTCACTCAACAAATCCATCATACTCTCACTCTCTCTCTCTCTCAGGGACTCTACATCAGCCACTCCACCAGCAACAGGGCTTTTTGCACCAACTATAGCAACAACAGGGACTCTGCAACAGGTACAACCCATCAGCAACATTCCTTCTCTAGCAGGTATGAGGTAAGTATTTGCTACGATTTTCATTTCAGTATCTTCTTTTTAATTTATCTGTTATTCAGTTAGACCAGACCCAAATCCTTATCTCCCTGTTGGCCTCCTCTATCCCTCTGTCCCTTTTTTATATTCTGTCCATTGCCCCAGACCTCTGCACAGACACCTCAAGCCATTTTACAGACTCCTTTATAGACCCCCAAACAGACCACAGACCCGTCCACAAACCAAAAACTCACCCAGACTTCATCCAAATACTACTTCCCCAATCAACACCAATCGCAGAGACCACTGCCCCCACCTATGTCAGCAGACTAACTGACGTCGGTAGACTAACCCATGTCGGCAGACTTGACAAACTGATGTCGGCATAATAACCGACGCTGGCGACTGTGACTAGGCTGACAGTAGCATTCAGGTAAGCATTTGCTTCCATTTACTTTTCAGTCTTTAGTCATTTCAATCTTTTATCATTCTACCTTTTATCAGACATTATTTTCATCATTCAGTGGGTTGACATCCCTCAAGGAAGTCATTGTACTTCTGGGATCAAGCTTTCGCTTGGCAGCCCACCATCTCCTCATTTAACACCTTTTGTGTTTTAGTCTCTGTCTCTTTCAGGTGTCATCCTCCACATCCAAAGAGGAGTTCCTGTGATTGTCTGGATAATGGTGCACACGACTTCATCCAGGTACATACAAGCCTTAGACCATCTCTCTTAGTTTCTCATTTTCTTCTTGAATGTGAAAGAAAAAATCGTATAGAAACATTCTGGCACACTCGGTGGGACCCTAGGGTCTTCCTTGGGTTCTTTTCTTTCTATCCATATAGGTGCATTAGGTTTCTCCTTTTCACCTCTTTCTTCTATCTCTTCCAAAAGACATCATAAGCAGGATTAAAAAGAACTCTTCTTTCTTTTCTTGCATCTTAGACTAGCCAAAAGTCATACTCTTCAACCCTTTCTCCATTTGTCTTCATACGAATTAACATTTCGACTTGGGCTTAAAATCTTTTGCATTTCATTTCTTCTTGACTGCATACTTAGTCCACATCTAGTAATTAGACCACATCATGAAATAATCACACTTATGTTACACATCCAAATCACTTGCACAAATCAAACATCAAACTTACCTAAGATAAGGCCCGACTGGGATTTCATCACCCAACGGATACCTTACCCCTCCTTGGCAATCTCACTTAGATTTCACCACCAAGGGGAAAGCCCACTCCGTTCTCTGGTGGAGGACAATCTCTAGGGAAAGTATATTTTGGCTAAGTGAGACTAGCTTATCACTGGCCTCGTGAAGTGAGGGGAGCTTGCTCCTTAGCACCAGGCCATGTACGAAACCTAACCTAGACTCTTGAGCGCCTAAACTAACCTAAAACCATCTTTATACCACCTCTTCTAGGACCCATTCTGACAGCCAACCTCCCAAACATCACTTTAAGGCATAAGCCACAAGATTCTAAAATTTGATTCTTAGGATTTCACGCTTAGGGTCTGCCTATCTCCATCTCTATTTTTCTATTCTTGTCTGCTTGTTTGAGCTAGTGAGGACATTCTTCTTCCTTTTTTCCAAAAACTTCCAAATCTTCTAAGTTTCTGGAAACCACAGTCACTGGCATCAGTTTTACCACCGACGTCGGCAACCTCCCTTTCTGGCATCGGTTATCTGACCGACGTCGGCCATCTGATATCATCGACATTAGTTTTTCAATCGACGTCGGTCATTGTCACAGTCCCTTTTTTCAAAATAGTAGCCTAAAACCCAACCCTTTTTCTGCCAAAACCACATTCTGAGTTTCTAAAACTAAAAAAACATAGTTTTTGAAACCTGACCCTCCTTGCCTTGAATGGTTTTGACACGCAGTGAAACCAAGGCTCTTCTTGACCACGCGAGGCAACAACCACTTCTACCTTCCCCATCCATAACCAGTCTTATAATGGAGTTCCACTCAGAGACCGAAAAAACTCCTACTCGACCGACCCCAACGCAGACTCCCATCATCCCAAAAGGGGACCAAGATTTTGAAAGATTCTTGGACCTCAATGTCAAAGCCCTCCAAAACTATCTCACAAGAAACCAAATGCGAGACCTTTCGAGTGAAGCGGTGATGACATCAACACCATCTGCTACCCAGCCTTTTATGACTCAGACTATTGCCTCAACCATTAACCCGACCATGGCCAATACACAAAGTTTGGCCTCCTCATCTATTTTCAAACCTACCTCCATTGGGGTGTCATTACCCCCTCAACCACACACAATTCAACCAAGTTCTACACCATACCAGAACTTGATTATTTCAACCTCACCCACTCTTGCACCTATACACGCGGGAGTGACAACCTATCTTTTTACCAGTGCCACCACTCAACCATCTTTGGCGGTATCTAGTCAACTTATGCCTTCTACCTTCATGACGTAACCACCCTTGCTCTCCACTTCTATCCCAACGACTAGCTATCAGTACGTTGTGCCCCTACAAGCGCAAGTGACTACTTTTTATGCCCCTTCTAACACCTTCCAGGTACCCTACAACCTAGGGGGTGCCCCACCTGCCAATCCGTCAGCTGATCTCATTAAGATGCTGATGGACAAGATGTCTAGTCTCGAGACCTCTATTTCTGGTTCACGCAATGCCCTCTCATATGAGCAAATTTGCAATGAACCCATTCATCCCTCCGTCCTGATTCGAACATACCCCAACTAGTAGGAGCTTCCTAGATTTACTCATTTCCAGAGTAAGGAAGACCCGCAACAGCACCTACAAACATTCAGACATGCTTGTTATCTTATGCCCATGACGATGCATTACGTCTACGCACGTTCCCTATGTCACTTTCTGGCCCCACCCTTGACTGGTATAGCTCTCTTACTAGACATTCTATCTTTTCATTCACTCAACTCGCCCAATTATTTCTCGACCATTTTTCTATCAATATCACCAAACAAGTCTCAATCACAGACCTTTACTTCATCAGGCAATTTGACGACGAATCAATAGTTGATTTTGTCACCCATTGGAGAGGCTTGATTAACCAATTCTCCTTCTCCTTGCCTCAACCCGAGCTCATTGAGCTATTTTCTTGAGCATGTGCCAGACACATCTCTTCTACCTTGCAGATTCAAACATTTCGCACTTTCGATGAAGCTTTCACCATGGCCTGAAAGCTTGAACTCTGCGCCATTGAAGAAGATAAGGTCAAATTGCGTAATACCAATGCAAAAGCCAATGACCCTTCTTCTTCCAGACCTTCTTCTGCCAATTCCAAGTCCAAAGGAGTGGCCAACACTGTGGTCGTTAGATCACCATCTTCAATAACAACTGACCAATCTCAACCTTCAACATCTCAAAGCATCACCAAATACTTCCAACAATGGTACATCCAACGTTCATACACTCCACTTGGAGAATCATACGCTTCTATTTTGGAAAAACTTGTCAAATAGGGGGTCCTCAATCTCCCTCCAATTTGACCACCTCAATTCAACTCCTCAAAAGCCCTCCCTACCTGGTATAGGGAGGCTGACTTTTATCACTATCATCGCATCCACGACCATGACATCAACAACTGCCAAACTTTCAAAAACATCATTCAAGACATGATAGACAGGAGTGATCTTGTCTTGGACAACCCAAATGCTCTGCCTAATCAAAACATCAACATCTTCAAACAACCTTTTCCTAACCATCCTCCCACTCAAAACAATGTCCAGACCATGACCAATGACCCTCAAGACCATAATATACGCACGGTCGACACTATCTCTTCTCTGATCCCTGACCAACCTCTTCCACAGGTAGAAGAATCCTCTTCTCCTATTAGTCCTCCATCGACCTCTCTTATATTGGGGGACACCTTGACCATACCAATGCCATTACACCCACATTCATCCTTCCTCCCACCAATGGAGGACCCTATCCTTCTTACTCCTCAACCACAAGTAGAGGGTACGATCATCCCTGCCCTCCACCCTCTTGAGGAGCCGCACTCTCTTATTTCTTCTCCACCAAGAGAAGAACCAGTCTCCACCTATTTTGACCGAGGAAGACCCAGTCACAGTTTCCTCTTGTCTTTTACCTAAGATTGCTACATCTCACTCACCTCCGTCCACATCTGAACCCAAACTCGTGTCTAGCCTCACCTCGCACAATGGTGGCCCTCAACCCAAACTAAACAAGGCCACTAAACCACACCGGAGGACTCCTCCCCCACATTCATCATTACCTTTAATTTTGGGCCCGCATCCATCCACTTTAATCAGGGTGCTTCCTACTCCCATACCTCACAGGGGCAAGTTGCCTCCATTGTCCCCTCAACCCATCAGACATATATTTCCTCTAAAACATCCAACACCTATCACCACAAAAGTGCCATCTCCATGTGTGGTTACACCACCCACAAGAATGATGGTATGACCAACGTCTCTTACGCCTCTCAAACCAAAGTCATCAACCCCCACTGCAACAAAACATCTAGACCCCTTAGCAGGTTCTTATGCCTTGCTGTTACAGCAATTGTTGCAGTCTTCTCGCATCAATCTCCCACCTCTTAAACCATATCAATCCCTCAGACCAAAACTACCTTGGTTCGACGACACTCAAATTTGTGCATATCATCACATGCCTAGGCATGACACTGAGCATTGTTTGCCCTCAAGCTTGTCATTCACCAATGCTTGGAGAAAGACACCTTTCTTCTCGATCATACCATCAACAAACTTTCAACCTCCTCACCATCCCATTCATTAACTCTCAGATCAAGACCGTCTTGGTTCGATAACTCTAAATTTTGTCACTATCATCAAAAACCAGGACATGACACTGAGCGTTGTTGCACTCTTAAAGCTGTCACTCGTCAACACCAAAAAAAGGATACCCTTCTCATTAAGGATCCTCTTGACCACCTCTTCAACAAATCATCAACACCGACCCATGCTTCTCAAACCTCGTCACCTAAATCAGGATCTCCACGCTAGACTATGGTCCCTTTGTTGCCTTTAACCCTCTTATTCGACATCAACACAGTCAATCTAACCACCAAGCCTCAACTGACCTTGACTAATCTATCAAACATTCTCCCTAGCCGCTGGGGGAATTCAACCTTCATCCACGCCTCAACCAACCTTTCAACCCAGTCTCGACCAAATATCAATCACTCTTTTAATCTTAAACCTTGCCTAGGCCTCAACCATGCCTCGATCATGCCTTGACCAAACAAGCATCAACCGACCTCGACCGAACATTCAACCTATTTTTGACCAAACTGTCAACCAGACCTCAACCAAACATTCGACCGACCATTGACCAAACATTCAACCAGACATCGACCAAATAATGACCAAACATTAACCAACCTTTTAAGCACATCATCCAACCCTGCATTAACCAAATATCTATCAACCTCAACCAAATATCAACCAAGCATCGACCTGACCACAACCAGACCGTCAACCAAACCTCAACCAAACATTCAACTGACCGTTAACCAAACTTTGACCAAATATCAACCAAATCTCGACCAAGTCTCAACCGACCTCAACCAAACATTCGACCAACCATCGACCAAACAATGACCAAACATCAACCAACCTTTTAATCACATCATCAAACCCAGCATTGACCAAGCATTGACCCAACATCAACCAACCTTTTAATCATGACCTCAACCAACTCCTTCAACATCAACCAACATATGACCAATTTGGAATGAAGCAAATGGGGCAAGTTTGCTCCTAATTGATTCAGACCTTGCATCATGACACACAAGCATGGGCCAAGGACTTTATTAGAATCTAAGCCCCTTTATGCCTTGCATCTTCGACCATTCTATTGTTAGTCGAGTACTCGCTCACTTGACATTTAACTTGAGCTCATCCCTTGAGCAATCCCTATCCTCTTAATCCTCATTCCTTTCAACCCTATTCACCTTAACAAATCCTATGTAACCCTTTTATAACGTATGGATGCTTTGTCCTACTAAAAGGGAGCCCTTGAACTTCTATAGTCTTGTCCATGACTCAAATTTCTATTAAAAAAAAACAAATAAATCAAGATGTCAAAACATATCCACGGTCACAAAATCAAAAAGTAGACTGCTCCCTCAAAGGACAGCTGTACTATCATTGTTGTAACTAATAGACTGCTCCCTCGAAGGACAGCTATTCAAAGCCCTCATATAAACATAAAAAGTAGAATATAAACCACTCCCTTGAAGGATGGCTATGACTAAATCTTTCTACACACAACACTTTTCTTAGAAGCTTTCTGCATCGATCAGCTTCACAACATGACCACAAAGCAAAATGACATCTCTATGTAGACTTCTCGCATTGATCAGTCTACACCAAAAAAAAGAAAAAAAAAGGTCATGGACTTGGCTTATACTTGTCTCAAGGTCTCCTATAAAAAAGGCAAGGTTATCTCTGCTCTAAAATAGGTTACCCTATCCTCACCTATCATAACACCTGCTCAAGGGACTTCGAGCTCACTTTAATGTCAAAGTGATTCGATTACCACTCTAACACAACCCATGGTCAACAACGTAATGCATGAATGGGGCTTTTGTTCTAACAACCCCTACTTTTGTTCTAACAACCCCTATCCATGCCATCATTCTGGTCCTTGTCAATGAAAGAGAAATTTTCCTTTCACTTTTTTTTTCACACTTTGGTCACATTCAACCAAATCATTATCTATCCAACCAAACCCAGCCAAACCAATCAAACCATTTTCAGACCTGTCACATTATCATAGTCCATTTCACATAGTTTCTATGGACACCAATACACATGGAAACTATCGACCAAGACTCAATTTATGTTAAGCATAAACCATTACTTGCTGAAGCATACATAAACCTCAATTCATTTTTAGCAAACATCCATCACCGAATATGGAAAATTGCTAGGGATGAAAGACCACTCGACCAATGTTAAAGGCTGTAGCATCATCTTCTCCTCATCATTTCAACACATGACCACACCAATCATCACCCATTTTATCTCTTCATCTAAACTACATTGGTCTGAGGCCCTAAGACTGGGGCTATGTAGGTAGCACTCAGTTAACACGACGTCCTCTGGGGATAGCTCGACCACCCTCATTTGTTCATCTCCATAATGGACAAACCATTCTTTCCCTTTGACCATGACTTGACCTCAACCAAGACCATCAACCACCTTTGACCATTCCTCTCTTTTAGGGAGAACTACATTGGCCTGAGGCCCTTCAGACAGGGGCTATGTAGGCAACACTCAGATCACACGACATCTTCTAAGGTTAGCTTGGCCACATTCTTTCATCCATCCATCCACCTCGACCAATGACTTTGGAGATCATGCCTATCTCCTTTGACCCCGACCACTTTTGAGACAACTCTGTCTTGGTTTTGATTGCATATATGTTACCTTATGAATGGTTAGTAAAATTATGCGCAGACTATTTTTGACTCTCACAAGTATAGGATCACAAGCTGGTTGATCACCACTACTTGTGACTTTTTTCATGTTTTCTAGGAGCACTTCCTGAGCCTGAGATACTTGGAACATGATGACCATTGGAGCTATAGCTTAGATTGAATAACTCGATTAGCTACGACCAAATGCTAGGGCCCGGTTACTTTAATTTTGGTACTCATCGACCCTTGACTTGACCATCTCATGAAGTGGTATGCATGTAATCACAACTATTGCAGCGTTCACACTCACCATTTTTCATCCACTCTCTATCAAATCAGCACCCAATTCTAGGTACCCTTCCCTTGACTCCTACTTTGAGGGGGAATACCTCATCCCACCTGGGGCAATCAACTCCTATTTTTGTCTTGCAGTTCATCCAGAACAACCAACAAGATAAAAAGGGGAGAATGTAGACATCAAAATCATGTCTACTCCCTTGGTCATCCTCTCCCCATTCTCTCCTCCTTGGTCCCTTTCATCCACTTCGACACACCTAACCTATGTCTTAAAACCCTATGACCCATTTATGACCCCCATTTTATTCTCCCATGCATATTTAGCCCCTCTCGACCATTTTCCCATGAAGCTTGACCCTGGTAGCGTGTAAGAATGGGCAGAAGGCTAAAATTAGCCTCTGTCCCCATTCTACAGCTGCTAACGTCGGTCACTATTCGGCTGACGTCGGCAATTCTGCTGGCGTCGATTACCCTTGAAACTACGTTCTCGACCCAAACATAGGATCCATTATCCTTTTCTCAATCTGTTTTTCAATCCATTATCCGTTATCCATTTCCCAATCAGTTTTCCAATCCGTTATCCGACCTTCTTTCAAGACCTTCTCAGATCCGCCTTTGGACTTTGAACAATCAGTGAATCTTCACTCATCCAATCCATCATACCTCTCACTCTCTCTCACAGGGACTCTACATCAGCCACTCCACTAGTAACAGGGCTTTCTACACTAGCTATAGCAACAGTAGGGACTCTACAATAGGTACAACCCATCAGCAACATTCCTTCTCCAGCAGGTATGAGGTAAGTATTTGCTACTATTTTCATTTTAGTATCTTCTTTTTAATCTATCTATTATTCAGTCAAACCAGACCTGAATCCTTATCTCCCTATTGGCCTCCTCTATCCCTCTGTCCCTTTTTTATATTTTGTCCATTGCCCCAAACCTCTGCACAGACACCTCAAGCCATTTTACAGACTCCTTTACAAACCCCCAAACAGACCACAGACCTGTCCACAAACCAAAAACTCACCCAGACTTCATCCAAAGACTACTTCCCCAACTGACGCCAGCCACAGAGACCACTACCCCCACTAACGTTCGCAGACTAACCGACGTCGATAGACTTGACAAACTGACGTCGACATAATAACCGATGCCAGCGACTGTGACCAGGCTGACAGCAGCATTCAGGTAAGCATTTGCTTCCATTTCCTTTTCAGTCTTTAATCATTTCAGTCTTTTATCATTCTACCTTTTATCAGACATTATTTTCATCATTCAGTGGGTTGACATCCCTCAAGGAAGTCATTGTACTTCTGGGATCAAGCTTTCGCTTGGCAGCCCACCATCTCCTCATTTAATGCCTTCTATGTTTTAGTCTCTATCTCTTTCAGGTGTCATCCTCCACAACCAAAGAGGAGTTCCTATGATTGTCTGGATAATGGTGCACATGACTTCATCCAGGTACATACAAGCCTTAGACCATCTCTCTTAGTTTCTCATTTTCTTCTTGAATGTGAAAGCGAAAATCGCATAGAAACACCTTCTTTGCTTTAGATTTGGTTCCACAGTCTTTTTGAGAGGCATCGGGGGTACCTGAGTGGGATAATTCTATGGAGGAAGAATATTCTTCCTTAATCAAAAATCACACTTGGGATTTGACATCACTTCCTAAGGGAAGAAAGATGGTTCGATGTAGGTGGATATATCGGACCAAGTTTGTAGCAGATGGGTCGGTTGATAAGTATACGGTGCGATTGGTTGCCAAGGGTTTCTCACAGGTGGTAGGCATTGACTACTCAAAGACCTTTGCACCCATTGCAAATATGATTTCTATCCAACTCACCTTGGCCATTGCCACATCACATGGTTGGGATGTGCATCAGATGGATGTAAAGAGTGCCTTTCTTCATGGAGACCTTGAGGAGGAGATCTACATGGAGAAACTACTAGGATTTGTTCAGGATTCTTCCTTAGTATGTAGACTTAGAAAATCTATCTATGGCCTCAAACAGGCCCCTTAAGCTTGGTATGCCAAGATGGATTCCTTTCTTCTCATAGCAGTTTTCACTAGGTGCCATTCTGATCCTAATGTCTACTTCTTGCGGCAGGATGATTCACTTCTAATTTTGGTTCTATATGTTGATGACCTTTTGATCACTGGGAGTTCTTCATCAGCTATTGCAGTGGTGAAGGCATCTCTTCAAGATAGATTTGACATGACAGACTTGAGTTTGTTGCACTAATTCCTTGGCATTGAGATCTCACAGTCAGATTTAGGGATTTCTCTTGCACAGCCTAAGTATGCTCTCGACTTATTGGCTCGATTTCACATGGCTGATTATAAGCCATCTTTGACTCCCTTTCTATCAAGATTCAAGCTTGAGACTGATTTTTCTTCACCATTGGTTGATGCCACTCGGTATCGACAACTTGTTGGTAGTCTCATCTACTTGACTTACACCAGGCTTGACATTTCATATTCAGTGGGACTTATCTCCAGATTCATGCAAGAACCCCATGAGCTGCATTGGAAAGTAGCTAAGAGGATCTTGCATTACATACAGGGTTCACATAGATATGGGATTCACTACAGATTTGGCACAGAGGTTGACTTGGTTGGATATATAGATTCAGACTGGGTTGGTGATTCATAGACTCGTAAGTCCACTTCTGGTTATAGTTTCTCTCTAGGTTCTGGTCCTATCAGTTGGTCTAGCAAGAAGTAGAATGCTATTGCTATATCATCCATAGAGGCAGAGTACAGGGGAGTTGTTAATGCAGCTATTAAGGCTATTTGGCTTCAGGGGATTCTTTTTGAGTTTGGCATTCCTATCAAGCAGCCCACCATCATCTATTGTGATAACTAGAGTACCATACAGATTTGCAGGAATCTAGTTTAGCACCAACGGACCAAGCACATAGAGATTCACATGCATTTCATTTGGGAGCTTATTCATAGTCAGGTCATTGACTTGATATTTTTCCAGTCTTCAGAGCAGGTTGTAGACATCTTCACCAAACCTTTCACTGAGAGCAAGTTCATTCATCTATGAGCTCTTCTTGGGGTGCGGTCTACATCTGTAGCAGCATCATCTTCAGGAGGGGCCTTCTAGCCTCTTATTTTATTTTATGTCTCTCTTTTGGGGGGGATTTTTTTCCTATGGGTTTTCTCCTTTTTCTCTATCTTATGGGAGATTGTATTTGTACATGGGTACCTCATTAGGCCTAGTTGCCAGGACCCATTTTTTATTTCCACACTGCCCACCTAAACTGCGCTTATGGGGGGTATTAGTGTAGGTTTTTATTTTTCCCTATTTATTAATTAGGGAATATTATATATTTGTGCATACATGGAGTTTTCCTATATTCGTGGGATAGGCTAGCTTATGTGGAGATTGTGTGTCATAAGGTGTCGTAAGAATGTCATAAGATACTCCTATTCTGGGTATGGGAGTTACTTATCTATTCTTGGCACCTTGTCACCACCTTTTTTTGGAGGATTCTATTCTTGGGGTGCTTTGACCACCTTTTGTGGAGGAGTCTATTCTTGGGGTGCTTTGACCACCATTTGTGGAGGAGTTACTTACTAGCTCTCCTATATGTATTCTTCATTTTGGCCATTTCATGTGAATAATCAAATTTTGGTTTTCTCCATTTTTGTCTTGTGCAATTTATCTTCTTATTTTCAAATTGCTTTAGCATCTTGTGGTGTGCACTTGTTCATCTTGTGTGATCACATCTCCATTGCACTCACGTTATCCAGATTTTGGCAACAACTCCGATAAGAGGTTGGGGAATGAGATTGCCTTGATAATCTCAAAGAGGGGGAGGAGAAACACTTTAGTTATGTGTGTCCTAAGTCATTGGTTGAGGATTGGATTGGAGATTAATAAGGTGATTCTGTATTCTTATCATTTGATTTATACTATGAGCTTTGAATGTGTTCATTTGATTGAGAGTTTTCAATAATAGTTGATGAGTTTGATTAGTGTTATTAGAAGTAGTATTGGTGTTTATGTTGGTATTAGTGGCTTGGGTACCACTATTAGTGTTAACATGAGCTTGAGAAGAGCTATGATAATTTGAGGCATTAGTGGAAAAAATTTCTTGTGAAGAAAATGATGGACTAGTAAATTCTTGAGAGGAAGAGGCACTAGAAGCATGAGTGCCTTGGGTAGTAAATAATGAACTAGTGGTAGGTTTAAGGATAGTGGATATTATAAGAGGCCCATTAGATGCAGAACCCAGCCATATTAGTTGAGATACTAGGCATGAAGGTAGAAGAAGTTAAGGAAGAAGATCTCATGGCATAAGAAGGAGTCAAGATTGAAGGAAGAGGTTTAAATGCAAAGAAGTTGGTACCCCAAAATCTAGTTTAAAAAGTGGAAGTAGGAGATGAGGTTCTTCAAATTGACAGCTGATCATAAGGTTATAAATGGTGGAAGGATCTTTCCCTCTATGTTGAGGGAATTCCATGATAAATAAAATCATTTCAGGAGTATACTCTAGCTCAAGTTGATCCTCTAAGAGAAGAGGAGGGTTTTGTTGTAAAGAGGTATAAGGATTCCCATAGTTCATTGTATAGGTTGCAATATGAACATTATTAGCATTCTTGAAAGGAACCCTACTTTGTCTATGAGAGATCCTATTGGGATTGGTAAATTTCACCATGTCTATTGTCTGAGATTTAGTGTTATCACCAAAAAGATAGTTCATGATGAAAGGGGAAAGAAGCAAGATAAAAAAAAAAAAAAAAATGATTGACATAGAACTAGGTTGACCTAGTGCAAAAATAGGGATTGTGAAACTGCACAAGGTTCACAAGATCGACCTAGTACAAAGAATAGAGACTAGTAGAAAAGGGGGAAAATCCTATAAATAGTATTAGGTTGACCAAGTCGATCTAGTGTAGTATACAGAGGCTAAAAAATGTGCTTGGTCAACCAGGTCGATCTAGTATAGTGAATAAGAAGTAGCAAAAAGAACTAATAATAAGTTTATGAAATGAATCAAGACAGTTTGAAGTTGATTTAAAAAACTAAATGCTAAAAGTAAATATACATCTAATTGAATTGATGTTGTCCAATCTAATTAATGTACATAAAGCAAAACCTTGCACCAATACTAGATAATGCAAGTTTTTGCACGCATAATTGATCAAAGAGTAAGCAAACAACTTAAAAGTAAAACTAGCTAATTGGTCAACCTAGAATTTTAATTAGATTATTAAGAATAATTTTAAATGATAGGGAGTTTGGATAAAAGAAACATACTATATAGAAATCTATGGATAGTTTTAGGTGAGTTTAGGATGAAAGGGACTATAGTGGTAATGATATACGATTGGCATTGGGGCCTACCCCCTCACTTCACACACCACAACAATAAGGGTATCAAGTGCTTATCCAAAATATACCATTAACCATGCTTTATACTTGACTAGAGCATCAAGTTAGCTTCCCCCTTGGTGATGAAATCTAAGTAGGTTGGCCTGGGTGGTCAAATGTTAAAATGCTTGTTGATGTTATGTGATTTAGCTATGTGTGCATAAAATAGAAATAGTGAAACTAAGCAGTTAGTTAAAAACCTCTTAATTAGACAATGTGAACTATTCTATGCATGTAAACAACTAAAATGAAATATGTGATTAGCATACAAGGTGAATTACAACTTTGAAACAAGGTATAGTGAGAACACTATATACATGACATACAAAACTAGGTCAACAAGGTCAAGCTAGTACTACTGAAGATAGGGTCTGGGAATCCTACTAGGTCGACCAAGTTGACCTAGCTACTTCAAATAACACATAGAATACAAAACTATGTCGACCAGGTCAATCTAGTTGGCTATGTAGAAGTAGTTTTCAAGACTACAAACTTAAAAGGAAAGTACAAAAAAAGAAGATACAAAGAATAGAAGAATGACCTTGATGGTTTAGATATTGTTGATTTGGAACCTTGGATAAAACTAAAAAAATATTACAAACTAGGTCGAGCTAGCCAACTAAGCAATATATAAACCTACTATAGAAGCTAAAAAAGTGTTAAAAATACACTAGGTCAACTTGGTCAACCTAGTTCACTGAATTGGAAGCCTAAAAATTCACTAAGATGAGTTGGTCGACCTAGTAGGCTAATCTAGAAATCTAGAAAAATAGACCCTGTACTGGGTTGATCTGATCAATCAGGTTGTATAAGAACCTACTGTAAAGTGGTTAAAAATGTACTAGGTTAACTTGGTTGACCTTGTAGGCTAAACTAGAGGTCTAAAAAGTGCTAAAACCTTATAATGGGTCGAGATGATCGATCTAGTTACCTTTTCTTTCACATAGATAAAAATGTCTGAGATGACAAAATCAAACTAGTGTGTCAAAATATATGATAGAAATGATTATAAAAAGAATAAAATAAATGAATTAAAAGTAAAAGAAATCTTACAAGGGTTTGATTCACATCAGGTTCACTAGAATGTATGCAATAAAAATTACATGGTATACATGAATTAATCTGGGATAGGATAAGATAGAGCACACTTAAAACTCTAATTGGGTATACACTTGTTAATCAGGGACATAACCAATATGGGGATCTGCTAGACCTAATTAGGGGATCACTTATATCACTTGTCACAACATATCATGCTAGGAAAGGTTCCAAAGCCTACAATCTAACACAATCGCACAACAACCCTAAAAGAGTCCTATGATTTAATATTTCACTTATGCTAATAAACAATAAAGTAAACTATTATAATAATAAGAAAATTAAACTAATGAAGTGCTCACCAAAGCTTGTGGCACAAAGTGGGGGTTAGAACAAAACAAATAAACAATAACTAAACTAAGCATGCATAGGAGACATATACTCACATCAATTTATATGGAATCCTAATACATGGAAGAAAAGAATACATATTATCTATCTACTCTTACAAAGGAGAAATAAAGTTAGGAATACTTACCTTTGAAGATGAACCTGTCGGGCCTCAATCCTTCCCTTGGCCAAGGTGCTTCATAAGAGATTGTTGTGGTTGTAAGGATAACCAACATAAATCAGCTCTAGGCTATATGACCTACCTAAGCATCCAAAAGACTTCTCCATAAGATAAGATCAAAGCTCCAAAGAAAGTATTGTAACCTAAAACTTTATTCCTCAATTAGAATGGTTAATAATCAAATCTTCATTCACACTTTTTCACTTTCTTATTCTCTTATTATTAAATGGTGGAAAATGAACTTGTATATATAGTGGTAACTTGCCTAAAAAAATTTAGACATATTGGTTGTACTAGGTCAATCAGGTTGACCTAATATATTTTTGGGCTAATGTCTAAAGTCTATGCTAGGTCAGCTAGTATGCTAATAAACCAAAAGAGTTAAAGTGTCTCTCGAATACACTAGGTTGACCAAGTTGACCTAGTATATTAAACAGGTCAAAAGGATAAAAAGGCAATAAATGAGGGAATAAATCATGATTTGAATGGATAAGAAATAGAATAATAAGCTTAGATTTCAAGGTTTTTAGGAGACTAAAGTGTGGATGGCAAGTGGAAAAAGGAATAATAATCTTATGAAGCATCAATGCTCTACCCACCCATTTCCAAGTATACCCCTTAAGGCATGCACTCAAATAGATTGAGACTCGATAGGTTCCTACAAGATACGAAGTTTCAATAATCAATAAAAATTTTAAAATATTATGTGTATACACTCATGACCCTTTAGCTTTTTCTTGGTATCAAACAAGGGATGGCCTACAAGCCATATCAGAGGGCATAGATAAGATGGTGGTTTGGGATTTTATTTAGAATCCTTATATGTCCATCATTTAAACTAATTAGAGGAGGGGTATTTTACTTGATATGTGATCACACCATGTTATATCACTATTTGGCATGATTTATAATAGACTAATATAGGTTAGATCAGGTCTATCAATAAGTTGGTTTTTAATAGGATGTTCCTAAGGGTCTACATTTATTTATTGATGTGTCTTGAGAGTTGAGATGGTGGGGACCCCCTATTCTGAGAGTAGAGGCAATATGAAGCTATCTAGTGATTTAGTCAAAAAAATTAGCCTATACAGGAAATGTTATCAATGTTGGTGTTATATATGCTTATATAGCATGGTGAGATTGTTTTAGACCCATATGCCTTACTTTACCCCACCCTCAGTAGCTAGGACAACACCAAGGAGGGTGAGATAGAGGCATCGCCTACTATAGGGACTACCATATAGTTTGATAGTAGGATAGGGTTTGGTATAGAGATATGGATATAAATAGGTTATGACACATGTACATGCACATGCATAGGGATTGGGATAGGCATAAGGACATGTTAAGACATAGGTCACCACTCTTCAATTTATACAAGTACTTGTGTAGTAGATTTCATAGTATGTAATGGGGATCCCTATGCATCATGTGGTTCACCAAGTGTTGTAGGTACTAGGTGCACAATTTGTGCCCTTGGTGATTTATTATAGCTCAAAGGTAGAGGATAACTATGATAGGGGAGATGGAATTCAGGGACCTACCAAATATATAAATATGGTGGAGGTAGATGTTGAGGGCATATAATAGGGTACAAGTGAGGCAAGGACTTCAATAATATATATATATATATATATATATATATACATACATATATATATATATATATATATATATATATATATATATATATATATATATATATATATTATTAGAGGAAAAGGCCTTGATAGATAGTCTACAATGGGAAATAATTGTTAGGATATTAAATATTATAGGTCTAGAGCATGATGTAGTAAGTCTATGGGAAGAGATGGATATGTCATAGGGAGGGACTACTAGGCTTTAGGACATCATTATATCCCATGATGTAGAGATTACAACACTGAGGGGGTAGGCTGCACATATGTCAACTATTTAAGGATAACTTATGCTATAAAATGATGAGCTCATGAAATTTATTAATGAGTGATATAGAGTTTGCACAAAGCATGATAGGGATTAGGTTGATGTCTAAAAGCTTTGTGGGGAGCTAAATGAGGCATGATAAATCATATTAGATTAGGGTATGTCTAGATCATTAGTTGAGGTGATCTAGGCCAATGATGATGCCTTATGGGTGAAAGATGATATTTCTTACTATTAGAGCTTATATGAGTAAATTATACTGATAGAGGGTAGGGATCCATCTTATAGAGAGTATACACATAGTTAGAGGACCAATAAAGCTTATATATCATACCATACCATGGATTTAGAGAGATGAGTGGCCTAATTGACACCATAATAGATAGTTATGAGAGCAACACCACCATGTATACTGGTGATAGTCACAAAGCAAAGTTTTGACTTGAGTCCCCTTAGGGACAGAAAGAGAAAGAGCTGATTTTTGGTTATATATCAATGTATCCATATAATATATATATGTGTGTGTGTGTGTGTGTGTGTGTGTGTGTGTGTGTGTGTGTGTGTGTGTGTGTGTGTGTGTGTGTGTGTATGTATATATGTATATATATGTGTATATATATATATATATATATATATATATATATATATATATATATATATATATGTATATATATGTATATATATATATATATGTATATATATATATGTATGTATATATATATATATATATATATATATGTATGTATATACATATATATATATACATATATATATACATATATATATATATATATATACATATATATATATATATACATATATATATATATATATATATATATATATATGTATGTATATATATGTATATATATATATATATGTATATATATATATGTATGTATATATATATATATATGTATGTATATACATATATATATATACATATATATATACATATATATATATATATACATATATATATATATATATATATATATATATATATGTATACATACATACATACAGATATACACACACACACACACACACACACACACACACACATATAATTTACCTTGATTTTGTTATCTTCTTTTCTAAGTCATGTTTCTCTTTGTGTTTATCTCATGGATATATCATGTGGTATGACTAGATGATAGATGCTTACATTAGGAGATACATGTCCTTAGTTAACATAGATATAGCCATATTTATTGCAAATGTTGTCATGTGATGTGGTAATGGAAAATGAAATGTCATATTTATCATGAATTAGATAGATATGCCATGCTTGGAGAGATTTTTTTAGTGTAACATTACAATATAAGACTTGAGCACTTGGTTTTTAATCTTGGAAATGAGAATATGCATTATAAGTATAAATAACCTATGATAAAATTTTAAGTAAATTGTGTAAGGACTAATTTAAATTAAAATATTTACAACTTAAAATCATGATATATAACATCAATATCTAAGTGTAAAATATAATGCATGAGAACAAAGGACAAATCATAAAAAACAATCCAAATACAAGTGTAAAAAACTTAAAATCAAGCATTAAGTGTAAAATAAGTTACATTTAAATAAATACAAACTATAAAACAAACAATGCTTAAAAAAAACAAGAAATAAAATAAGAGAAAAACATAAAAAACAAAACATAAGGAGCTAAAACTCAACTAAGTATTCAATAATTTGTGCATGTGCAATTAGTAAGGTCTTGCACTTGGATTTTGTGCCCCTAGGATAAGGGGATAATGGATAGGCTATAGAAATAGGGGGAATATAATAAGAAGGAATGGGTGGCTGAGATACCCCCAATTTCCCCATGAAAATGGATGATACCTACATAGTCCATATGGGCCTCAGGCCAAATTTAGTTCCCCCAAGAGTTAGGATAGAATAAAAGTGATGATAAGTAGAGATTTGATTGTATCAAAAGAATAATAAATGTATACTCATAAAATGGTTAGAGAATCGAGACAATGGTTACTAATAAAGTGGTGAGACCATAAATCACTTATTTATCTCAAAATGGTGAGACCGTAAAGCATTGGTTGCTCACAATATGGTGAAAGCATAAAACACTAGCTACTCAAAAAATAGTGAGAGTGTAAATACACTGGTTGCTCATAAAATGGAAAGTGCATAAGATAATGGTAATGGGAATGGAAGAAGAAATGAAGAATGGTTGATCTAACCGAGATGCCCCATGCATCTAAGATCTACCTACATAGTTTGTGTGGATCTCAAGCTAATGTAGTTCTCATAGAAATGGGAGGATATAATAAAGGAATGATAATGTGAACTATAAATGATTAAGACATGATAATAATATCCCACCTAGAATATTTTATGAATATATATCTTGTATGGAGATTTTACATCTAATTTTCTCAAATTTATGATTTTTAGGGTTTTCTAAGTCTTTTCAATGTTTTTGGGATTTTTGGGATAAGAAAAACAAAGTAATATGCACAAATATACAAGGAAGCATCTAGCAAAGGAAAAATAATCTTAGGTAAGGGCTCAAACAATAGGTAAACTAGATGTAATAGTAACTTACCATAAACCAACAATAAAACACGGGGAAAAGGGAAATGCCATGCAACAAAAAGATAGGCATATGAACAACACATGATCAAAAATGATGGGAAATAATTAGATAATGTCACCATGAACTATCAAGTAGGAAACACACTTGTTGATCTACCCTGATATAGTTGTTTATAACTAAAGTTGTTGATGATGTTCAATTTAGAATGTCTTCAGAGATGTTTGTTGAATATGTGTGCTACACTATTGGTCATAATTAAGATCATTATGGTAATAAGAAATAGGATGAAGAATAAGAATGGTTCAATGAATGGTAAGGGAAATTGTCAAATGTGAAATATATGCCCCAATAAAGAGATATCATAGACAATGGTTGAAATTGGCTAATCATAGAAGCATTTTAGATGCATTATATTCATAAGATCCTTGAGTTATTTCCCATCTGGTGTAGCCAGCCTATATGCCCTAGAACCATTATTTATATTAACAACAAAGGGACCTAACCAATTGACTTCAAACTTGCCTTTATGTTTATGCTCAATGTTGTGTTCTTATGATTATCTTTCAGTACTAAATCACTAATTTCATATTCTCTAAATAGAATAAGTTTGTTATAGTTATGGCAGAGCCTATTTTGATAAGCTCACAAATGGTCTAATATAACTTTGCTTTTCTCATCCAGTATCTCTAATTCTTAAAATATAGCCACTTTATATTCCCCATCATCAATGAAATTCTGTAAGGAAATTCATAGAGAGGGAAACTCAATGTCGATAGGGATAATGGACTAAGAGATAAAGATTGAGTATGGTGTGGCTCATACAAGCATGTAAGTACTGGTACAATAAGCCCATGAGTATTTGAATACTTACAAATGCCAATCATAGCTAGCATCACTGATAATTTTCTTTAGAATCTTAATAATGGTTTTGTTTGATGCCTCGAATTGGTCGTTACCTTATGGATAAAAGGTCATGGACCTTTTATGTTTGATATGGAATTTGTTACAGAGGGATTTAACATCTTTGTTTTTGAATGGTTCACCATTATCAAATATAATAGTGGATGAAATTCCATAGTGGTAGATGAGATGATAATAAATGAACTTAGAAATTTGCTTTCTTGTTATATAAGTAAAAGTAATAGCCTCTATCCACTTAGTAAAATATTATGTAGTAGTTAGAATATGCTTGTGGCCATTAGAGAAAGTGGGGTTTACTTTACCTATGAGATTGAGTCCCCATGTATAAAATATCCATGGTGTAGTGATTAGTTGGAATAGTAAGGAAGGGGCATGGATCAAATAACTATGTCATTGACAAGTATGACACCTATTGACATGTTGATAAGCATCTATTACTATTTTTATCTAGTAATACCCAGTTAAAAGAAGTTTATTGGAAAGGACCATGTCACTGGTGTGGCCCCTATAAGTTCCTTCATTTACATCTTTCAAAGATAATTTAGATTCTCCTATAATTACAAAATGTAGAAACATTCCATCATAACCTATATGATAGAGTGTATTACCAAGTAAGGTATATTGGGTAAATTTATTAATGAATGATTTATGTTGGCTTCATGATAGGTCAAAAATAATAATTTGGTCATTTATGTAGGTGTATAGGTATTAGTGTCATGAGATATTAGGACCATCAATATCACACACCATCTCAAAATCTGGTTGTATGTGACATAGTTGAAGAAGGTTCTCGATAAGGAATTGATACTCTTTGACACTACTAGTGATTGATATCATGGACCCAATGGTTACCATGGAATATATTGATCTATTATTATCCCTAAGTATTTTTTCAAAGTGAATAGTTTTAAAATGAGTATTGAGTTTGTCTACCATGCTTTTGTAAGGTACAAAATTCTCATCTCTAGTTTGGTATTGGTCTGTATCTTGATTAATAATTAATTGAGAATCCTAATATACCATTAACTACTATATATTCCATTGTATGGTGAGACTAAGTCCTATAATGAGTGCTTCATACTCGACCATGTTATTGGTGTAGTGAAATCCAATATGGAATGTCTTGGGAATGAGATCTCCCTATGGTATGATGAACAACATATCCAATCCTGATCCTCTAGTTTTGAATGAGCCATCAAAGTAAAATTTTCATTGTTTATATTCACTAATTACTCCTTCTAGGGTCAATATTGACTCATCTAGGAAAACAAATATGAATGGTTACATATATAATAAAAGAGATTCAATAAGTTGATCTGCAAGAAATTTCCCCTTAATGGCCTTCTAATTTTGATATTCAACATCAAATTCACTTAAAAACATTACCCATTTGGCCATGTGACCTAGAGTTAAATTAGATAATAAATATTTGAGAGGATCAATCTTGGCTATAAAAATGGCCTTGTTATTTAACATGTAGTGATGCAACTTATGAGAAGTGAACATTGTATGTAATCATAAATGTATCATGTCTATAAATCAATCCTGGCTTAGAGAAGATAGAGCATACCTACACTTGTAATTGGTAATACATTTTTTTAGCAGGAGTATAAAAAATATGGGGATCCATTAGACCTAATTATAGGATCACTTATCACAATATACCATGCTAAAAAGGGTTCCAAATCCTACAATCTAACACAATTATGCAACAACCCTAAAAGAGTCCTAGGTTTAATGTTTCACTTATGTCTAATAAAGAAGAAAGTAAATCTAATCTAGTTCTCACCAAATCTTGTGGCACAAAGTGGGGCTTAGAAACAAAATAAACTAAACTAAACTTGCATACAATATATATACTCACCTCAATGTATATGGAATCCTAATTCATGGTAGAGAAGCGCAACTACATTATCTATCTACTCTTACAAAGGATAAATAAAGTTATGAATACTTACCTTGAATATGAACCCATCAAGCCTAAATATCTCCCTTGTCTAAGGTGATTTTCAGCATATTTTTGTGGTATGTGTGGATAACAAAGAAAATTTAGATCTAGGCTACACAACCTATTATGCATCCAAAAGACTTCTTCACAAGATAAGATCCATATCTCCAAATAAAGTATGGAACCCTAAGCTTTATTCCTCAAGTAGAATGGTCAATAATTATATGTTCATTCACACTTACTAATCTTCACTTCTCTATTCTCAAATGGTGAGAAATGAACTTTTATATATAGGTGGATCTTGCCCTAAATCCTTTTGAATATGTCAATTGTATGAGGTCAACCCAGTCAACCCTGTATGTTTTTGGGAGATAAATCACTAGGTCCTAAGCTAGGTCAACCAAAGGGATAAAAAAAATATTAAGTGAAAATACCTAAAAATAGTATAGGGTTGACCCATATGACCTTGTATGGTAATCAAAGGATAAAAACTATACAGGATTGACACAGTCGACCTAGTACAATCAATTGGTGAAAGGGGGTCAAGGAATGAAAAAGGAAGATAAAAATATTAAAAATGTTTGAATTGGGTATAACAGAGAAGAATAATATTTGGATAAATGGTTTTAGTATATAAGTGTGTATATATCAAGTGGTAAAAGAGACAATAATCTTATGAATCACTAATGGTCTTCCCACCCCTTTCTCAGTGCACCCCTTAAGGTGTGGACTCAGAAAGATTGAGACTCGATGGGTTCCTGTAAGATATAAAGTGTTAATAAGTGATAAAATTTTGAAAATATTATGTGTGTATATATTCCCCACTCAAATCTCATCACGTGTCATATAAGTGAAACATGGGATGGTGCTTTAGGAAATAGAACATGATAACACATAATGTTGATGCTAAGTAAAGTGCATTAAGCAACAAATAAAATAAATAAAAGGACAAAATTAAAAAACACACACCTTTACTTAATTTAGTGCCATAGATAAATAAGGATATTGTGAGATAATTGAAGGCATCTAATGTGAATAACATTAGGTGAACTTGTAGATATTAGTGAAAAAAATAGCCAAAAATTGAAAGCTTTTGGAAGATAAGCATATGATAGTGAAAAAATGAGTTAGTAGAGACAAAGATATGAGGGATTTAGGAAATTGGAAAATTAGGATTTTTAAGGCAAGGAGAGAACCAAAACATTAAGGGAAAATGAATGATAAAATGATGGAAAATGAATGGCAAATGATTGGTAAATGAATGACAAATAATTGTAGAACACATTAAATCATATTGTAAAGCATGTAAAACATAAATGCTAGAGAGGAATGTAGAAAATACTAAATCATGTTGGGAAGCATGTAAAACATGAATGGTGAAAAAAATGTAGAACATACTAAATCATGTTTGGAAGTATGTAAAACATGAATGACAAAGGAAAAATCAATGAAAGAAAACTTTAACAAAGATATGGAAGTGAGTGAAAAGTAAGCTCATGTAAGATAGGCAAAAAGAAAAACATGAAAGAATGAAAATGAAATGTAATTGAAGATGTGAGAGAAATAGGAAGAAGGCATACATAAATAGAAAGATGTAATAATTTCAAATGTCATATGTAAGATAAGTGAAGCCTACAAAAAATCAAATAAGAACATGTTGGAGAAAATTAAAAAAATAGAAAGATGCTAAAGGATGAATAACTCACACTTAGTTCTTGTTCGAAGATATAATGCAAGAAAACACAACCACCTAATGACATGACTAATATGAAAATGAGATGTTGTGGTAAATAAATGATGTAAGGGTGTAACCCATGGTTGTTTAGACATGTTTTTTTGATTTAAGGATAGATAAAACTGAAACAAAGTAGTGCTAGCATGTTTTTAAGAGGTGAAAAAGAAGGAATAATAGAAGAGGGAGAATAGATTTAGAATCACAATTTGGTTGTCAAGGGAGGAAATGAAATGGGTGGAGGGGAGAATGAAATAGAACCTGAGGTAGAATAACTCTTTATCAAATTCAAGACACTCAAATTAGGTTTGTCAAAACAAGAGGACTTTCAACCTTGTTGTCTCCTAAAAATAACAGCTATTTTTGGAACAACATTTGAATTATTTTGGTTCTCCAACCCAAAATAATGTCTTCCATTTAAAATTTTTGTCTTAGATATTCAGATTTCTCATTTTTAGAGCTTCTCAGAAAGTCGATGGACTCTTCAGGCGGTTTTCAGTCAAAAAAATTGGTTTTTAACATTTGTTCATTTTCTGGGATTGGTTCAAAGTTTTGGTTCAATTGAAAATCTTCATCAGCAAACACCAGCAGTTCAACAACAAGGGCTCGGCGCGCTTCATTAAACCTTTGAACCGGTTCAACAAAGGTTCATCAAAAAGGTTCAAAGGGTCGGTTCAATGCCGAAAGTACTTTTTTGTAGGATAAGTGTCCTTGCGGAGGACACTTCACTGACCAAAGCATCATTCGGCTGGTTCAAAGATTTTTTTCAAAGACTTGTCCAAAAACCCACGGGAATTTTCCCCAGACTTTTTATCCATAGAAATTTTTTTGTGGAATTACCCTCTGAGAGATTTCAAAGGAAAATAGCTAATGTCCCGGGGAAAATGTCTGCGGGTATGTTCAAAGCCAATGGCCCGAGATAAAAGCCCAGGGGAAATTTATGATGGGTTAACAGAAGCCGAAGGACCATTTCTCAAGGCCCAAAAGGGAAAAGTGCAGTCTTGAAAAGTGCCAAGTGGAAGATAAAAGAAGACCAAGGGATGACGTGCCTGAGCACTTCAAATTCAACACAGTCAACTAGCCATTAAAAACACAGTGACGGGCAGGAAGATGTCAATTTCAGGGACAGTAAAATAGTCATTGATATTTTGAACATATAGCATAGAATACATTCACAATTTTCAAGGCCAAGACCAGCAGAAAGTGGGGAAGAAATAGAATAGAAATTTAAATCTAGGACCCGATTCAATTGGCTAAAGAAGGAGGAACGATGAAGATAAGATTAAATTTACAGATGGAACCTTAGAAGTACAACTTTCAATAAGCACGACTTATTTCCTTGCATTGATAAAATCAAAAGGTAAAAGTGCCCCTAAGTTCCATTGCGTCTCCTTAACATATTTCAATGCAAATTGATGTATTATTTGTTCCTAAGTCCTTTTGAAGAGACTATATAAGGGAATTTTCTTGATTGTAATAAAGATCTTCTTTTTGATAATCTGAATGAAACTTTGCTGAAATTGAGAGGCATCATTGAGACTTTGTGCTCAATCTGTTTATCATATTTTGTTAATGAAAACAAGGGACTTTTTTCAGACTTTGTGATGTGATATCTTATTTATTTCATTGATTTAATAAGCAAAATTAGTTAATTTGTCAAGAAGGTGTCCTGGAGAATCAACTGTGGAGAGACTTTGCACCCCCATAGCTGCCTTCAGTGTGTTTGTATTTTCATTGTTGTGTAAATAACTTTGGAAAGACTTTGAGCTTTCATTGTTCTTCGTATATCACTCTTGAGTATTTCATGTGCAGAATTTGCATTGTGTCTTGATTTGTTGGTTACCATACTTTAGTCATATTCTACTTTTATTTCTAGGAGTATTCTTATGGCTGGTTGAGCAGTTCTTCTAAAATAAGAGGAGTGCTATATGTCATTCTCTTGAGTTCTTCCTTTGTTTTGTATACATCATCTCTAAAGAAAGAGAGATGGATGTCGGTCCTACCCTTGAGTACTATTTTCTATTCATATATATACATAGCATATCCACAGGGAACCTCCCCTTGATGAGAGGAGAGAGAAGTCTCCTTCTAATGTTATAAACTTACACATTAGGATGACTAATCTTCTTGCTTTGGCTGATAAGACCTATTTTGTTTACTAGTACGCTGATAGACAAAATAATCAACCAATAATTTTTGGTGACTTTGCTGGGGAAACTTAAACAAGCAGTCCCTACCCTTATCCATTATAGAGTCTGGTGACTCCCATCTGGGTCTTACCCACTATCATTATAGCCTTATTATCTCCCTCCATCCTCCATATCCATTACATCATTTGGTCTACAAATCAGATCCGCTAGGAAAGACAAGCAGTTTGAAGCCTCAACCTCTAGGTTGAAGCAGGACCAGTCCTTTTCCTTTCTTTGGTTTTAAATATGGCAACTCCACGCTACACAAGAAGCCAGAGATCTAAGGGTGTTTTTGACCCTATGTTTGAGTTGGCACAACAAAGCAATTTTGATCTGATTCCTCCACCACCTTTCCTCCAATGATTTAGGAGTCTTCTTCCTGACCTTATCAGGTCACCAACACAAGGCAGAGCTTCTTTTTCTACTGTTAATAGAGTCCCTATAATGGTAATTCAAGGCCCCTGGGGTAATGCTTTTATCCCTCTCAATCTTACTCCTCCTCTACATGAACTTTCACACAGTTCTAGGAAGAATTTCCTGAAATTCCATGGTGATGGGAAAGTTCATCCTGATGAACATATTGCAGCATTCAGTATAGCTTGTGGAGTGATTGGGGTAGAGTTTGAAGATGTAGCAGTCAGGATTTTTGTTGAAACATTACAAGGTCCTACTGTAGATTAGTTTTATCATTTACAGGCTTGATCTGTGACTGATTGGACTACTTTGAAAGATAAGTTTGAAGCCAGATTCAAACCTGTAGAAGATGCACATACACTTCTAGCTCAACTTACACAAATGAAAAAAGAGCCACATGAGCCTATGAGAGACTTCATAGCTAAACTTAACAAGTTGAGAAATAGAATCCCTATGATTTCCAAACCTACAGCTGAGAATCTTAAATGCTTTTTCATTAATTCTCAATTACCAGAAGTTAGTTTCATCTTGAGACGTGTTGGCCAAATAGATCTCGAGGCAGCTCAACTTTTGGCCACTGAAGTAGAATATGATCTCATATTAGTAGGAAAAATAAGAAGAGATCCCAATAAAAATAGAGCTTCATCATCATCAGAATTTTTATCTACAAGCACCACAGATCCAATGGTGCAGAAATTAGCAAATGAGCTCCTTGCCCTTAAAAAACAAATGGCTCAAGGAATGTCTTCTGCTCCTACATACAAAAGAACATTCCCAAATCAGTCATATTAGGGTAATGTTGCTAGAAACCAAGGACAACAAAATCATCTTCCTCCTCCACAAGGAAAACTTGCCTTGGAAGCTCCTCCAACTAATTCAGCAATGGGATATCTTGAGACAGAATCAGATTTTTCTTATCAACCTAAATTATATCAAGAAAATGATGATGATATCATTAAAGACAGTCAAGAAGAATTAGCTAGTGACTCCCACATCGGTTTCCTAAATTATCAGGATGAACTCGAAAGCAAAGGAGAAGCTTCAGATGGATCATATGCAGTGTTTACTAGATCTAAGAACTAATCAGTCTAGCAGGCTGATAAAGGAAGGACAGAAGAGCAATCACAGCCAGCAGTCACAATTTCCAAGCGTGGATTAGTTCTTCCCTTTCAACCAAAAGATCTAGTAATTCAAAAGGTAAATACATCTACTGCACCTTCTCCTTCTACTTCTAATTTTCAAACCAGTATACCTCCCGCTCCTTCTAAAACTCAAAAAGTTGAAATACCTATCTTTGTGCCTAGTTCGATTCAGCCATTTGATATAATTGACCATGTAAAAAAGACAAAAATACAAATGTCTAAATTTGAGTGCTTGCAGTCTAATCCAGATCAACTAGATAAGTTGGTCCAATATGTTAAAAATAAGACCATCCCTATAGTGCAAAAGGCCAAAAAAGTGACTTTTGATTCCCAAATAAATATGCCTAGTCCAAATAATCTGATTATTACTCCTCCAACTACTTCTAGAAAAATAGAACCCTTCTATGTTTCCTTGTTAATCAATGGCCACAAGCTGAGTAATTGTATAATAGATTCAGGTGCCTCTGATAATGTAATGCCTGCCAAAGTCACTGAATCTCTTGGTCTCACATTAACTAAGATGTTTGGTAGATGTTTCTCCATGGAGAACAAACAAGTGCCATTGTTGGGGCAGATCAAAGATGCTCAATTTGCTTTTGCAGCCTTTTCAGACAAGAGGATTAAAATGACTATATTAGTGGCTGAAGTCCCAGTGTCTTATGGTATTTTACTTGGATGGAATTTCTATAAAGATGTGGGAGGAGAGTTGAACATGAATCTATCTGAGGCAAGGATTCCTGTACAAGGTGTGATGAAGAGATTACTTCCTGAAAAGAAAGCAAAGTATATAGTCACCAAGATGTCAGCTCCGGAAGCTCAAATCCTCTTTAAATTTGTAGGTATGGGTAATTAATTTTTGCATACAGATCATGAAGAAAGACCCTCCATCTCTGATGAGGGAAAGTCTGAAGTAAAGTCAACGTCTGATGAGATTTGGACTTTAGAATTTGATGGTAGTTGTTCTTCTTCTGGTTCTGGAGCCAGAATTGTTTTGATATCTCTTCAAGGAGATATGTTTCCATCATCCTATAAGTTATAGTTCAACAACACAAATAATATAGCTGCATATGAATCGCTGTTGCTGGGCATGAAAGCTACTCAAGGAAGAGGCATCAAGTGTCTTCATGCTAAAGGGGATGCCGAATTAGTGGTCTGCCAAGTGAGAAATTCATATCAGGCTGAGAATGAAAGGCTACGCCATTACCAAAATCTTGTTTGGGATCAAATTGAAAGTTTTGATGCTTTCAATATCTCATTCATTCCAAGAGAATCTAATGATAGAGATGATGCACTTGCTATTTCAGGAACTCTTTTAGTTCCACATTCTGATTTTAAAGAAGCTAAATACACTATTGAGTTGATCTATAGGCCGAGTGTTCCTGATAATATTGATCATTGGCAAATTTTCAATGATGATAATCAGATCATTACTTTTTTGGAAAGAAAAGACAATTTTGAACAGCTATATTTTGAAGGCAGTGAATCTCAGAAGTCTGAATTAATTCCTAAATCAGGTTTAGATGTAAATGAAGAGGTTATACAGTTGAAAGGAAATAAAATTCCTAAAGGCATGGTTTCTCTTGAAAAGCTATTTGACAAGCATGATAGATTCATCAAAGAACAACAAACGGATTCAAATTTAACTCAGGGATTTAACTAAGTGAATCTGACCAATGAAGAAAATCCAAGAATGGTCAACATTGGTAAGTATTGTACACCTGAAGAAAAATCCAAATTTAATTCTTTGTTTTGTCAATACATTGATGTCTTGGCATATTCATACGAAGATCTGAAGTCTCTTAGTCCTGATGAGATCAGTCATCATATTCTTCTCAAGGTTGATTCAACGCCTTACAAGCAGAAATCCAGACAATACAATCCAAAGATTTCAGGTACAATTATGTCTGATATTTAGAAAATGTTAAATGCTAGAATTATTTTTTCAATCCATCATTCTACATGGATTGCAAATATAGTTCCTGTAAGGAAGAAAAATGGCAAAATCTGCATTTGTGTTGATTTCCAAAATCTAAATCAGTCTTCTTTGAAAGACAATTATCCTTTGCCAATCATGGACCAAGTGCTCCAAACAGTAACAGGATCAGAAATGTTATCAATGTTGGATGGCTTTTCAGGCTATAATCAAGTTGAGGTTGCTAAAGCTGATCAATACAAGACTACATTCACCACACCTTGGGGTACTTTTGCATACAAAAGAATGCCATTTGGATTAATAAATGCTAGCGCTACATTATAGAGAGCTATGGACATGGCTTTCAAAGATGAAATTGGCAAATTCATAGTTGTATATCTTGATGATTTAACTGTCTTTTCAAAGCACAGATCTGATCATGTGTGCCATTTGTAGCGAGTGCTGGAGCGCTGCTAGGAAAATGGTATTTCTTTGAATCCTAAAAAGTCTATTTTTGGAGTGACAGAAGGGAAAATCTTTGGACACATTGTGTCCAAAGAAGGCATAAAGATTGACTCACATAGAGTCAAGTCTATTCAAGAGCTGAATTTGCCTGCAAGTAAGAAAGTTATTCACTCTTTCTTCAAAAAAGTGAATTTATTACGAAGATTTATCCCTAAATTTGCTGAAAAGACAAGACACATTGTAGATGTGATGAAAGGAAAGGATAACCAAAGAAGGTAAAGCAACATTTCAAGATATCAAAGTCGCTATTGCTCATGCCCCCACCTTGGTTTGCCCAGATTACCACAGAGATTTCATTATATATAGCTATGCATCTGAGCATACTCTTTCAGTGATTCTTGTCCAAAAATACAAAGAAGGTATGGAATCCCCTATCTCTTTCATGAGCTGTCCTCTGAAAACTCATGAAATGAAGTATTCGAATATAGAGAAGCACGTCTATGCCTTGGTAAAAGCAGTCAAACACTTTCGCTTCTATATTTTGAAGTCACATATTACTGCCTTAGGTCCTGACAGTACAATCAAGGCTATATTAACTCAACAAGAGTTTGGTATAAAGAGAGGTAATTGGATTGCAAAAATCCAAGAATTTGATTTGGATATCAAGCCAACAAAGTTGGTCAGAGGTAAAGGTCTTTGTCAATTGATGGCTGACAATAAGCCAGAAGATACACAACTTGAAGAAGCTGAAGTAGATAATATGCCAACAGTTCTTTTTGTTTCTACTACTAATGAATGGTATTCAAATATTGCCTATTTTCTGACTTATGGAGAATGTCCTGCTCATTTGTGATACAAAGAAAGGAGAACTATCAGATTAAAATCTGCCAATTTTGTTCTTTGGGATAACGGCCTGTACAAAAGAAACATAGATGGAGTTTTTCTTCGTTGTGTAGACAAAGAACAACAAACCCAACTCTTGAAATCTTTCCATGATCTAGCTTGTGGAGGACATTTTTCTGCTCCAGTGACTGCTCACAAAATTATGAGAGCTAGATATTATTGGCCGACTCTTTTTCAAGATGCACATAAATGGGTAAGGAAATGTGAACTTTGCCAGCAATTTGTTGGAAGACCCAAGTTGGCTGCTCTGCCTCTTAAGCCAGTAATCATAGAAGATCCTTTCCAGCAATGGGGACTCAATTTTATTGGGACAATAAATCCATCATCAAGTGTTGGACATGATTATGTCCTTACAGCAACTGATTATTTCACTAAGTGGGTAGAAGCAATCCCGACAAAGCATGCTACCTCAGAAGTTGTATGCAATTTCTTGAAAGAGAACATCATTTCTAGATTTGGAGTCCCACTTAAAATTGTTACTGATAATGTAGCTTGTTTTACCTCTCAAGATATCACACAATTTTGTTTTGATTATGGAATTATGCTTTCTCATTCTTCTGATTATTTTCTGCAAGGGAATGGACAAGCTGAGTCCAGTAATAAAAATTTGATAACTATTATCAAGAAACTTGTAGATGATAATCAAAGGACATGGCACAAAGCATTGGTAGACTCTCTGTGGGCTGACAAGATCACACCAAAAAGGGCAATTGGTATGTCTCCTCTTCAACTTCTCTATGGTATTAATGCAGAGATACCAATCACTTTAGAGTTACCAGCTTTGAAATTGGCAAAGGCTATTGAAAATCAAACATATGAGAGTTGTCTAGACAAAAGAATCATGTACCTGACTCAGCTGGAAGAACAAAGAACCATGGTGGCAGACAAAATTACTATTCATCAAAATTTGATAAAGAAACTTTTTGATCAGAAAGCTAGAAATCGTGATTTTCAGATTGGGGATAAAGTCCTGCTATGGGACAAAAGAAGAGAGCCAAAAGGGATGCATGGAAAGTTTGACTCTCTTTGGAGAGGTCCATTCACAATTCATCAGCACATGGGGGGAAAATAGTTTTTTGTTGAAATACCAAGACGGCACGCTCTTTTCTCTGCCTCATAATGGGCAGCATCTGAAACACTTCAATTCTTGAAGTATCAGATCATTGCCTCTATATATATGTATATTTGTACAGTTTTAATTTATGTTTTATTTTGTTTGTTTTCATCCTTTTTTCCTTTCATTTCTTGAAAGCATGACTCCGAAGCCCAATGGTACACTTGAAGACACTGGAGATTCTGAATTCTACTCCTTCCAATTTGTTTTGCAATTGACATAAGTTCCCCAACTGGAGCCAGCTGTTGTCTCCTAAAAATAACAGCTATTTTTGGAACAACATTTGAATTATTTTGGTTCTCCAAACCAAAATAATGTCTTCCATTTAAAAATTTTGTCTTAGATATTTAGATTTCTCATTTTCAGAGCTTCTCAGAAAGTCTATGGACTCTTCAAGTGGTTTTCAGTCAAAAGAATTGGTTTTTAACATTTGTTCATTTTCTGGGATTGGTTCAAAGTTTTGGTTCAATTGAAAATCTTCATCAGCAAACACCAACAGTTTAACAACAAGGGCTCGGTGCGCTTCATTGAACCTTTGAACCGGTTTAACAAAGGTTCATCAAAAAGGTTTAAAGGGTCGGTTCAAAGCTGAAAGTACTTTTTTGTAGGACAAGTGTCCTTGCAGAGGACATTTCACCGACAAAAACATCATTTGGCTGGTTCAAAGATTTTTTTTCAAAGACTTGTCAAAAAACCCGCAGGAATTTTCCCCAGACTTTTTGTCCGTAGGAATTTTTTCGCGTAATTACCCACTGAGAGCTTTCAAAGGAAAATAGCTAATGTCCTAGGGAAAATGTCTGTGGGTATGTTCAAAGCCAATGGCCCGAGATAAAAGCCCAAGGGAAATTTACGATGGGTTAACAGAAGCTGAAGGACCATTTCTCAGGGCCTGAAAGGGCAGAGTACAGTCTTGAAAAGTGCCAAGTGGAAGATAAAATAAGACCAAGGGATGACGCGCCCGATCATGTCAAATTCAACACAGTCAACTAGCCATTGAAATCATAGTGACAGGCAGGAAGACGTCAATTTCAGGGACAATAAAATAGCCGTTGATCTTTTGAACATACAACACAGAATACATTCACAATTTTCAAGGCCAAGACCAGCAGAAAGTGGGGAAGAAATAGAATAGTAATTTAAATCCAAGACCCAATTCAATTGGCCGAAGAAGGAGGAACGATGAAGATAATATTAAATTTTTGGATGGAACATTGGAAGCACAAACTTTCAATAAGCGCGACTTATTTCCTTGCATTGATAAAATCAAAAGGGAAAAGTGCCCCTAAGTTATAGCGCATCTCCTTAATAGATTTCAATGCAAATTGATGTATTATTTGTTCCTAAGTCTTTTTGAAGAGAATATATAAGGGACTTTTCTTGATTGTAATAAATATCTTCTTTTTGATAATCTGAGCAAAACTCTGCCAAAATTGAGAGGCATCATTGAGACTTTGTGCTCAGTTTGTTTATCATATTTTGTTAATGAAAACAAGGGACTTTTTTCAGACTTTGTGCTGTGATATCTTATTTGTTTCATTGATTTAATAAGCAAAATTAGTTAATTTGTCAAGAAGGTGTCCTGGAGAATCAACTGCGGAGAGACTTTGTGCCCCCATAGCTGCCTTCAGTGTGTTTGTATTTTCATTGTTGTGTAAAGAACTTTGGAAAGACTTTGAGATTTCATTATTTTTCATATATCACTCTTGAGTATTTCATGTGCAGACTTTGTGCTATGTCTTGATTTGCTAGTTACCATACTTTAGTCATATTATGCTTTTATTTCCAGGAGTATTCTTGTGGTTGGTTGAACAGCCCTTCTGAAAGAAGAGGAGTGTTGTCTATCATTCTCTTGAGTTCTTCCTTTGTTTTGTATACATCATCTCTGAAGAAAGAGAGATGGATGTCTGGTCCTACCCTTGAGTACTATTTTTTTCATATATATACATATCATATCCACAAGGAACCTCCCCTTGATGAGAGGAGAGAGAAGTCTCCTTCTGATGTTATAAACTTACACATTAGGATGACTAATCTTCTTGCTTTGGCTGATAAGACCTATTTTGTTTACCAGTACACTGATAGACAAAATAATCAACCAACAAACCTTAAGGACTATGAAGAACTTATCTTATCCACACACATCTTAGGTCAACAAATAAAGTATATAGATCATCCCATGAAGGCTATATACATGAAAATTAAAATGGACCTACCTTCCCACAACGTGTTCCCCATTCCCCAAGACCCCTTATAGAGCTATTGGTCTACTACGAAGATTGGGTACTTGTGTGAGAAATTAGGTAGCACCATATATTTTATTGAATTCTCCTATTCCAATCTACTAATCTACCACACCCCAAAGGACCTTAACTCTATGTGAGACCAATTGTGGAGTTTGAACTTTGATTATAGATAGGATATGTGTTCATAATCACATCTTTTTGTGTCAATTTGAATTTTGAAATTTATATGTTTCATTTTATATATCATTGCCTTTTATTTCAAATGATTTGGATTTTAACTTTCTTGATGGCTTTTTATGTTCCTCCTCCATATGGATTTGGAAAACAAAATAAGGGTGTTTAAAGATTATTTTCATTTGAATACTTGGGACTTGATTTCTAAAAGAGAGAAATTTAAATATCATGGGGTCTAAGAGTCTCATAAATATAGGTAAAATAAAAATGTTATCTTTACTTCAACCTTGTTCTAGCCAATGTGGAGTGAAAGGAAAGGAAATCAAGAGGAGAGACACATGGAATAATTTGAATTACTTCAAATTGTAAAAAATGTGACAAAGGGAAAAAAGGGATACAATGATAATAAAGTGTGATTACTTATCATAATAATGAGGTAAATGGAGGAAAACATGCTAATATGGATTGTTGTGCAACTTCCATCTATCAAAAGAGGCAAAAGCTAAAGCTGAGAACAAGGATTAAAAATATATTTTCTAGAAAAGGAATAAAAAGATGGTAATTTTTTGAGGAGGGTCGGGTCCTATCTATAGTATTATACTATAAATCATAAAATATAAACCCATGAGGGTGCCAAAAAGTATGTAAAAAATAAATTAGGAAAAGCAAAAAGGTGGTATTTTATGAGGAGGGCTAGGTCATATCCATGGTCTTATACTTCAAACTCATAAAAGAGAAACCCATGTGGGTGAATGATAAATAAAGGGAAAATTTTCATAAAGCTACTAAGACAAATAATAACATAAAAAAGATAAAAATAAAAGAGATATATAAGGACCAAAATGAAAGCAAATGCCAAATGTAAAATGTAATAAAACCAAAAAATGTAAAGGTAAACATTGATTCTCGTAAAATGAAAGTAAAGGAATGAAAGTGCACAAAAACAAAGAAACATGAGACAAAAAGAACAAGTAATATCTATGATAACATTTGTATCAAATATGAGAATGTGAAATACAAGTCTATAAGTCTTAGAAGGTTTCTTGAAACTAGATTTGTTTGTTATTATGCATTGTAGAATAAGAGTGGGCATCGTAAGATGCCCCAAAGGGTAAGTGAATCTAGGGATGGGAATTGTAATATACCCCAAATTTTGAAGGGACATGTGGATTGGCATTTCAAGATGCCCCAACATTTTAGGTAGAGTGAGGGAACATTGAACTATTAAAATGGTTTGCATTGGGTTGGTAGGTGCATTCATAGATAGGCAAATGTGTTGTTTTGTTATATTTTAAGGAGGTTGAATGTGACATATGATGGTTAGGAGAGGTATGAGGAGGTGAAGCAGGTAAAGGAGGAACATGTATGATATGCATTAGAGTAGGAATTTGAAGTAGGTACTCCTTTGGTTCATGTGGCTTAAGAGATTGAGGTACAATGGATGCCATGATATGTTTAAAGTTGTTCATGTTATCTATCCTTTCCATATTGGTGTAGGAATAAGGATCAACTATGGTTTGAACAAGAATAGTGGATGAGGTATAGATATAGGATAATTATTTTTGATTATTAGGTAGTTGAGTTTTATGTGATTGTGGTTCTTGAGATTAAATTTGAGAAGCTTGAATATAGTCTTGATAACATTGTTTTGTTAGACTATCAAGATTGAAATGTGGACCAAGCAAGGAAGAAATAAGAAATTAGTGAAGATCATGATAAGAATCATAATAATTACCTATATTATCATGTGACCAAAAAAATTATTAGGATCATTGTGGAGGAGGTTTGGAAGGATCAAATCTTAAGGCTTTAGAGGGTGGAAATTTCTTTTTTAGTTCTTCTAGAGTCAAGGTTGGGTGGGTTGGGTTAAAATTAGTTGAATTGGATGCTTCATTTTAAGGTTATGGAATCTTGGATGAATAAATGTTATGATAAAATTATTTTAAAGGTGTTTTAATAGCTGTTTGAGGTGTTTTAAATTGAGTCATATGAAAGTCTTGTATTTTTTCTTGGTCTAAAGCTTCTTTCAAAGTTTTAGGTCAAAAGATTCAAACTTTGTATTGAAGGGAAGGTTTAAGAGTAGTGATAAATAGTTTTAAAAGAGTATCATATTTCATGTTATGGTCCACTTTGTGAGATAGAGAATTCCATCATTTGATGAAAGTATGAGCAGATTCATTAGGAAGATGTTTGGAATTTATGAAATGGCTAAGGTAATTTTTAACAAGGTCATCATGTTGAAATTCCTTCACTAGAGAATTAACTAAGTACTATAGTTGTGAGATGGAATGTCTAGGAAGTTGGTTTTACCATTCAAATACATCACCAATAAAGGTTTTGGCTAAGAGCTTGGTGGTAGCAAAGGTGTTAGTTTGGACCCATTCCTTATAAACATTACCAAAAGATTTAAGAAAGATATTAGGGTCCTTAGTCCCATTATATGTGATAGTTGGAGAAATGTTTCCAATATATGTGGATTAAATGAATGGGGTTAAAGGTTGATTTTGAAGATGTTTAAGCATTTTGTTATTTAGTTGAGGTTGAAGGATGATATTCCCATTGGCATCTCTAAGAGGAGGGACAAAATTTTGATTTGGTTGAGACATGATGACTTGAGTTGGTTGACTAGTCATGTTTAATAAATGTTGTTGCATGTTCATCATTTGATATTGATTGGTTTCTTGAATAATGTTCATTTGATGTATGACTTTTCAAGAAGTTGAGTTGTATCAATATGTGGGTTGGTGTTTGTAGGAGGGGTGTTGGTATTGATAGGAGGGGGATTATTTGTAGGTGGAGGATTCTCATCATTAGTATTGGGAGGAGGATTAGGATGAATGACCTCAAATACATTACATTATGTAGTGATTGGTTTTTGTTTTAGGAGAAGGAAAAAATTGGATAGTTTCATCTGAAGTAATAAAATAAGTGAGGTTATTATCCAAATCCTTAATTATTCAATGTTCTTGACTAAAATAAGGATAAATATATGTAATCATTATGAGATAAGATTAGATAACCACACAAGAAAGAGGTAAAAAAATAACAAAGAGATAAGAAGTGACAAAAATAGTACAAAGGTGAGTGGGTCAACCTAACACAAAAAATAGGGCTACAAATAGTACAAGGTTAATTGGGTCAACCCATTATAGTGAACAAAGGTTGGAAAAAGAGTGAACAAGGTTTGAAAATAGTATAGGGTCAACTGGGTTGATCTAGTATAGTGAACAAAGGTGGGAAAAATGTATAGGTCAACTGGGTCAACCTAGTACAGTAGATAGGGAAAATTAGAGAGCCTATAATAGATTGTGAATTGAAACAAGATAATTTTTTTAAGTAATTTGAAAATTAAGAAAAGTATGGAAAATATATGATAAAAATAATGATGAAAATAATGAAATATGTGAACAAATATTGCAAGGGTTAGTTCATATCGGGTTCACCAGAATGTATGCAATCAAAAATGCATCATGTCTATAAATCAATCCTAGCTCAGATAAGATAGAGCATACCTACACTTCTGATTAGGAATACATTTATTAAGAGGGATAATGACCAATATGGGGATCCACTAAACCTGATTAGGTGATTGCTTATCACAATACACCATGATAAGAAGGTTTCTAAAGCCTATAGTTTAACATAATCAGGCAACAACCCTAAAAGAGTCCTAGGTTTAATGTTTTATTTATGTCTAATAAACAATAAAGTAAATCTAATCTAGTGCTCACCAAATATTGTGGCACAAAGTGGGGGTTAGAAACAAAAAAAACTAGACTAAACATGCATATAATACATATACCCACATCAATGTTTACAGAATCCTAATGCATGGGAGAGGAGCACAACTAAATTTTATATCTAATCTTACAAAGGAGAAATAAAGTTAGGAATACTTAACTTGAAGATAAATCCATAGAACATCAATCTCTCCCTTTTCCAAGGTGCTTCAAAAGAGATTTTTGTGGTATGTAAGGATAACAGATACATATCGGCTCTAGGCTACACAACCTATCTATGCATCTAAAAGACTTATCCATAAGACAAGATCCATATTTCTAAAAAAAGTATGGAATCCTAAGCTTTATTATTCAATTAGAATGGTCAATAATTATATGTTCATTCACACTTATTTTTCTTCGTTTCTCTATTCTCAAATGGTTGGAAATTAACTTGTATATATAGGCATATCTTTCCCTAAATCCTTCTGAATATGTTGGTTATATGAGGTTGACCTAGTCGACCCTATATGTTTTTAGGATATAAATCACTAGGTCTCAAGCTAGGTTAACCAAAGGCATAACAAAAATTTCAAGTAATAATACCCAAAAATAGTACAGTGTCAACCTAGTCAACCTTGTTCAGTAATCAAAGGTTGAAACTATATAGGGTCAACCCCATCAACCTAGTGCAGTTAATTAGTGAAAAGGGAGGATAAAGATATGATAAATGTTTGTAATTGGTAAAATAGAGAACAATAATCTTAATTTAAATGGTTTTAGGAGATAAGTGTGTATATAAAAAGTGGGAAAAGGTACAAAAATATTATGAAGCACCAATGGTCTGCTCACCCCTTTCTCGATGCACCCCTTAAGGCATGCACTGAAAGAGATTAAGACTCGATAGGTTCCTATAAGATACAAAGTGTTAGTAAGTGATAAAATTTTGAAAATATTATGTGTATGTAAACACCATTGATAAACAATCCTTTTAAATTGGTGTGTTGTCATTATCATATGCTACAAGTGTCATGCTCAAATAATAAACTATATGTTCTTTACCTCACTCATCATGTTGAGCCAAAAGTTCCCCTATGTCATTTTATATTTTAGATATATAAATAATTAATGGTCTTCCTGGTGTATGTGGCATCAAGACTAGTAGGTTGGACAAATAGGTCTTCAATTATTCAAAGTTTTGGTAACAAATTATATCCCACTAAAATGCTACATTTTTCTTCAAAATGTGAGTAAAAGGATGGCATCTATCTACCAACTATGAAATGAATTAGTGAATGGTATAGACTTTACCCCATAGGTTTCAAAGATATTTTAGATCATAAGGAAGAGGCATTTCCATGATGGATTTAAAATTATCAAAATCAACTTCAATGCCTCTGTGTGATATAATAAATCCAAGCAATTTTCTAGAAGTGATGCCAAAGATGCACTTATTTAGATTGAGGCATACATTATATTCATGAAGTATATAAAATATTATTCATATAAATGTAGTATGTCTTGAATGTGTCTTTAATTTAGATATAATTTCATCAACATAGTATTTAACAATCATGGCATATTGATAAGTTTCACCAACATTCTTCAAGCCGAATGGCATGACTTGATTACATAATGTCCTTGATGAAGTGGTGAATGCCATTTTATGTTAGTCCTCAGGTGAAATATTCATTTGTTTATATCTTGAGAAGTTATCCATGAGGGAAAACATCTCATATCCAATTTTTGATTCAAATATCATGTCTATGGTCAGCAAAGGGAATTCATCTAGGGCAAGCCTTATTAATATATATGAAATCATTACACATGTGAATTTCTTGTGGTTTATTTATTACTAATAAAATGTTAGATATTTATTTTTAATAATCAAGTGGTTGAATAAAACCAAATCCCAATAGTTTTTCTAGATCTTTCTTAACCAAGATAGTAATGCACAAATGCATTTTTTGTAGCTTCTATTTGATTAGTTTGGCATCTAAATGCACAACAAGCCTATGTACCACTAAATATGGGTCTAAACCCAACATGTATACATAATACCAAGTGAAGATATTGATGAAGTACTTTAGGATAATAATAATGAAATCATGCTTCTCAACAATGAGGGATGTGGCTAATTAAATAATTGTAGGGCCTCATAGGTGCTAATGTTTAGTTCCATGGTATCCTACATAAGGAGTGTAGAACCATCTTCAAGAATAGTAGAAAATTATGTAAATTGATCTTCTTCAGCTACTTGTGACCCGTAGGGATCATCCATGTAAGCATAATAAAAAATGTCCATGTCTAGTAGTGGCCAATTAATAAACTATTCTAGAAATTACCACACCAATTGTGTAAATATTCTATGTTCTTCTTCATTGATGTTAGACCTAACTACAATGTTTAGACTTGGAGGATACTGAGCTTCCTGAGGAGGTGACAAAAATTCCCCTTTCAAAGGTGATTAAAATAGGGTTTCACCCATGGACTTATCTTTATGTTTAATTTTTCCTTGATCTAAAGACACCTCGAAGAGGTTTTCCCCAGAGTATCTTGATGTTTTAATCTTTTCATGACCAAGTAAGTTCATGTACTCTATAAATTAGGAAACAACATCCCAAGTGAAGTCAAATCCTTGTTTATGATCACTAACTAGAAACCCATCTCTAAAACCCAATAAATTAAGAATGGACTTTTTGTTATCAAATTCATCCAATGTATAATACAATCTTTTTGTTCCTAAGTGATTGTGTTGGGATAATAGAGGTAAAGGAGATAATATATAGTGATGGTATGGATGGCATTGGTATCATTTAAATTGGTATTAACTAGTTCATCATATGTATTATAATGGGATGTTGTATCACTACTAAGATTCTTTTCATCAGTAGATGAATTAGTATCACTCTTAAAATCTATAGGGTCACCCCTAAATGATATGTATCCAAGACCTTTATTTCCTATATGTTTTATTATGGGTACATGTTCAATAATTCCTTATGCTTTTGCTCCTAGACCTTTTCCCTTATAGTCTTGGTTGTCCATAATTCAATTGGGAATGGAGTACTTACAATTTTGATATTAAGAAACAAATACATTTCCATATAGCCAAGATCCTTCAGCACTAGTAGAATGATCTTGGTTTGGTGATGTGTCTTTTACAAAAAATAAGTGGATGTTTTTGACAAGAATTGGTCTTCTTTTGCTAAATCATGTTGGGCCTCTAAGGAATAGGTTTAGGCCTTTCATATGATTTAGGTGATTTGAGTATTTTAATAACATGAAAATCATCCTAAATTTTCTATATGCCAATACTACCTTTGAGATGGTAAAGTGGGTAGAAATTGATTTAGGAGGTAGATTAGAAAAAGTGGACATGAGGTCACTAAGGTAAATGTAATTGGATTTTGGAGATTCAAGAATTTTTTCTTTATTTTTCTTTCCTACAAATTTAGTTATAGGATAATAAATATTCCCATACTCAACTTCTAGGTTCTTTCAATATTGGTATGGTTATAAATCACCAAGAATAGTGACCTCTAATCTGTAACAAGGGAATTTAATGCATTGGTGTAATGTGGAAGGGATGGATAATATGTAATGGATCCAAGGATGATCAATAAGTATAATATAGGGTATATATATGTTAATAACATGATAAAGGGTGTCATGGGTGACAAGCCCAAAAATGATAGGCAAATAAATGGTATCTGAACATTACCATAAGCTTTGATTCTAATGGTATATGGTTGCATATTTGTTGCTGTGTATCTAAAATATTGGATCAACTTCAACAAATATATATTTAAACTTGAACCATTATCTATGATAACCCACTTGACTTTGTGGCAATAAATGATGGTTTCGATATATAGAGGATTATTATGGAGGGGACCAAGGGATGGCATATCTATTTGATCAAATGTAAGTTTTTGACATAGGGATAAATGACCCACAAGTGCTTAGAACTAGGCTAGATCAATGTCATTGGATATCTTGGAATATTAGAGACAATCATTTAATTTTGTTCTACAAACTTTAGATGTAGGCAAAAGATTCAGGATAAACATCTGTGCATACATTTTGCTCAAATATTCACCAATATTATACATCTTCTCAATATAAGAGTGAAATGGTTTGGATTTTGGGGGTGTAGTGTCCTGATTAGAATTGATATTGGTATTAGATGAAAGTAAATGGCCTTGGAGAGTAACTCTTAGATGTCTTATTATGACTGCATAATTTTGAGTCAGGAAAAAGTTATTTGAATTAGATGAATTAGGCAAGGGTCCAAGAATACTAATTCATGATGGTTGAGGTGAAATTAAGTTGATCTAACCCATGTTGTAATTATCTATTATCAAAGGAGGTGGTCCAAAAATATAATCACTAACACTTTTAGGAGTGTTACCTAGTGTATGAGGAATGACCTTGATAATAGGGATGTAGTTACTCGTAACATACCCTATGTTATTACCATAATCATATGGTATATTTTGATATCCAATTCGGTTAGTTTTGGTGTCATGATCATAATTATGAATGGATTGTTTCTAATTTTACACTTTTCCTTGATGATGATTATGACCTTGTCCTTGGATCTGATTGTGGCCTTGACCTTGATTATGATTATTTTTTTGTTGTTGATTGTTGTGATTGGGATAAAGGTTTTTTTAGATACCCTTATATTGATTGGTATTGGGTGTTCTTTTCTCCAAATTAATTTATTCATTTTCAATCAAATCTTGGATAATATGTCTTAATTACACACATCTATAAATTATATGGCTGACCATATGATGTTAATCTTAGTACTCATTATCTCAATACCATGTTGTATTGGTTTAACCCTTTAAAAAGGGTTTTAAAATATGCTAAACAATCATATTAATGACTAATAATTTTTAAAATACTACCTTAATGAGCTCATCGAGGTCACTAAAAAACTATGTCTTGGTAGTTTCCTCATCGTGGGGGAGCTCTTTTCAATATGAATGGAGGATTAGGTGGGATACTTTGCGTAGATGATGGATGCATCACTTACACATGTATCACTTTTGTGACCCCATTTCAACCATGTTTTTATTCTTAATGAAGGTCTTTGGTTTTTCAGTTGCACTTACTTGAATTGACACTTGATTTTGGTTTACAATTTGGGATTACGAGTATATCTTTACAAACCCATTTTCAATAAGTGTCTTTCCAAGCTTCACCCCTTTATTAATTATTTATTCAAATGTGTTTTCACAATGAAGTCTTAGATTATGGGAAACCTCAACATTTAGGTTCTATGTGAAAATACCTTTTAATTACTTATCTGACAAATTATGCAAAAAATTACTAGCTAGGGCTCTCCACATTTGTAAATTGATTGATAAGATTTATCTTCCCCATTTATTAGCATTACACAAATCAACTACCATCAATTTGTGTTCAATGTTATAATATAAGTGATGGACAATTTTTTTGGATAAATCATTGAAAGTGGTTACTGATCCCTTTGGCAATTTTAAAATCCATTCCAAATCCTTTCCACCTAAATCACATGGAAATAATCAAATTAAATGTGTACTATTGTAAGCTACTTATTGACACACAATAAAAAATGCCTGTAAATGCTCGCTTGGATCACCTTTCCCTTTGTATATATCAAACTTTGGAATTTCAAAATTAGGGGGGAAAGGTACTTGGAGAAATCTTAGGTAAAAAGGATAATGGAACATTTAATCAAATTTTTACTTATTGGGTGATGTTTTACCTATTTTTAGTCCAAAAATAATTTCATTCATTGTATTCAACTCTTAGATGTTGGGAGAATTTTGTGATGAAAGGAAAGTATTTTTTTAGGTATTCATGGATTAATGGCTTTGGTTAGGATTGGTATAAGTAAGAATGGATCCCATTTGTGTGGTTATATTAGGTACATTCACCCTATAACTTTAATCATGTGATTGTTGATGGATTTGTTATTGTGAATTGTATGGGATCTATTGTTGGTTCAGATTTTGAAGGGAATAGGTAAGGCATTGTTGATTATAAGGAATCTATTATTGTGAATTATAGGGGATATACTATTAGTTCAAAGGAATCTATTTTTGATTTTAAGTAATTTTTTTTTGGTTTATGAGAAGGTGGTGTTGTTACAAATTAGAAACATTAGGCAATGTCTGTTGTGAACCACTCAGCACTTGTTATGGTGGTGTTTTTTTTGCAACTTGTTATTGTATATTTTTTGGCACCAATTACTCATTGGAAATGATATTTTGGTGGTTAAAAAAGGTATCACGCACGTCAAGTGGAATGCATTGCATAATATTTATTGTAATGGCTTGTTTAGTATGAGTCTATTGATCTACATTAGATGTAGATTAGGTAAAAGTGTATTATTATTGTTTAAACAACTAGTTATGATCTACAAATGTGGCATTATTGAACTAAGTTGCTACTAAATAAGTGTTTAAATAAACTACAAGATGATCTATGTATCTTTGGATATTTTTTTATATTTTAGAAGCAATGATATAGCCCTATTGAGATGGGTTAACAAGTTACCCCTTTCCTTTGCTAGATGATGCAATAGTTGGTTTCAAATTTTGGATAAGGGGATGACTTTGGATGATAACTACTTATTGAGGTAGTTATTATATATAAACAAGACTACATAATTGGTCTATGGGGATGCTAGGTGAGAACTTAGCTCCATATTATATGAAGTCTTAGAAGTGCCCCATCCTTGTCTTTCAAGATTTGTTGTTTGAATTGTCTTTGACTAGTTTCATCAATGGGAGGGAGATCTTCAAACACAATTGGATGGAAATTACCATCCTCACTCACTTTGGGATTTCTAAGGTATATTGAAGGATTTTAGAAAATTTCTTCCACAAAGTTAAGGTTATAAGAGGCCCCACTACAATTTTACTTCGGCATGTTTCAAATGGTTTATGAACTAGAGAAAGGTTGGACCTTGGTTGGTCCTTGACTCAATTTATTTGAATTTGGAATGAGATCAAATGGTTTTAGACATAAACTTGAACCTAAAATTAGATTTTATAATTTTAATTTTTACACAAGTAAATGTAAGTTTGAACCCAATAATGTAATGGTTATCATAATGGTACCAAATGAGATAAGAGTTTATTCTAATTAGGAGGCATAAATCCATGAAATGGCTAAGGATGATTTGGAAAAGTGAGGAGTGTAACACCTTAATACATGAATATTCGATGTTGATATTGAGACTTTTATTTTGATAACTTGATGTATTTTTTTTAAATGATTTGTGAACATAAAAGTTATTTTGATAAGACACTCAATAAATCATGAATGTAACTCAAAAATTAACCTAAGTTTACAACTTAATCACTAAGTCCTTTTGATATACTCAATTTTGAGAGGATTAAAAATTTTAATGGTTCATTAACTAATTAAAATAATTATGATGGAATTTTAATTTCATACTTCTCTCAAAGATTTGTACAAAAAGATAATATTTAGGTGAAAATATCTTTGTACACCTAAATCAATGAGAATTTCATGGCAAAATTGGCTTATATTCTAAGTTTTCATTGGCTTTTCTAAATGGTCTTGATATACCTTAAGTTATATGGACACAATCAATATTCATCAATTAGATGTCAGATTTAGCATGCCATTCACTAAAGGATCTTTTCCCTTTATGACCACTCAGTCATAAGGGTCTCAGTGAAGTGCTACTAGCATAATTAGGCTCTATTGAACATTTTAGTTAAGATCTACTAATGTGACCTCAATTTTTATACCCTACTCGATAACAAGGTTGGTATGATGTTAGGATGTTGATTCCTAATCAATACACCCATAAACTCATAAAAATGTAATGAACTCCACCCCACATAATAAAAAATGAAAAAAGGAAAAACATGCTTTGCGTTTTATTATTAGGACCCCATAAATGGGCAAGAGAATAACATAATTAAAAATGGTCTTTTAGTTAAACAAGCAAACAAGTAAACTTATATATTTTTGGTTACCTAGGATCCCTAAAGGGGGAAGGGAGAGCATGGATATAATAGTTTACAAAAAAATAATGGAAATAATAAACCACTTAATAAAATAACATAATGCATGTTATTTTAAGAGCACCAAGTCAAAATGGATGTTTGTTGTTAAACACTAAATAGAAAAGATGAATGAAATTTGTCTTGTCAATTATGTAAAACAAATTTTAAAGATATCAAAACCTCTAATAAATTCAAATATTTATTTTGACTATCCAAGGAATTTAAATTAAATAGTTTTTAAGTCTCAATAAAATTTAACATAGGGTGATCTCATCATTTATCTAGGTGATTCCACCGATTTCAAGTCAATCTTGTTATTTTATAGTGAGTCAAAGATATAGTTTTGGAAACTTCACTGATTAGCAAGATGACCTCATCAATGAATAGATGATTTCACTATTTAAGTAAATGTCACATTAGAAAACATATCTTACCTTTTAGTGACCTCACCATTTATGTATTGACCTCACTAATTATAGGTTAATCCTTTTATTTTGTAGGTCAAGTTTTCCAATTAAAAGAAAACATAGTAAAATACATAACAATGATCTCATCATTTATCTTTTGACATTACCGATACATTGGTCAATCTCATCATTTTACAAGTCAAGGTTGTTGATTTGTCAAAATACACATAGGAAATAGAGAGTGATAAAACACAATCTCACATATATGTTAGTCAAACTCATAGTTTATGGGAGTGATCTCACCTCTATGTAGGGAAATCTTTCCAATAACCAAAAGATGGAACACAAAAAAAAAAAATTGATAATTAGAAGACTAGGGAGGCCTCCATGGTTTTTATCGAGTGCATGTTCTCACTGAGTGTGTCAGATGTAGAGTAGGATTAAAAATAGGTTATTCCATTATTAGTAACAAGAATTAAAAATAAACATCAAGAAATAACATACTAAGCCTACTTCCTCAATTGAACAAGGTATATGAGGTAAAGAAACAAAAAATAAAGCATAAACAAGACATGTTATACCTCCCTAATGGACTCTCCTTTAAAATTAATCCACAAGCAGGTTCATGATCAAATATAGATGATGAAATCTTTAGCAGTGTCATTATTCAAGCACCTCCAACATCTCCTCAATCACTATTATATTAGTTTGTGAATGAGTTGGAAGAATTTGTGAAGCTTTTGAATGGATTTATGCATAGTTTATTTTACTAAAAATCTAGTTGAAATATTATGATGGCCTTGGTACTTATAGGTTTTTTAGATTAATTGTGACCTTAGGATCTAGATAAAGATGTGTGTCTACAAATGAATTTAATTTTTAATGAAAATTTATTGTTTATTTTGAATATAAGGTGCATTTATAAGGCATGAAATTCCTTAATTCATATATTTATTTCCATAAATACCTAATGCATGAAAACTTTCTCATGATGTCATAATTAAAACATTTGTTTAACTTTGAACATGCCATAGCTATATAATTAGCTCATTTCCATGGATTTTTTGTTTATCCAATTGATTTGATTTGCTTATTTAATTAATCATGTTCAACTTTTAGGTGCTTTATGTAATGTTGATATTTGAATATTTTTCTTCAATTAATTGCCCCTAAACATTTCTTATAAATAAATATTTTTTTCCTATTGAATTAGATGAATCAAATGATTAGCTAAAATTATGTGCCCTGATCAAGGATTCATCAAAATATTTCAAAAACTTCACATCATGTATGTAGATGAATTAGAGCATTTTAGTAATTTAAGTAGATAGGGCCTACTTGTCATCACTAATAGAGTGATGAAATTCTAAGACATCCACCTTTCATACTTTGATAGATGAGGCCATTATGACACTAGAGTACATTTGGAGTATTCTTCAATTGTTAATTCATAGATAATAGATCCAATGGATAAAATAGGGTAGGCTAGCCATGTTTGAGGACCTACTTGGTGTGATTGATATTTTGGTTGAGGGTGAGGGTATTTATATTGATGCTTTGAAGGATCTAAAAGTTCTTCCTTATGTTGTCTCTAGATAAGCATTAGGACATTAAAAAGTATTAATACTTCCACCATCATCACAAACATTGGTTCTTAGTGAGGTAGTTGTTTTGATGGTTGTTATCATTGGCCTTCTTCTACTTGACAAGAGTAGATGGTTTTATAAGACTAGACTGATAAGAGTGATACAGGATATGTTTAAACTCATGCACTCACTTTACATTAGGCCTCATTATATTGATGTAGTTATACCATGATTTACATATGAGTACATATCAGAGGGGAAAGAGAATTAGTTAAAACACATGGTTATAAGTGTGGGCTTGAGAGTATATTATGATAGAACAACCAGTGGGCTAGAGGATGTAGTGGGGAGCTCAATACCCTTTAGATTATAGTTGGTATTAGATAAGGGATGACCTATGAGGCCATAAGGGATATCTATATTTCTATCGAAGGTCTATATATAATATGGTATATGGGGACTTTATCTAACATCCTTATATGGCCATCAGTTTAGCTAGTTGGAAGATGGGTATGTTAATTGATATATTGTAGTCATATAAAATGCAAAAATTGGTAACTTGAGTGTGGCTAATGACACCCAACCAATAGGTCCCTTTTGCTTATTTTCATGACCCTCATAGGCCTCTTTTCACTTATTCTAAATCATCTGTAGCCTTCCAAACTTAATCCTATCTTAGCTAGACTAATTTTTCCATGACTACTCCATCCCCCTAGGCCTCGTTAGCTCAAGATAATATCACCACACTTGGAGTATAGCACTGGTGCCACTCTTGTTTACTTTTGATGCTCTTGTCCATATGCATTTTTGGCCCTAATTGTTAGTTTCTTTTGATTCCCCATCCTCATCCTAATGTGAGCAAATTCAACCCATGACCAATATATCCATATAAAATTCCATTCAAATATCATTTGGAAAGGGTTTTAAAATATCACTAAGCAAACAAGAATACAACCAAGACTACTCAAGTAATCTTCTCTATTCTTTGCATACAGCCAGAAAATACACTTACAAGCTTATCCAAATACTTATACCAATCCCTAGCCACCTTAACCACATCTAGTTTATCATTTTACATCTTTATGCACACTATTGCACAAATCACATCAAGTGGGAGAACTACATATGGCTTGATCCCTCTTCAAAGTATTGGTATGTAGGTAGTGTGCCCATATAAGGGGTGTGGATACACATTTAGTGAATATT